>WAAD01039287.1:8803-27486 GCA_013389945.1 Fregata magnificens
CGTGCGGAGCCCTGGCCTGCGCCGGGGTGTGCGCCGCCTCCCCGAGGGCGCGGGGGACGCGGGTGGGGGCACCTGAGGGGAAATGGCGCCTTCCTGCGCGGGGTGGGGGAGCAGCGAGAGCCTGACAGGCTGTGGGCGGCCCAGGTGGCAGCTGTGGAGCTACCTGTCGCTGAGGGTAGTGCAAAACCGTGTGAGCGCGGGCGTCTGTTCTGCTCCCAGCCATCGCCCCTTCGCCTCAACGGGCACAGGGGCAGCTCGGCGCTCGGTAGCTGCGTACGCGACGGTGGATGAGTGATGGATAGGCACAGGGCGTGAGGGTGGCCTGGCACCCTGAAGAAGTCGCAAAAGATGGGTAAAAAAGCCTGTTCCTACAACCACCCATTGACTTAAGGAAGTTTGTCTATCATGGCCATAAGCCACAGTTTTTGGTTTATTAACGGCCTGTTTCTTCAATACAGAAACCTGAAATGGTGCAAGCGTGAGTACTTTTTCAGTAGGTTCTGCCTAGCAGTGCAGTTTCCTTAAAGAAAGCAAGAAGTGATGTGGTGATGCCAACAGCAATACACTGGTACGCAGCACAACTCTTCCACCGCTCCAGTCAACACTATCCAATGTGAAGCAGAGTGAAGTCTTGAGTGAAGGCTTCATGTTAGGAAGTGCAGCAAACTCTACCAGATGAGCTTGTGCCGTAGGCTACTTATTAAATCATTCTGATTTAGTGCCCTGCCTGCCTCTTTCACGTTAGAACTTTCTGTAGAGTTTTTTCTTATGAAATAACTGGAACCTTAATTGTTCTAAATGATGTGGTGAAGGAGCCTCCAAAGGAGTACCCTGCTCTTATCTATAAAACTGCTTGAGAATCCTGGGTCTCTTGAGAGAGAACTGCAGGTTATTCCTTGCATTCTATTAAACATATTTTATAATTATTGTATATTATACCTCTAAACCAAGCTGCGATCAGTAATTTACCCTCAACACAAAAATTTCACCATTTTAAATATGTGAAAGATGAAATGCCTCGTCCAATATCATGCTAACAGTCTGAACCGCGTCTGGAGTACTGGCTAGGTATAATGATTTACATAGCCGTTTAAGTCCATGGCTAATGCTAATTGGTAGTAGCAGGAAAATGGAGGTAAGTGTAATTATCTGAAAATATCCATTGTTTCTCTTACTGAATTGCAGACCACACTGTACTTATGTTTTAGCTTGTGGTAAGTTCTTTTGTCTGCATTTAAAGAGACTGGTTAATAGGTACAAATAAGTGGTTTTAATTAGATTTCTTCACTGCGTGACAGTGCAATTGCAGTTGTGGTAGCATCTGCAGCTTCAGAAGCCATAGCATGATGTTTTTGTAGTAAAGCAAAGAGAGCTGCTTTCAGAAAGGGGAAAAAAAAACCTTTTCCCAATTAATTCTGAATCAGTCCCTTGAATCTAAGCCTGCAAATTATATATACATGTGAGTAATTTCATAGGAGTGCAGTGCCACTAGGTTCAGTACAGTCTGCATTACACTATACATATGCACATATGTATATAAAGACTAAGCTCATTTTATCTGTTTTTCTTTTAGTAAGGAGACATATACCTACGCACAAATCTTTGGAAATCTTAACCTAAATATTCTCAAATGAAGCCACAAAAGAGCTGCTGTAGAAAAGGCTGATAGCTAATTCTGAATCATAGTCTAGTCACAAGAAATGGTTCTGGTGTGTCTATATAAATCCATGGAGGTGGTGTTACTTAGACTTTCATGAAATATTTGCAGCACATAATTGACCTGCTGAATGAACTCCTTACTTTCAATGAACAAAATGCCTGAGAACAAGCTCATGATATCACAGCATAAATGTCAGTTGGTTTTAAAACACAGCCCTTAATTTTCTGGTTATTTTTATTCTTTTTTCAATGTATGTGTTCTTGCAATGCTCAGAAAATACAAAAATATGCTTCCCTGCATTACTCCTAGGATCTTAGGAGTTCGTACTTAAAAGATACATTTATCTACACTGTGAATCACAGTATCATTATGAATAGTTTGCATCTATGGCATTAAGTTACATAATTACATCTTTCTCAAGTTTCCACTGGAGAAATGCAGTGTTTTGGGAAGATGTTCTTGTGCTCGTATTTAGGAAGGTGTGTGTTGGGGAAGACAAAGCCAAAGAAATATATTTTGAAAATAGTCACAAAATAATAGTTCCTTTGTAGTGACAGGGGAGATTGGTTACATGAAAGAACAAAAGGGGTCCTGCCCCACAGAGCTTAAGATATATGTTCGCAATTAAAAGCGAAGCATACAAATGCTGGTTGAGAAGAAAGTAACAGGAAAATAAGCAATTTCTGCCAGAGAAAAAGTAGCTTGTCTTTGATGTCTGCTGTAAAATGTATGGTAAGGGCTTTCATGGGCACTGCAGTAAAACTAGGTCTTCTGCTTTTCCGTTTTTTTTGAAAGAAGATTTCGTTACGTATGTTTTCAGAGAACTTCCTGCCTGTATGAGGATACTATGTTGTGTGGGGGAAGCTGAAGCATTGGTTGGTGACAGGTAGCATTCCACACCACATTGACACAGTAACAGTGCAATTACTCCCAGAAGTTAAATGATGCTGTGAAAAAGATGGCTGGTTAGTGATACGAAGAAGCTAATGTACACAGAGTAGTGAATTTATAAAATATCACGTAAGTCGGACAGTTTTCAGTAGACATTACTTACTTTCCTACTGGTTTAAATATTTGCAGGTAGGTGAACAAGAAGTGGTACTTCCATAAGGAAATTCTTTCCACCAAAGGCTGTCAGTCAAAGTGCAGGAGGATGTGTTGATTTAAATAATCCCTGGAGAGTGGCTTGGCATAGCACGAACTTCTTCTGATGTTCTGTGATTAAGCTTTTATGGTCCGATAAGTGCTCATAGCTCTTAGGTATAAAAATAATCACAAAGGCATCTCTCAGCCCTACAGAAATTACTTAATCTTTCAGAATGATGTGACATTGATGTAACAAACGCTAGCGGTATCCTGTAAACGTTGTTTAGTTGAATGGCAATTTAAGATACTCAGATATTCAGATATAATTGAGAATTTAAGATATTCAGATATTCATTCAGATGTTTACAATACCAGTCTTCCCATATGACATTATACAATAAAGAACAAAAAAAGAAGAGCTGTGGCAGAGAACAGGAAGGGACAACGGGACAGAGTTACTAGAGGTACCATTGTGTTCTTGTTCCTCTATTTGTTTGATAAGATGGTTCTAGGAACACATTCACAATCAGAAAATAGGAACAATTATTGAAACTCCTTTTAGCAAAATAGATGAAAAGGAAAATGGGTTTCAGTATTAGCTGTAGAGAGGCGATCACTTTTCCACAGTAAAGGCTTATTTTAGCCTTACCTATCTGGCTCTGCTTAGCCTAAAATATTTGAGACTTCATTCTGAAGAGAAGAATATTTCTGCAAAAGCTGATGCCAGTCAAACTGAATTACTGTTCATAAAAAATCTACTAATGAAATTTTGGCATTTGTTTGTATCTTTGTCTCACCCTTCCTCCAAAGCAGTCTTTTGCCGTCCCTTCAAATATTCTGTACAGCACAATAAGCCTCACATGCATCAGCTGTTTTCTGAACTAATATAATCTTTAATTAGCCAGTTCTGCTATATTACTAATTTAGTGAGCAGTCTGATTCCGGTTAATATTAGTAGGAATTCTTCAGGATGTTGATTGCCAGCTCAAGTAACGTTTGTTTGGCTCTCTACTTATTAGGAAAAATATAAATACCTTTCTACAGTCTAGCTACTTTGGCTCTTTTAGCAGAACACTTTGGCTTTAGATTTTTGACTTGTTCTTTTGTTTCAGTCTTAGAGCTGCTTTGAGAGCGAGCAAGCTTCTCTGTTTTTAAGGCAGCAATCAGTAAAACTGATTTGGACCAACTTTCTTTCCTCTAAGTGCTTAAGTTTTGTAAATTCTGTGATGCGGAAATGCATCAGTGTCTCTCGAAAACATAGACTCATGTTCAGCTAACGCCATTTTGTTTTTCAATTATAACACTAAGTCTGTTAACAAAATCAGGCAGAGCTTGTAAAGAAGGATGAGTGAAAGCTCACTTTACTGTTCAGCTGTAAATACCAACTCTCAGGTACAGATCTTAGAAATGGTAATTTCCTGACTAAAGGAACTGCCTGCTTTCATGACAAGGACAAACCAACTGACTTCAACAAGAAGTTACTCTTATAAGTGAGTGAGTTGCCTTTTCAAAGAAAATTCTTCTCTAAAATTCTTTATGGAGAAACAGTACAAACTGACAGTGTGCAGCATTTTGAAGTGTAATAACTACTGCCACATGCAGTTGGGGTATTGTCAGTCTGATGATTGAAAAGTTTGGGGAATAGAAGCCCTGTTTTCAGAACTGAAATAAAAGCAATTAACTTCAAAGCCAAGTTATGAGTTTAAGAACAGTTGTTTTGAGCTTAGTTAAGTATTTACCAGACTATGAGAAATACGGTGGCTGGGAGAGGCTGGTGATAACCTTGCAAGGAACCTACCACTATAAAACAGTGGTAAAGAACTGACAAGTCTACCTATTTTATTGATTTAACTATTAAAAAAAAGCACATTCATATTAAACACATATGAATAAATGTACAGTGAATACATAATTTAGTTTAATTTCCTGTCATACTGTAACAGCAGGACATGGAAATAACTGCTTTTAACAAGTTTCTCAGGTTTCTGGGCTGTCTTTGTATTGTGTCTCCTTGGCTGAAAGGGGAGAGCTGACTTTTCTCAATGTCTGATGTTACAGGTTCTCAAACTGATCCTTGCCGCTTCGAGAGCTCAGTTCCCAAGGTTCCTCCCACTTGCCCTAGGTGAGTGCAATAAGATAGGACTAAGATCCTTCTTTATTTGGATTAATTGTTTCTGAAATAATAATACACCTTATTCATCCCAGAGTTGCTAAAGAGTTGCTTTTAATGCCAAGATAAGCTTCCAGAGTAAAGTGAGTTTATTCTAAGAGCAAAGGTTGAAGTGTAGGAGGGGGTGCAAAGTAAATAACAAAAATGCAATTTAAAATTAAGCTTACCAAATAAGTTTTCCTTTCAGTTGCTTCAGGTTCACAGTTAACTTAAGGGAGAGAAAGGGAGGACTGTGGAATTTTCTTTTTCTGTCCCCCAGGACTGACTCGCCCTAAATAGCTTTCTCAGTCCATATGGTCAATGGTACTTAGTTTGGGATGGTTCTCCCTGTTCTTATGAATTATCATGTTCAATCCTGATCATATTTCTACTCAGTAAGAAGTAGGAATTTTTCCTTGAGGGGTTTCTGGGGTTAGTCCTTGTGCGTTCATTTGAGCTTAAATTACCCTCCTATTTTTGGAACATTTTGTAAGTTTTTGTTATAAGACATCTTCAGTGTCCATGCATCTTATTAGCTTTATTGTCCGCCATTCATTTCCAATCCTTTATAAAAATTGCATATATCAACAGTAGAAAGGGTAGGGTTGGTCGTACGACACTTCATTCCCACCCCTCTCATCATTCTCACTATTTCCTTGCCCATACACAGTTTTGAGGCTCCTGGTCTTAAAATTCCTCCCTTGCTACTTCCAGCTCCAGCAGCATCAGTCAGCATAGCTTGAGGAACCTCCTCTTTGCCAGCCAATAAGTCAAGCCAGACCGCTTAGTGGCTAAAACTGGTGGTGTGTGTCGGAATCGGGGTGAATGTCAGGTAATGAATGGGAAGTAGGTACTTGGGAGGTTAGACCTGTCAGCCGCAGCCTGGAACAGCCCAGTGCAATTGAACTTGTCACTGAGTCATGTATGACAAATTTTGTTCCCACAAAACGGGAACAAATATTTTAACGATCATAAAAAAGTGAGACGACTCCTTGTGAAAAGAATATGAGGAAAGCATTTTTTTTTCCAAACAAAAACCGTAACTTTTATACCTAAATACTGGATATATTGGCTCAGATATATGTTCCATTTATATAAGCGGTGTTAGTTGCATAAGTAAAGCCATGAGCAGTCTCTCTAAAATTGCAGTGGGTGAACCTGAAACACTCTAGGATATACATTGCTTTTTCAGAAAACCTGTCTAGGAAACTGAAGAAGCATTTTAGTAAATTGAGTATACTAATCTATATATATAAATTCAAATTTTGTCCTTGTCAGTTCAGTTAAATTATTATCACATTAGATATATTTATCCTGCTGTATTTTATGCAGTGCTTCATTCTTTTGACCCCCTAAACTGTATGTAAGAGCAGAGTTTGGCTATTATGTCCTGCATGATTTTTTGATATTGATATTTATGATTATCGTAAATTTAACATGTTTCTGAACGGTACTTTGGGGGGCGGGGGGGTGATATTTAAGGCCATGAAAGATTAAACAGCCTGAATAATTAGGCAGTATTCCATCTCTTGCTTTAAGTTGGTAGCACCTTCATCACTTCCATGAAGATTAAGATACATGTCTGCATGTAACAAAAACTGTTCATAACATCAACTTGCTGTACTCTGTTACGGAGAGGAGAATAGTCCATAACATTTTGTCCATATAGCTGTCTTGTAGACAGCGAATCTGTCTGACATGTTGCCGCTTGTTTTGTTTCATCCTGCTCTTAGTTTTGACATTTTTATTGACAAATTATGATTACATTTACTTTTAATAAGGAATTGTGAGTACTAAAGATTTCATAGGAGCACTGGCTATATTTCCTTGTCTTGTTCAAATGTGAGGTACAATTATTGCAAAATTAGGAGAACAATGAAGAGCTTAACTGTTCTTGTTTTTCTTCTAAAAGTACCGTATTAAAGTGAAATTCCACGAAAGAATGTAGAACAGACAACAAATTTGAAAATCTGTAGTTACTCTGTGGAAATCACTACCAGAAAATAAAAGCCATTTTAAAGGTATTTTAAAAAATACCAACAATGGTAGACATAGTTTAAAATTACAAGGAGTATAAATCTTTAAGCCTTGGACTTTTAGTTATTAAGCTAAGCAAGTGTTATCTGTTCTGTGGAAGAAACTTATATGTAGGTGGTTATGTAATTGACTTCCCAGAGTTTTTGCACCTTTTTTGAAAGATGCTAGAGAGAGAGAGGGGGAGAGGATGCTACACCACTGATCTGATTCCCTGGCGCTGTAAAGTTGTTCCATCTCTTCCTAACTGTACCCGTTTCTATTAGAGAGTTATTGTGTCAGAGTGAAGACATACTAACTTCAGGATCCTGCAGTATATAACATTGCAGGGGACCCTTGAAGCTGAATGGAGCCCTGTTCCTGTAATGCTCCAGTCGAGTTAATATCATGAACTGTATGATTGATGTTCTTGGGGCTGGACTCCCTCCTGTTTTAAACAGGAAGCTCTTCCAGTATCACTTCAATTCAGCGAACAAGGCCATTTCCTTAACAATACAATAACAGGAATTTGATCAGAAACTTCAAAATTCAGTTCTCAAAGGCATGAAGATGATTGTTTTCATTCTTGCGTTATCTCCAGTATTTAGGTATAAAAGTTACGGTTTTTGTTTGGAAAAAAAATGCTTTCCTCATATTCTTTTCACAAGGAGGAGTCTCGCTTTTTTATGATCGTTAAAATATTTGTTCCCGTCTTGTGGGAACAAAATTTGTCATTCTTCTTTCTTGCTCTAGACTAGATTTATGTTGCCAATATCACAATATGATTCTGCAGGAAAATGCCCTCAGCTACTTGTAATGGTTTTTCATCTTTTAATATCCGTATGTGGTTCACCAGTATGAACAGTTGTTTTAGACAGATATTGTTCAGGTGCAGGTTGCTCAAGAGGCAACCCTCAGCCTGTCTTCATTTGCTACTTCTAATACAGATACAAGAAATATTACAGCTAAATAAAACTGAATGATTTATACTGCAGAACTAAATTATTTGCCTTACCAGTAAAAATACTGGTAAGATTTGCTTTCAGGGGTCCCAGGCCGTGGAGAACAGTGGAAAAGTCTGGAGCTCTGAAGACTTAACCTCAGTCGAGGAGGATCGAGTTAGGAAACATTTAAACAAATAGGGCATACACAAGTCCGTAGGATTTGGTGGGATTCATCCATGCATGCAGGGCTGTTCTCCATTTTATCTGGAAGGTCATGGCAATCAGAGGAGATTCCTGGGGACTGTAAGAAAGCAAATATCACACTTGTCTTCCAGAAGGGCAAGAAGGAGAATGCAGGGAACTACAAGCCTGTCAGCCTCACCTCAATCTCTGGGAGGGTAATAGAGCAAATCCTCATGAAAGCTGTTTTCAAATATATCATGGACAAGATGATTAGGAGCTGTAGCATGGATATATATGGGGGGGAAATCATGCCTGATCAATCTGATAGCCTTCTGTGATGAAACAACTGGCTTTGCCAATGAGGGGAGAGCAGTGCATGTTGTTTATCTTGACTTTAGCAAGGCTTTTGACATTGTCTCTCGCAACATCCACACAGACAAACTAATGAAGTACAGACTAGATAAATGAACAGTGAGGTGGACTGAAAACTGGCTGAAATGTTGGGCTCAAAGGGTTGGGCTGGGCACAAAGTCCATCTGGAGCCCAGTCACTAGTGCAGTACCACGGGGGTTGATACTGGGGCCAGGACTGTTTAGCCTCTTCATTAAGGACCTGGATGGCGGGGACAGAGTGCACCCTCAGCAAGTTTGCAGACAATACAAAGTTGAGAGGAGTGCTTGATAGGCCAGATGGATGTGCTGCCATTCAGAGGGACCTGGACAGGCTGGAGAAATGGGCCCACTCCTGTTTAGGAACCTTGAAGTTCAGCAAAGGGAAATGCCAAGTCCTGCAGCGGGTGAGGATTAACCCCACACACTAGTACACATTGAAGGCTGGAAGGCAGCTTTGCAGGAAAGGACACAGGGCTCCTGGTGGACAAAAAGTTGACCATGAGCCAGCAATGTGCGCTTACAGCAAAGAAGGCCAACAACATCCTGGGCATTGCCAGCAGGTCAAGGGAAGTGATTCTTCCTCTCTCGTGAGGCACTGGTGAGACCGCACCTCAAGTGCTGTGTCCTCTTCTGGGCTCCCCAGCACAAGAGAGACATGCACATAGTGGAGCAAGTACAGTGAAGGGTCACAAAGATAATTAAGAGAATGGAGCATGTGTCATACAAGGAGAGGCTGAGAGAGCTGGAATTGTTTAGCCTGGAGGAGAGAAGGCTCGGGAGATCTTATCAATGTGTGTAAATACCGAAAGGGAGGTAGTAAAAGACAACAGAACCAGCATCTTGTCACTGCTGCCCAGAAATGACAAGTGGCAATGGGCACAAATTGAAAGACAGGAAATTCCACTTAAATATGAGAAATAACTTCTTTACAGTGAGGGTGGTCAAACACTGAAACACGTTTCCCAGAGGGGTTGTGGAGTCTTCAGCCTTGGAGCTCCTCTAAACCCAACTGGATAAGGTCCTGAGCAACCTGCTGTAGTTGACCTACCCTTGAGCAGATTGGGGCCTGAACTAGACAATCTGATGCAGTCCTTTCATGCACAACTGTTACTATCCTGTGATTCTAGCACATTAGGGTAGCCAGAAAGGTTTGAGATAAATTCCATCATTTACTAATGGAGCATAAGAGCATAAGGAGCCAGGTACAGCCTCAAGTCACATTGTTGGCCAGGAGTTTCTGTTCAAGAATACAGGATTTGTGCATATTAGAGTGAAATACATATAAACAGACAAATGCTTGCAGAACAGACTTCAACAGTTCCTTTTGGCACTCTAAGCTAAGTTGCTAATAGACATCCTCCAGATTGGAATTTCCAACTGTAGAGAGACATTTGACTGAAAAAGTAATTTAAAATCCTTTTCAATTTCTGTTGAAATCTGTTAATTCAAGGAACCTGCTGGGAAGCCCTATCATTCAACCATGCACAGACTTGTATTTTTAATGTGTGTTTGAAGAACTCAATTAAACTTCCAACTCCAAGAAATTGCAAGTTGTGGCTTTTATGTATATGTGCAACAATGTCACTAAATAAAGGGGAAATAGCGCAAAGATGCTTCTTTCCATCCTTTTACTGCATCTTTGTTTAGTAGCTCACGTACACTTTCTGGCTTTTGGAATTGTCTGGGCTGATGCCATGTTTTGCATAGTGCTAGGGGTGGTACTCGCGTAAATCACTCCTTTTCCTGCAGTTCATTCCTAGCTGTGGTTATACCTACTCTGGATTAAGTTCTCTTTCCCTTTTTTCTTTTTTTTGTGTCCTTTATTTCCCCTCCCATCTCCTTGTGGGGCATGGCATGGCATGTACCTGGAAACACACCACACTTAAGCTTCAAGTTCTCCCTTTGATGAGAGATTCTACAGCAGTTCTTCAACAATTCAGACATTTCCCTTAGATCCATGTCATCAGCTGCGTGGGTCTTAGCAGAGATTCAACAACTTCCTTTTTCTTTCATGGTAGGCTCCAACAGTCTTTTTGGCCAATGTGCAATTAGTCTGTCCAGGACAACTGCAAAGGCTTTCCCTTTTCTCTTCAGTAACAGATGGGTGCTTGTGTGTTTGGGGAAGAAAATAAAGGCTGGACCTGTATTTCTCAGCCATCTGCTTCCTTGACGATCTCTTTCTTTAAACTGTTGTGGAAGAGGGCTAGCAGGGTCTCCAGCATGATGGCTCTACATAAACAAATAAAAAGGCATGGCTCTTGCTCTAAAATTTTACAGTAAAAAGAGAGAAATGCCATGAAAATCAGTTAAATCATTAAGGCTTGACACGGGTATGTAAGTTTAACAGGGATAAACCTGCATCACGTAAGATAGGAAATATTCATCAATTCAATCTTTGCCATACATAATTCTTTATCTCATGTATACAATTCCACCCACAGATCCTAAAAAACCTGCTAAAATCTCATATATTAAATTTTTCAGCACTATAGAATAGAAGCATATGTATGTTTTGTACCTGGCATGAAAAAGCCTGTTGACAGATGTGCTCGTGTTGAAGGGATTACAAGGTCTATGCTGCTTAATTGCATCATTCTCCCACTTGTTTATGTATATGCTTGGGTTTGTCCTGCACGTCGGGAAGTGCAAAGNGTGAGGTCATAATACCCGTGAGCATGCTGTGCTGTGTGGAACTTTTGGCTCTATTATCCTGGGAGGAGCATTGCAGGTTTCCTACAGAACCCAATAAAACAGCCTTTTCCCTTTGGGAAAGTGATTTGTGTTTCTTTATTAGCCCAATGCTAGAGGCTATTTTAATCCTCCAAAGTCTGCCCTTTACTGATCTAGACTCAGACTTTCATGATTACTGCTGTGGAGAAAAAAAAAAAAAAGCATGGATCTTCTTTACGTCTGCATGTCATGTATTCTTTTGGGGGAACAACACACAGACATATTGTACAGAGACATTACAGCACTAAGGAGGAGATAAAGCAGGAAGGAAGGAAGCAGTGCAGATGTGGCAGATCTAATACATGGCTACATAGTGGGCTTTTCCGAGCAGGATAAATATCACTGCCTACATTATTCATACCTCTCCCTGCAGACAGAACAATACCAGTGATCCCAGAACCCCTGCCTGAGGAACCTGCCTCAAATCTCCAGTGTCTCAGTCAAGAAATGGTAGAGACTGGCTACCCTGGACTGCTGTTGGCAAGTCAACTATTAGACTTAATAGATAAATCACGTTATCAGGAACACACCTGAAATATTAGCTAGTTTTTAGAATGTTCTAGTTACAGGATACAGCTGTCTACTTGATTGCACCATTTGAAAGAGCCAAGTTAACCTCAAAAAGTAGTATTCCTTTGTCCTGCAGGATTAGGAGACTGTTGGGGAACATTCATAAACACCCATTTGGATGAAGGCTCCACTTCAACGTGTTCTGAAACAGGTGACCACTCACCTCCTTGGACGGCTGAAACCTACTGCCACACGTATAGCTCTCTGTCACAGTTTAGGAGAACTGAGCCTGTCATCTTCTGACATGACCTGAAAGCAACCTCACACAGTATGGGAACATTTTGTTCTTAGTTGCTCAAAGGTAGCAGAGTTCCACAGTCATAAAGCAGTCACATAAGCAATGTTGACCTAGGCCAAGAGAGGCTAGTGAAATTAATGTTGAACATGTTTACTTCCCTGCTCTTTACAGGTACTTCAGTAAGTAATTGCCTGCAACCATGCACAGTGTTAAGTTGCAAAATACCTTGCAACACGTTGTCCTCATTTCTTGCCAGCCATGTGGTCTATGTTTGCTTAAGCTTCTAGTGTCTAGGGCTGTTCTTCTGCCTGGGGTGTTTTGTCACAGATTAATTTTTGGACTTTATTAGGCAAGCATTTAATTACTGTGGGGAACAATATGACATGTTTAAACAGAGAACCGTACTAAATTCACAAAGCATACAAGAAAATATTTAAGGAGCCCTGTCAGATTGCTAAGAAAAAGTAAATGTACTTTTTAACTGTGGGAATGCATGCAAACAAGTCAAAATTGAAACTTCTGAAATGCTACGACTGCAGCATGAGTTGTGATTTCTCTTTCATTTGAGGGTCTTCTTTTCTCTGACACCTCTTTTTTATTTGGCATGGACTGAAGAGGTTGCCTGACCACTATGTGAGGTCACACAAGCATCCCATAAAATGCTCATCTTTGCCTTTTTCATTCTTTGGGAAGCAATAGACCAAAGATTCAGAGGAGTTTGGGATGCCTGCCTCTGAACGCAGAGGGCAACTTGTGAGAGACAAGGACCATGTGTCCTTGTGTCTGTCGGACAGGGACAGGGCCTCTTTTCTCAGAGCACCAGAGACCCCTGTCTCAGAGCCCTGGCAAAAGTGCCAGTGCTGCGACTTGTACATACTCTGCATGAGTTCCTGCATGAGTGTTTATGGACCTTCATCACTGAACCAGTGGTCGAAGTGTTTCTGGTCTACCTCCACCAAAGGATTTCTCTTTCAAGAACCCTGCCAGGGTTTGCGATTCCCACATGTCTGCAATAACTTTTGCAATTTTTTGCCTCTTAATTTGGGTAGAGAGGTGCATTTTCTCCTGGCCTGACACTATGGTGACCATGTGCTCCTGCTCCTCTGTTTTTACAGTGTCTACAATGGGAAAAACCAGCCCCTTCAGTATTCTTTTTCAGATGGTAAGACATGGATTTTCCAGTTTGCAGATTTAATTTTATTTTTTGCCATTTCACCTTTGAGCTCAGCAGTCCTCCGAGGTTTCTGGTAAAATGTATTAAGGTGATAACAGACCATATGCAAGAAGGTGGTTCTTATTTGTTGCTTTGTTTAAATCACTTTTATAAGCTTACTGACTTCCAATGGAAAGTGATTTGCCTCTCAGCATTAATGTGGCTAAACGGATAATTACAGTCTCAGCCTTGGGCCTGTTTGACTTTCTCACAGCCTGGGCAACCCACTTGGGATATTAATATCTTAGAGATCTCTGAATGGGGAAGAGGGGAAATCTCTGAGGCCAGCATGGCCTGAGTGTTCTGTTCAGGCCATGAGAAGTTTTTTGAAAGCCTTACAAACACACAGTGTGTAAGTAAAATGAGAAATATTCTCAGCTTGAACACAAATTGCACTATTAATTGACCAAACCCATTGCCTAAAATGCTTTCTCCCTTAAATATTGCCAATATCTGGATCTGGAATAGCACTGATCTGAAGTAACTACTTTTTGAATGATACCTGCCAACCAGCATTCCCACAAGGACAGCTTATCTGCCACAGCAGAGGGAGAAGTGAGTGGTTTGCAGTTTATCACCAGGATCTCCTATGCTATAGCTCTACAACTGTGAATGCTCAAAGGAACCCTTGCTAAAAAGCATTGGCTGCCGCACTGCCTGGGATGGCTTCCACATAAAACAGACCAGCAGTATGGACTTCTGGTGACGTTTAAAATACATTAACAAATGTCACCCACTAAAGCAGGCCCACAATTGAAAAGCTAAATCACAACTTAACTTTGCTAAAACTTTTCCTTAGACTAATTCACAAGCTCTGTGCTTCTGCAAATGATGATAATGATGGTGGTTAGTGAAGTACAGGTTGCAGCATTTCCTACACATCACAAACCATCTTCGCTTAGGGGACAACTGCCTATGAAAACAGATATCGTTAGCATAAACGAACCCAAGAGAATGAAGCTTAAGCAAATTGTTGACTTAACAGTTCTGCAGCATTGGTGCTGTTACGTGACTTTGGGTTGGGTCATTGAGACAGTGTTGGAGAAGCTGCTCTGCCATTCTCAGGGGTTCTGAAACAGCAGATCCATTAAAGATGCTTCACTGTGATTTCTTTTAGGGGAAAAATATCAGGCTAGATAGTTTGCTTTGCAGATCATCATGCCACACCTGGCTGGAGCAGCAGTCAAACCAAGTAATGCAGCACAAGCCATCAGCTGCTTCTGAAAGTTATTTTCCATGTAAGTAAGTTGAGCATACTTGTCTGCAAGTGCTGTGGCCAAGACAAAACCAGCCTTGCTTTGCTATTTGACTATTTATGCATATAATTGCATGTTTTAAAATATTTTAACCTTTGTGGGGCAATTGCTGAGATATGTTTTATTACATAATTTTAAAAAAACCCACTACGGCAATTCAAAGCGATACAATTGCTCAGTTTATGTATATAAAAACACCTCTGGTTGGCAGTCATCCATGCAAGCAGCAGGCATAAACCCATTACTTGTTTTCTTCCATAGATCAAACCCAGTCAATCCGTAAGGAGCACAGGGTCCTTTCTAACAACAAGGCCCCCTGTAGCTCTCTATCTGGAAATCTCCTCCCAATTGTACAGAAATTTTCCTCAAGCAATAGCAAAGGTGTAAGTTGAGCACTGGCTTGCTGTTTTGGGGGTCTCATTCAGAGCACAGAAGGATCTCTCCCAGTGCACCAGGTCCCACGATAATTCTTCTAGTGCCTGGGGGAACCATTTGTTAAGGAGGTTGCTCTAGATCGTGTGTTGAGACACCTGGCCACGTTTGTGTCATGGTAACACTTCCTGGCATGCCCTTTGACTCTCCTCCCTTTTTTCTCCTCTGAAAAAGGGACTTGTGAAAAAAAAAAGGATTGCAGAAAGTTCAGTGCTGAAGGCAATACGAGCACTTTACTGGGCTCTATGTAGCAAAGGCTTGAAGCCAGGGCATGTCTGGGCACGGTTCAGACCTGTTGCCTTTCAGGAAGTTAGTGTCATATGTCTGATGCTCTCCTCAGATTGCTATGTGCAACCTCCCTCAAAATGGCATTGCTGCAATCTGCTTAATATATCAGCTGAAGTCACAAGGTCTGTTGTGTCCCTGCCGGGATCTGACCAGGATTTAACTGCGCACTTCCTACCAACCAGCTGTACGTCAGGAATGCGTATGACTTGGGCTGGCAGCCTGGAGCAGCCCATGGCAATGGGAGGTTGAAGGCCAAACACAGACTTGTACAATACTGCCTCAGTAAAGCAGTGGGATGGGAAAGTTTGTCCAAAAGGCAGAAGAGCAGGAGATTTGGGGATGGCGAGTGAAGGATGGACTGGCTTAAATCCCAGCAGCTTGTGGTTCTGCTGGAGCCACAGTGCAAATGAGCAGGATAAAGGGGGACAGCAGCTGAAGCAGGTGTAGGAGTGAAACCTGAGCTCCCCAAGTCAGGCTGCCCTTACGCCAGTGAGCAAATATAGGAGCGCGGAGGGCTGCTTCTCGGGTGGTCTGGACAGAAGCATAAGCGGGAGCTCACACCCAAGCCCAGCCGGGCACGCAGTTACCGGTGTGCGCTCATGGAGGCGCAGCCATAGGAGCGTCTGTGGAGCTGCTGGAGCGCTGTCAGGCTGATTTGTGACCGTGCAGCCCTGCAACATGGCATCGCCATGGCCAGTAAGAGGCCATAAGCTTTGTCCTGGGTTTGCAAGGCCTCAGGCTCTGCCTGAACTTTTCTTGACCTGCCTGCAGCTTTGTTTTACTTGGTTTAGCCATGGCAGCGATTTGTCTCATTGACCAGGTGTCTGTATCTAATGTGTTTTACTTTAGTTTTTCTTTGTGTGGATGACCAATATAGACAGAAGTAACAAGCAGTTGTTCTGGGTAGGAAGAGATGTTTACAACTCTAACACGATGATGTCACGTAGAATACAGGGCTGGTATGGTGGCGGAGGCATTGAGAAGTGGAGACATGGGATGCAGTGTAGAGGCATGCAGGGTGAGGTAGGTGGTAAGAGATGGGGCACAGGCTGGCACTGGAGACCCCACAGCCATAAACAGCTCTGTAATCATCAGTTAAAAGAACCTTCAGACCTGGAGCTTGACAAAGCTGGTTTTACAACTAACAAAGATAACAAAGAAATAGTATCTAACATAGGTAAATGGGACCATATATAGTAAATTTGGATGTTACCTGGACCTGCAGACCAATTAAGAAAGACAAAGGTGTAAATGTGTGTCAGCAAACATACATATATGACCCTAAGTAGAAGGAAGATTGCTATTACTGTAACTTTTTCCATATATAAATATCCAGCATTATTATTATTTGTTTTTCTGTAATAATTAGATGTAGACTAATGATGATTCCTGAATTAAACTGTGAAGATTTGCATTATACTAACAATAAATTCTTGCCCTTACTTATATATAAGGAATTCTTCTTTGTTGCCCATAAGCAAGATTTTGAACGTAACAAAACTGAACCCACATTTTCTTTATTTGTATAGCTCTTGCAGCGTCCCAGGAAGAGAGGCGCTATCCTCAGTGGGCGGTTTGTGGAGCAGCCCGGGTACCTTCCCGAGGTATGGCTGAGAGGGCAACTCAGCAAATGCATGGCAGAGTAGTACCTACATCATCTTGATTCATCCAGCACATGTTTTCAGTATGTGACTACACCCTTGTTTCCCATGGATTTTAAGCTTGAGATTTCTTAATTTAACGTATGATCTAATTATGTACTTGTGACACTACCATAAAACCATTGTTCTTAGTATTATTTTTTCTCTTCTTTTCAGTGTTCTGAAGTAAATCTCTAGATTGAACACAAGATTACTCAGGAGTTCAGATTTAAATGCTAATTTTTGTTTAAAGATAAACAATAGTAATTACTGCTAATTGCATGCGTACAGTTCTTCTTACCCAGCAAGTGCATAGCACTTTACAAATATTGATGGAGTCAGTTCTGTAGTGCCAAGAAAATGTAAGTAAGCATGAATTTGGGCACTCAGCATGAAACAAATATGGTAATACATGTGTGTAATGAAAGTGTGTAATGGTTTATGCTGATTTACTAAGCCCGTTGAATCACTGTGTAACCAAAACCCAGTTAAAGGAACTGGGGAGTGGCTGTGTAGCACAAGGGGCAAGGACTGTACAGCCTGGAAGGGTTTGCTAGGGTGGGACACTGTAAACACAAGGCAGAAAGCTTGAATTTATATTTATTTCCTCACTTTCTTTCTTTTTTATGGATGTCAAATTCCAGGAAGGGATGAGTTACATTGAATGTGTCGAGCAGGTTGGGCTCAACATCTGTTCGCATTAGAACTGCATCTGCTTTGCAATGGGAAATTAGAAGAACAGAGCATAAGAGGAACACTGGAGCAGCAAGTATTGCCTCAGCAAAGCCAGTCTCAGGCTTTGTCTGACAACCACCTTACACAGTTCTTTTTATAAATTAATCAAATCGATTCATAAGCACTGTTATGTTGTTTGCCCTTATTATTCCCATTGGAAAGTTTTTTTCAGAAACTCACTGGTTTGTTCTCATGTCAGTAGAAATCAACTTGGGTACCTTGAAACCCACTGTGTGCTTTAAATTGAAGACCACACTTCCTTTCATGTGCTTCTTTAACTCAAAATTTACTTTAAAGTCCCATTGCCACTGATGGTCCTGCACCGGGAACTGCCCTTACAGAGCACCTGGCTTTGTTGCTGTTTCCAGTATTTTAAGCCATCTGTGTGTTGTTTTCTTCACTCATTGCCAGTGCCCTAAAGTAATCAGTATAAGTAATTTGCTCTAAAAGTGCAACAATTTTACTACAGTGAATTGCATTTTCCATCACTTTGCTATGTGTGTTTAAGATGTTTTCCGTAATTATTCCATTCATACATTTCTGCATTATTCTGAATTAGCCACTCCATTAGCCCATCCACACTGGATTGGATTGACAGCCCAGAATTCAGTGTTCACTTGTCCTGCCCTGCACTATGGGATTTTTTTCTTTTCCATCGACAATGTTCATGGATTCCTAGCAGAAGGAATGGAGATCAAATTAACAAAGCTGTACACTTCCTTTGCTGGCATTAAATAAATCATAGAATCATAGAATCATAGAATCATTGGGTTGGAAAAGACCTCTAAGATCATCAAGTCCAACCATCAACTAACACCACCATGACTCCTAAACTAGACCCTGGAGTGCCACGTCTACACCTTTTTTGAACGCCTCCAGGGTAGATGACTCCACCACCTCTCTGGGCAGCCTGTTCCAATGCCTAACCACTCTTTCAGTAAAGAAATTCTTCCTAATGTCCAATCTAAACCTCCCCTGACGCAACTTGAAGCCATTTCCTCTCGTCCTATCGCTAGTTTCGTGGGAGAAGAGTCCAGCACCCGCTTCCCTACAACCTCCCTTCAGGTAGTTGTAGAGAGCGATAAGGTCTCCCCTCAGCCTCCTCTTCTCCAGACTAAACAACCCCAGTTCCCTCAGCCACTCCTCAGAAGACT
>WAAD01039287.1:27535-80541 GCA_013389945.1 Fregata magnificens
GTTGCATGGGGTTGTTGTGACCAAAGTGCAGGACCCGGCACTTGGCCTTGTTGAACCTCATACAGTTGGCCTCGGCCCATCGATCCAGCCTATCCAGATCCCTCTGCAGAGCCTTCCTTCCCTCGAGCAGATCGACACTCCCGCCCAGCTTGGTATCATCTGCAAACTTGCTGAGGGTGCACTCAATCCCCTCATCCAGATCATTGATGAAAACATTGAACAAAACCGGCCCCAGAACCGAGCCCTGGGGAACACCGCTCGTGACCGGCCGCCAACTAGATTTCACTCCATTCACCACCACTCTCTGGGCTCGGCCATCCAGCCAGTTTTTTACCCAGCAAAGTGTATGCCCATCCAAGCCGTGAGCTGCCAACTTCTCCAGGAGAATGCCATTTTCAAACCACCGTCAGACAGCCAGGGGAATCTACTGCTAAGCTCTGCTGTTCTTAAGAAGCAAATGTTGCACTTGCATTTGGAGTAGCTTATTAATTTTACTTTCTAAGTACAGCTAAAAATCAAATATAAAATGTGATTGAAAAACAAGCCAAGAGTTTCCAGTGCTACCTGACATAAATCACAACCTGTCACCAGCCAGTGACTGACTCCATCCCACTAGGCAGGTAAGTCCTATGCTTAACAGACTCCAAGGCATGCCTCATGCGATTCAGATGTTTTTTAATATCTTCCACTATTAACATCTTCCAATATAACTCCAATACTAGAATAATTTTATTCTAGTATTTATTAAGCAAGAGTGCATGCTGTGTGGTAGACAGTTTTTGCCATGCAGCTAAGTGGCCTCTTCTTAGGCTGTTGATATAGTTATGACAAATTGTTCTGAATAAAATGCACTGCAAGTCAGTAATTAATCTAGTAACAAATTGCTTTTAGCTGCAGTCACTAAACTTTGTTGTGGAAAAATAAGAGAAGTTGCTAGAAAAAATTGGCCAAAATACTCAAGAATTTGTACTTGAAAAATACTGAAAATAAAGAACTGTAAGTTGTGATTTTACCAAGATTTTCTTCCTGAGTGTGATTAAAGATGAACCATTTCAAGCAAAAGAGGTTTGTTATAGCAAATAATATAGTTTGTTTATAGGTTTGTTACAGCAGTTACATACTCTGTTGTATGCAACGTTTCTCCACAGAATGGCGAGATATTAGCCACCAGTTTGCCCACTTTATTTTCAGCCCACCACTGCAGGGCACTTTAATAATCTGTTGTGTGAAGTAGAGGTCAAAATCTCCAGAGCTCTTTGCTATAAAGTAAAAGCTAATGCCTCCAAGTTCTTATGCTTTTATTCTTTCACTGACTGCTGTTTTCCAGCACATTCTCTCCTAACTGACCGGCTGCTGAATCTCATCTTTGAACGTACTGAGGATGAAGCTGTACAACTTTTTTTCTTGAGCTTGTTAGAAAACAAGGTTATGTTTGTGGAGTAGGTCCAATGTAATAGCTTTAATGAGTACATGAATTTGGCAGCTTGTAGCACTCATGTTGAGTCAAGAGTCGTTCTGTAGATAAATTTGTTTTAAACTTACATACTGCTGGGATATCATCATCTTTTGTGATCAAATGTCTACTGAGAAGCCCTATTGAGACAGACATTGAATGACACTGTTGTAGCTTCAGTTGACAAATACTCACTGATAACTTGGACCAGTTTTAGCACAGGCAACAGACTTCCAGAAGCTGCCAGTGTGCTCCTTTCATGTGTGGTTTGGGGCCTTCTGCATTTTCAATGACATTTGCATTGTGCAGAATAAGTACTGTGAGCCATCCCACTTCCAAGTGTCCATTCAATGTCTTACAAAACATTGCTCATCCTTGCTTTGCAGTGCTGCCTTGGACCATGATGTGTCAGCAGCCTTGTCACCATCACCTTCCGTTGGGGAGAGGTGAACTCCAGTTCGGGCAGCGCCGATGGGCAGGTGAAAGCCTCAGCTGCAAAAAACTCATATTGGCAACGTGTTTTCTCCCATGATCAGTAGAGCCTTGCACCATCGTGACAACTGGAGCTCTGAGGTTCCATTTTGAGGTTCTGAAGAAATTCTGACTTTCTGAAGAAACATGTATTTTTGGCCAGTTTTGCCACTGTTCTGATGTTTGCTGGAAGTGCTCCAAGGTGAGCAGTTGTGCTGATGTTTGACCCAGAAAGCTGAGATCTTTGTGGCTGGTCAAGTAGCGCTGCACTACCATTCCCCACTTTAATAAAATACCCACAGGCATCTGGCAGGTATTTTTCCTGATCAGCGTAAGTTGTTCCTCTTTGTGTCAGGTAAAAAGACAAATAAACCATGGATTGAATGAGGAAGCCTCCAACTGTGAGTTAAGACTGTGGCTACTGAGTGATCCTCTGTTTGAATGTTACTTCTCTGCATTGCTCGTGAGCTTGGCTGTCATGAAAATTAGATTTTTCAGAACAACTAGTGTGAACCTCCATTATGATTTCAAAACGTATTACTGTTTCCTAAATTCAGAAAATAACAAATTTCAGTGAAAAATAATAGAGAAATGTTGTATAATTTTATGTCCTAGCATGGCACACAGGTGCTAGGAAATGACTACTGTTTTCATAGAAAGAGAAGTACATATTCTTTTTAAAACTTGTTTGACTTACTTAGTAGCTTTTAAAGTCATTAACCTTTGTTAATGTGATCGGTTATGGATTAAGAGCCCTCATTTTGTCCCCCGCACACAAGCAGATTTGTCCCTGCAGCTTCTACAAGGAACTGAAAAAGGTAATGAAGGAGACACTTCTGGAAAGAGTCTACCTGGAACATTCTTATTTTGCTAATTATCAGTCCTTCATGCTAGCCAGCCTGCAGTGGTCAGTGGGCGAAGGCAATGAATGAGGCAGTAAAGAGACAACCAGGAAGTTTAGCTGATAAAAGCCATTTTCCCAGAAATAAGTAGAGAAGTGCAGTGACAGATCAACCCTGTGGAAAGGCGTACTGACAGCACGACCCAAGTGCTCACACCCATCGCTGTTGTCTGCTTCTGTTAGCACTTAAGTTCGGTCGTGGTAAGTCAACTGCCGGGGCGGTACAGTGGAGGTTTGCAGCACAGTTTGCCTGTCACCGAACTGGGAAATCCAGGGCAAGGAGCTCATGATTGGCTGTGATGGAAGACAGACCCAATACTCAGCTGAGAATGATATATAAAGACCCCTGGTAACAAGTTGCGTGGAAACATGGGCCCATTTGCCCAAATGAGCAAGGGAGGAAATATCTGCTCCTTTGGCTATTGGGGATGTTAGTGGAATATTCCCTTATTTTTGGAGATTTTGCTTCCATAGTTCGTGACAGTTGTTAGCCCATGAGAAAAGAGTTTAGCCATAACTCAAGGGACTGTTGAATGTCTGTGGGATGTTTGTTCGAAAAGCTGAAAGAGAAATGATGTCCCTTACGGCAAGGCTAGAGATTGGCCTTTGCCTTTGCATCATTATGTGCGCTGGAGAGAAACGCCTGCTATTGTACAAGATTGGGGAGAGCAAAGGATTACTTCTGGGAGGGGGATAAAAGCCAGGTACAGTCTGAACAACTCAAAAGGATGCAAGTAAAGTGTATGAAGCAGTCAAGGAAACAGATCCTCCCACTTGCTGCCCAAAGAAAACGATGGTGAAGGACTACACTGTAAGCCAGGAGACATGTTTGTATCTGATGTTATTAGGGATAATTGTATGGAGTCCATATTCTGATATGCATAGGTTAAACTGTATTTGAATAACATTTTCCAGAAAAACAGTAGCAACAAATTTAAATAAGACAATGAATCTTTCATAGAAATAAAGTTATCAAAGATTGTGATAAAAGACCAATAATCATGAGGAATGGTCAAAATAAGGTTCTCCTGAGCCATTGGTCCTGTAATTAGGCAGAGAGAAATTGTAGTCCCGTTAACGATGGGTTTTTTATGCTTTGTGAGGGTAGAAGATGGAAGGACAACACTTCAGTCATTTGAACAACCAGTTCTGTTTGTCATTTTGGCTGTCTGCTTCCTCCCCAGCTAAGGCTGCTCAGAGACCTGAGCACCACCTCTCTGCTTCAGGTACCACGGCTAAGATGAATTCTGCCCACACAAAACCTCTGTAGCTTTTAGAAATTTGTCGGGTTCTCTGAGAGAAGTAAAGTTCTTTCCCCCATGATTTTAAGTGCTATGGAAAATCAGAAACTGAGGTTTCAGAAGATAAATAGCCAGGAATATATGAATTCTTCAAGATCTCAGTGGTCCAATTAAACCATTTTCTTTATGAAGACTCAGCTCATGAAAAACTGAGTATACTAATAAAACTGTGAGTCATCGTGCCTTTCTTATTGATTCTTGTTATCTTTCTGTATCTGAGGCAACAATAAACATGATTTATATGCACTGTGTTTAATTTCCCATGGTGTTCTAATCTTGCATTGGTGTGGGGGAAAAGTCAATGAAGATGGATGGTGAGCAGCATGCAAACTGGGAGGCAGGCAGTAAATGTGACCAGAACTTGGGGGGGGTTCATACTGCCGAGATAAGTAACACTTTTACATCTCTAAAGCTGATGCCATTTAGAGTATATTAAAAGAAAGGGAATGATGTGACTGGTAAGGCAGGAAGATGGTGCTGTCTGTACCCACAAAAAATGGCTATTTAAATCTCCACATGCAGATTAATCATTATAAGGTGCTTAATACTGATGAGCATTGCTTCCCTCCACAGCACTGCTGAGCAGGAACAAGTTTCTGTCAGGATGTCTTCTGTAAAGTCCAGGTGATCTAATCTATATTGGTCCTACCTGCTACAGCAGTTCTCACTCACCCACATGGACCATATGACACACATGGTATCACAGGAACTTCCAGTGTCTTCATGTGCGTTTCCTATGTCACACAGGTGTTCAATGGATAGCTGCCTGGAAATAGGCCATAGGTTCCCTGGTGGCATCGGTCACAAAAAATTAATTCAGTCTTCTAAAGTATAGGCAGACTAGAGGAAAATTACTACAGGCTATTTTCTGGTTCCTTATTTTCGGATACATTGTTGGGGCTTTTTTGTTTTGAAACAACATTGAAATTGGCTCTGAAAGGCCCCCCTTTTCATTTATTGGCTCTGATAATATCCTCTGTATGATTGTGTTCCTGTCAAAATGGTGCTATATAACTAAATGCTATTTATCTTTGCACAAGCGACAACTGAGCCTACAGCTTCTGACAGAGCTGTGACCCTCATGTGGACCTCTGTATGGAAGTACATGATACAGAAGAGGCACTGCTGACCACCTGTGAGAATTTGAATGAAGACGAGATGCCAGAGCAGTTGACTGAAATGGGAATCAGTGCTGAGCACGGCTACCAGGGAAGTGCTTAAGAGTGAATGTGCAAATACATATTGACTTCTGTTCCTCCTAAGATTACTTACCATGGCTCAAGAAGCCAAGAGCATTGATTTAAAAACATGTCGGTCATGGACACAGAAAACTTAGAGGTGAAGACTTCTGGACATGTCGTATACCTCTTTAGAGAAAGGCTCAGAGAGAAAGAAAAATGCCTTTCCAAGGAGCAGCTATTTGTAGGGCCATTGCAGCCACTGGAGAGGAACATCCCAGGAAGCCCAGCTTTGTCTCCGGTTGTTGTTTCTGGAATAAGAAAAAGGTCCCATTCTGAGGCAGCAACAGTTTCAGTCTTTGTGAACAGCTCCTTTTTTATGGTTCATTTTGTGGTCTCACTAGTAAATTATATTACTTTTTCTTCCAGGGAAAGGCAGCCCTACAGTTAGAGAAAAGCCTTTTGCGTTGTGTTCCTCAGCTCCGCTATCCCTCCGTTCTCCGGTGAACACAGAGATCCTTAACCTACTTTTACGTTATTATGAGGCTCAGAGCCTGTGCCCGCTCCCTTTGAGGACAACTGGAATGCTGCCATTGACTTCAAAAAGAGCATGGGCAGGCTTCTTGTTAGTTAACATTCGTAAAGGGCTTGGAGGTTCTTAGGCAGCAGATGTTACATAAATGCGATTAATATTGTAACTTCGCTGTCAATACGGCAATGCTATACTGCAACTTGGTCAGCAGGCATCTTAATTCACACTTAAGCACTGTGTGTTTGCAGGATTAGGGTTTAGTTAGATGCAGATAAATAATCTTTCCAAATTAAATGAAACTATTCATCTACATAAATAAAGCTTCTACCTTAGTCTCCTAAATAAGGAAAACTTGTGTTTGTGTGGTTTTGTTTGGTTTTAGAAGTATATATTAACACAAGCTCTTTATTTCTGGTAAATAAATAAAGCATAGCTGTTTAGATGGCGTATGCTTGAATCGTCACAGATGTCCAGGGGATAGCAATATAATAATAGGTACAGAAGGCAAATGCTATTTAATACTGATCATTCAACTGTTCATGTTAGCTTTTTCCAGTTAATTGTCAAAATTTAGTTCTATCTTCCGGTGATACAGAAAAGTCCACTAACACTGATGAGTTATGTAGGTTACGTTAATACTTTGGTGTAGTTTTTTACTTGCACATTCCATGAGAACAAAGTTATTTCTTTATAATTTTACAGAATTCACATTGATGTTTCAAAATCTGTGGGCATTTTTTACCTATTTCAAACAGGAATCTTCAAATTAACTTAGGGCAGTATTGCTGAACTCTACCAGCTTGAGGCCACTACAGCCAGAGATTTGAAAAAGAAGTTGATTCTTGGAAAGACAGTCAGATGAATGCGAGTCCTTGAAATGACCTATTGATATATAACAGCAGCCAGTGCAGGTAGCGAAAGGTGGATGCAATATGCTTACCTGAGAAGGATCGCTGGCAGAGAGCTGGCAGAAGGAGGCAGATTTCGTGTGAGTCATGGCTCATTGCACCAACAATGGCAATGGGCTAGACAGTGAAATCCAACAGCTGGAAGGGAGTAACAAGCACAAATCCCTGTCCTGTGTAGACAAGTCACCTACATGACACGCTTTATGTTATATGAGCAGAGCCATCATCCATTATGAAAGCTATAATATGCATTAACCGACTGATTTAATTATGTTCCATGAACCATTGACTTGTGTCCAAAATTTCAATCCACAAGATAAAATCCAGCATCAAATGTCTTTTGATAGGTTTTCTAATAAGATGGTAAATTCCCGTTTTGTATCACACCCCTGAAATTCTCCATCTACATTCTTTATGCATTTCTGTTGGTCAGAGCCTAAAATGAATATTTTATAGTAGCTCATTTGTGTATTGTAAGCACTTTGTTGTCATGTTCTACAAGGATTAATCAATTCAGTTTTCCTTAATAAAAAATAATGTAATGTAGAATAAATTACTAACGTGGCCATGTATCTACCATTTCAGATACTAGTTTACTTGGTTGAGATCATAACCAATGGAATTTGCAGATCATCCATGAGTAATATACTTGAAGAGCACAGCAATCTTGTAGAAATGAACATGAGTTCAATGACAAAATAAAAATATAGAGAGTACAAAGGAAACTTACTGTGTATTTGAAGGGGAAAACGTAATGCACCTTATCAAATAAAATATTCAGCACTTGTATTCCCACATTTCTTTCATGTCATAGAATCGCAGAATCATGAAAGTGATGTTCGTGTCAAGTACATGAAGACAGCAATTCTTGACAGAGACAGGTGTTTTACTGATCTTTAACTGATGGAGAACCTGAGGTACATGGATAGTTAGGGCAAATATTTGCAAGCAGTGCAACTGATCTGAGCTTTTCATTTCTCGGATGCATAATGTGAGGCACTTGGAGTGTGATGTGAAGAAGTATTTAGTTCATTATTCCAGTCATGGCCTAGCAAATGTAATGCCAGTTCATGCATCTTATTGATACATTCGGTGTCTGAACGCTTTGAGTCACAGCATCTCCACAGAAGAGGATGTTCAACTGTTATTCACTATAACTGCTGCTTTGCAGGCACTTTCAAGGTTAGCATTTTCAAGACTGCTGTTCCCTACTGTGCAAGTATGACCTTTCGTTCTCTTAAATTATTTGTCAGTATTAAAATGTGGGATGCTTCTTTGCACTCTGCCCACCAAGCGATACAGATCTTTTCCTATAAATGTTAGGTTTGCATTCTTAATTTCCATTCCATCAGCTTTTGTGCTGCACAAGGATATTAAAGCTAGCTCTAGATGAGCTCACTACACACTCATGTTGCTGAACAAACCCATGCTCCCAGCTGTCTCCAGGCTTAACCAGTTCCCTTCAGCCATGTACCAGCTCTGAAGTGCATACCGTTTCTCAGGCAGTTCAATGACTGGCGATGAGCAGATCTGGATAGAGAAGTGGGATTTGTCTGCAATTTGCCAGTCATTAACCACAGAAGTGGCATGCTAATGCTGCTCTCTGGGTTAGCTGAGCAAGCTGAGTCAGAGAGAGGTTGGGAAGCTTCTTACAAAACTTCATTGCACTATGTGGACATAATCCTTCTCCTTTCTCTAAAGCTTATGAGCGACTATTTTATATAGTCTTCAAGGTGATTGATTAAAAATTTAATTTAATGTATAGCTGCTTAAATAATTTAAATTCTGTAGTGGAGTTAAATTGTCAAACTGAGTAATAAGGATGGGTATTTTCTCTACCCCACCTCTACTGAAATTCAGCCAAGTCAGTATTTTTTGCCTGTAAAAGCTTTACACTGAAGTTTGGAGAGAAACGTTGCATGTAGGTTCCTTGTTAAAAATTTGTTGATTAAGTGATAAGGTCAATGATAGGCAGTGCCTGATATATAATGCATTGAACCCAAAGATCCTTCAGACTGGGCTTCCATTTTGCAAGGAGAAGACAGAGAAAGCAGTTCCCTCAGTTCTGGATGTCTAGGGAGAGCTGGCTCCATTCTTCCTATGCACCCCTAGCATCTGCCATTTACAGATGTATATATGCTTTGTTCACGAGGCTGGAGAGAACCATTTTGTCTTTGTAGTATGACCTCCTGCATAAAGTGCCCCAGGGCTGCCCAGCATTAGCTGTTGTCTGAACTAGAGCACAAATATCCTGTCTTGATGTTAAAATTGACAGAAATGAGCAAGGAACGGCAACCTTTACATGTTCTCAGTGTTAAAAAATTGTTCCTTGTTTATAGTCAGAATATATCTAGCATCAGTGTCATTTGCCTGTAATGTAGAGGGGTATTTCTCCCCTGTGCTTAGCATAGCCATTTATTAAGGCAGACCCAGTCCTGCCTAGAAGCTACCAGTCACAGTCACCCCTTGTGCAGCTCCACTGCAGCAAATGGAGTTTGCCTCAGAGACTCTGCTAAATGTAGTCTACTCTTTAAAATACTTCTACAATCACATTTGGATCACCCACCTAATGCATTTTTTCTTTAGTTTTTGAAATAAGCCTTATTCCCGATTACGTAGCTTCTTTTTCTCTACAGGGCTTCACAAGCGTGGACAACTGTTGACTAGGAAGTGGTGTGCACCATGGAACAAGGTCACTGATTTCATACTTGAAAAACTACATGGACTTGTCATTTACAACAACTTAATTTTTTTCTTCAAATGATTATACTCATGAACTGAAGCAAGAAAAGTCGAATATGGACAAGCACAGAGGCAAAGATAGCAGCTTATTACACAATAGGGAAAGCTGTAGATGTGTTTTATGCTTTCTCAGAACATTCAGGAAATATTTTGTTATATTTGGTACTCACACCCTCTTAATTCAAAGAGACTCTAATCTAATCAAATAAATATTGTAGCAGTGAAAATCCTTATATCAAGCACAAGAAGTTTTGTGGTAAAACAAGAAACACAAAAAGCTGTCCAGAACATTATAACATGTCATCTAACTAACTTGTTAGAGCTGATTTATTAATGAGAATGTCTACCTAAACAGACTGTTAGTTGTCTTAATTTTAATAAGTATCTTAAATATATGTAAAGTCCACCCAAATGCTGAGTATTCTCTTTCTGATACTGAAGCCCCTCTCACTACCAAACAACAGCTCCAGCTTCTTAAGAGAATCCCCTGTGCTACAACCGCGGTGGGCAGTCTGATGTGGCCACCATGGAAGACAGTAAATCTTGGGTTTTTTCTAGGTTTGGACACCTCTCCCACAGATGAACTGAATTATTAGTTTCAATGCTCAGTTTTTGTTTCCTTGAGCTCTTAAAAGCACTTGACCTGCATCATTCTTGTTCTAGTACTAACGATCTGATTAATGATGTGCCTACCAAGATCTTTTATGCAAACCTTTTTTGTTCTTTCTTTGCTCATTTCAAACTTAGCTACAATCCCGAATGTAGCCACACAGCCATAAGCAAGCCTGGAACAACTCTTAGCAAATGTTGGGCTTTGTGTGGATACCCATATTAATTTCAAATCGTGCCTTGTTTGGCAATCTCATGGGTGCACTCTTTGTAATTCACCAACAACATTCTGTAATTCACCGTGTTATGCAGTTTATTGCTGAACAGTTTACTATTTCTTAGTTTATTTTTAATTGTTACAGTTAAACAGTTAAGCAAGGACATACATACATACGTGGACACTGAGAGCAGACTGACTCTGGGCTGTAAAAAGGAGCCAACATTTTCAATTACATGGTCAGTTTACTATTTCTGCCCTCTAGCAGAAAGGTAGCATCCACACTCCAAAATAAGATACTAACATTTTATTGCTAATGTTTGGCTGGCTATGGGTAATAGATTTAAACTGTTATAGTCCTAATGAGTTCACCACAGTAACTTAATTAAGCAATTGAACATGACAGGCAGTGCATTGTAGGGGGATTATTGCATGCCTTTAATAAAACACAAAATAAAAAGCAAGAGATTTCAGCTACCAAGAAACCTTTGAAAACAAATCTCCTGTCCACCTTGTTGAAACAAAAGAAACTAATGGAATTTTAAGAAAGCAGAAAAGAAAATAGATCAGTCTTGCATTTAGCAGTCTGAGGATATTTATCACCGCTCAGAAAAATCTGCCCAGAATACTGTATTTATTTCTCATAACAGACTGCACGGTGATTTTTACCCTGGAACCACAAAATTATGCAAGCAATTTTTTAATGTTAGGACCCTTCTCCGTGTATTCCGACAAAGAGAATGAATCATTAGGGAACAGACCTCAAGGTGTTCTTCTGAAGAGGGAGCAGGGATGGACCTTGTTTCGTGGAGTTTTGTCTCCTTTTCTGGAGACAACTGCAGAGGCAGTACAAAGAAACAGTATTACCATCTAGAAGTTAGGATGGATGGAATGGAGCCCAGTTTACTTGAGCTAAGCCCTATATTATTGTCAGAACTTTGCCAGACCAAAGTGGTGACAGGAATTGCAGCAGATAAATTTGTACTGACTGAAGACTTGGGTCTAGATCCAGTTATATAATACAGAAACACCCAAATCACTTATTGCACTAAAATTATGAGAAGAGCTGAAATTCTGCCATGTTAATAAAAAGAATTTTATCTGCATAAGCCAAGTACATATCACAAGCACTCTACTGACAGGGGCTACCAGCACAGTTGCACTAGTAATGCCTTCCAAGTTAAGACCTCACCTTCAGGCTTTCATACCTAAATGTAATACGTCAGAAAAGAAATTGAAAAGGTTAGGCCAGTCAGAGCCAAACCAGGAGGATATGAAGCTACTCTCCTTTTTAGAGTTTTTGAGATTAGTATGCTGCAGACTGCATGGAGAAATAATAAAGGCTTTGATTAAATCTGTTTCAATCTGGAGCAATAAAACAAAAAATAACATGGAGGGTATTGTGTTTCAGCCTGCATTTGCAAAAGGGTTTGGCTTTCTTTTGATCCCTGCTTTTCTATTTGAGCTCTACTACGAGGTCTCATTGGGTTAAATTCAGTCTTCAGTATCTGAAGGGCACTGATTTCTCCCTGTTGGATACCTGATCAGTGCCAAGTGTAGGCAGTAGTGAGGTACCAACATATTCATTTAACACAGAATCTTTACTGTATCGATACTGTATTGTATTTTGAAGGCTATTCAAAAATCAAACCATTAACTTCATCTTCAGCTTTCTCCCCACATAGTGCCTGGACTTACCACTGGTATCAAATATATCAAATATCTCCCTCCCATCTTATATTTGATGTCAGTGATAAACTATGTCTTCACAGCAGCATGTACGGTCCATTGAAGAACAGCAGAGCAAAAGATGAAGCTGTTCAACTTATCCTGCAGTTAGCAAGTGGTCAAAATGAAGAAGATGCCATTTCTATTTAGTTAACTGACACCTGAACGACTGATATACGAGTCCATGCCGGTGAAGGTGAAAGAGAACTGTGAAGGTGCCTGGTGCACTCCTCATCTTAGTCCTCGCCTAAATGCCATGGAGGCATTTCTGCCACTCTGGCACCAGAGCGAGGGCTGACATTCCCTTTGTTTCCCTTTCCTGTTATCTCTCTGCTATGCTCTCTTCCCTGAGCTGAGGATAATCACATTAGGAACATACTGTGCTTTCTATGTTTAGATCTCTAATTAGTTTACTCAATAGGGTAAGTATAATTATCCTCATTTTGAAGCATCATAAGAAGATGAAACAATTTGCTCAACATCTCACCCCAAATCATTTATATATATGCTTTTATATCCATGAAAATCCTACTAATGCATTCCTTTTAGTAATATCTCATTGCAGTTAGTTCCACATGCTAACTGTGCCCCACATCTCACTTCCAAGCATTTATTTCCAAGTAAACGCCACACTAGACTTCTGCCCACCTCATGCCAGACAAGTCACTACAGAGGGTGAGAGGCACAGCCACACAGCAACAGCAGCAAAGCAATCTGCCCTGCAGGGCACCTCATCCTCTGCGAGGTAAGCAATGAAAACTTTGCCATTTTCCCTGTTTACTCCGATAATCCAGGGGGAAAAAACCCAACAGATATATGTTGACGTTTGATTTCTCCCAGTCAGTTATTTGTAAGCACACCACTTCTCAGAGCAACTATAAAGTGATGCACATAGAGGTTAAGTAATTTAACAAAGACAGTCTGTGGCTGATGAATCCCAACCCAGTTTTCTGTCCGGTGGCCACTCTTTCTTATAATGAAGGACTGACAAGTTGCACTCATAAGCCACAGTCATTCAGAAAGTTAATTTTTCTTTTTTTGTCAGCTCTGTTTTATTTGATTTTTTTTTAAAGAAGAGAAAGTTTAAAAGAACCTTGGAAAAAATTTTTGGCAATTACCTCCACAGTGGCACATGTATTCTGTTCAGCGTGGTCATTACGTCGGAGCACACAAAAACCCAGCTTTCATTCGTCGAGACTGACTTTTAAGAGGCTTTTTCACCAGTGCATACAATTCGGCCTGTGTGTCCTCTTTTGTAGCCATTATTAACTTGCAGTGTGGGCTATAAACCCAAGCTTCCTTATCTGGTGCCAAATGGCATCTGTCACCACTCTCTCCTTATCTGTTACCTCTGCCAGTTCCCAGTGTTAAATGAGGCCACGCCACGCTATCGTCGGGATTAGACCTAATGCACTGAGTTCTGTCTGCCTTGTTTATTTTTACCAACTTATTTAGATTTCCAGTCTGGGCATCCAAGCTCCAGAAATGCTGGTGTTTTATGAGCAGTAAATCCACACAGATGCAAAGCCTGACTATTTTCTCTTGCATTTGTCTGTGTGTTCTCAGAGAGCATGGAGGAGATGCAAAATCTTCCAGCACAGGAAGCTCTGCAAGGGTTACTTCCATGCCACTGCCGTGTGTGTCCAGGGGCTAGAAGGACCAGGGGACACAAGGAAGGACAATTGTCCGCCTGTGACAGGAGGCACCTGGAGCAGATTCAGCTAATGCTCTGCAGCTATTGACCAGAGAATTGAACTCCTACAATTTCCTAAACTAGCTGTATCTTTATTAGATACTGGGAGATAAAATGGAGGAGCAGATAAATGGTTTTGTAACTTCCTCCTCTAATGTATAATGATGATTAGATGAAAACATTTTATGGTCCATTTATAACCCTGGTCTGAAACTGATGGAGCGAAATCCAAACTAGGTCAGATGCCAAAGCACAAAGAGCAGTGACGCAAACATGAGATCTACAGTTTGGTTTGCAGGTACGGAAGAAAGTAAAGGAACTCACTGCAAAGAGAGAAAGCTATTTAATGCCAATGCAGACATATCCTTACTCTTTCATAAGGGCTCAGGTCCAGTCCATTTTTAGAAACAACCAATCTCTTACGAGATATTTCAGATAGCAATACGTTGCACTGATGGAAAATATTTTCCTTCACAGTCAAAACAGAGTTCTCCTCAGTTTCCTCCCTTCATGTCTTTTCTTATTACTGCTCAAAATTTTTCATCATCATGGGTGTTTACAGCTTTTCTAATACTTAGAATAGAACAGAATAGACTATTTCAGTTGGACGGGAACTACAACGATGACCTAGTCCACCTGCCTGACCAATTCAGGGCTGACCAAAAGTTAAAGCATGTTGTTAAGGGCCTTGTCCACATGCCTCTTAAACACTGACAGACTTGGGGCATCGACCACCTCTCTGGGAAGTCTGTTCCAGTGTTTGATCACCCTCTCGGTAAAGAAATGCTTCCTAATGTCCAGTCTAAACCTCCCCTGACGGAGCTTTGAACCATTCCCATGTGTCCTATCCCTGGATACCAGGGAGGAGAGATCTTATTTGCTTGTTAAGTCCCTCAGTACCCTCTTTACCTTCCTTAAATTCCACACCATAACTTTTTGATTTATCAACTCACTAGTCAGAAAGTAATAAAAACATCTGGCTTACAATTAGGAAAATAAGGCTAGTAAGGTTAAGAAAAAAATGGAAATTAAGCAAGCCTCCAAAGCAAAAAGCTGTGGAACACTTCCAGAGGATGTTAGAGATAGTAAAATTTTATACATATCGAGGAAGCAATTAGATTCATGAAAGAAAAACACTTCAAGTGCTGTGAAACAGAAGGATGTCACCTCTCAGCAAGTCAGTTAGTTGCAGATCACTGAAGAATGGGCAGTGAGCTGGGGAAGAGTCACCACATGCTTTCCATGCTCGTCTGCTGCTTCCCAAGCATCTTGTGTCAGCCACTTTCAAGGAAAGACTAATGAACTAGATGGACCTCTGGCCTGATTCAATACGTCAGTTCTTATGGTTTTTTATTATCCATTTGGGATGGGTGGATTGCTGATTTGATTGATTTAATTTATCTAGTGTATCACACAGAAACTGTGCCAAGAAAACAAATTGCTATATTCATCATAATGTTGCTGGGACAGAGGTCAACAGTGCAGAGCAGCACTTCTGGACTGATATAGGTATAGCTTGACAGCCTCGGAAAGGAGTTTCAGAAAGACATGCTCAAGGCCTGTGCTTATATGGGTAAGAGATGAGGAGTGGGCAAGTTGCACAAAAGCAGAAGTGTCACTTGGATTTTGCTCTTCACGCAACATACGTAAGTGAAAGTCTCATGACAGATGATAGATACATCTCTGTGCAGCTTCAGTGAGAAGCTGCGTAAACTAGGAAACCAAGTAGCACTGCATTTATGGGGGCCCATGTGAGGCTCGGTGATGATGAGGTGCTGCCCACAGAGCTGTGAGGCGGTGCTGGCAAGGAGCTGGAAGCAGCAAGCGTAATTCAGCTCCATCAGCACCTGTGCTAGCAGGATGCCCTGCTTACCAGAGACCCGAACAGTGCTCCTTATGAGCAAAACATCAGCCCCCTGCAGCGCAATGCTGCTTTAAGCTGCAGAGGAGTCATGTTTTCCCTGCATGAAGTTCGTTAGGATGAGCTCCAGATCATCGGCTGAGGTTTCACTAACTGAAACTTGCGCTTTCAGGCCATTAGAGTCTCAGGATCATATTTTGCTATGCACAGATTCCCCTTTCCCCACTTTCTTCTTTTTTTGTTTCACTCAACGGTGATGCTTGGCTTGTATCATTCTTGGCACAAGGTAAGTGAGGGTAAGTGCCCTGAGCTCAGTGACTGTCCTTGCGTCAGAAAAAGGTGAGACAGTTGATGGAGACTCATGGACACAAACCAGAATGGGTTTCAGATCTCTGTTTCCTTATCACTTCATAGAAAACTATATTTATTTAGTCCAAGGAAGTGAAATTCAATATTGGAATTAATATTTTTTATTTTCCTCAGTAGAGTAATTAAAAAAATCAGACTACTGAAGTTTCAAAGATAAATGACATTTTACAACATTTGATTGTTCCTATAAGCTTAAATGCAGTGATCTGTTTAGAAATATTAAGCCCAAACACTTGATATATACCACTTGCTACTGGAAGAAAAATTGTCCAAACCAGTCAACCTGCAGCTTGATTCATTACCACCTGGCAAAACGGACCTGTGTCACAAGCAAGGCATTGCAATTTACAGTTCTTACCAGTCAGATGTAGCCTCTGACTATATTTCTCCATAAACAGATCTAGAAATTGCAGCTCCAGTAATTATTAAATCTTGGAGTTTATTAGTTTTATTCTTTTATATTGTTTTTATCTATGCATCTACCAACATAACAAAAGTAGGATTCATAGATTAATTACTTACTGTCTTCTCGATCATTTAATGGATTCTGTGATTGCCTAACTTGGGCTAGGCTGGTGACAAGCATCTGTGTTTTTCCATTCAGTTCAGGCTACTTTTTGTATTCGGGGAACAGAGAAAAATATTACCTCTGTTCCTATAAGTTTCAGTGCCCTGATGCACTTCACTCCTGTTTTTCTGTAATTCACTTCCCTTTCCAACCTGTAAAATACTTGGGCCAGGTACACCACTCTAAAGGGATTCATACGTGCTGAGGACAGTTTTCAAGAGCTCATGAATAAAAGAACCTTATTCATCTATCTGTTTTCACCTTATTAAACCAAAGCCAGATTGTATTAAATTATGTATTCAATTGTATTATAATCATCTTAGTACATGTGCCTGCAGCAGTCAGCAACTTACTTACAAACATACGCTTTTATAAATAGCTTTATGCTTGAGATATTTACAGTGGTTTTGGGGGTTATTCAGGTGTCGACGTCCTCATGTGTGTCTGTATGTGCAGGATCAGGGTCACAGCTTTCTGGGAAGTCATTTCTAGACGGGAACACGATACACTATGTTTCACACTGTGACAGATCTTGTAGTAATACTAAAATCTTCAGGAAAGATTCTCACAAGAGTGTGACTCAAACCGGCCTCGACTGTCAGCATGAGTAAGGGATCAAATGCTCAGAAAAAAAAGAAATATCAAAGCAAGAAGCCAAAGCAGTGTAACTATTCTCTGGTACAGGAAGCTGCTGACGAGCAAACCCCAGCTGCAACCTGGCTGACATAAAGATGGTGGTTGCCAATTAAAAGGAAAAATAAAGATAATGAAGAATGTTAGATGGAGGACTAGTTAAGGAGTTTACATAACCTGACTTTGCCTTAAACCAGATGATCAGAGATAAACTAATAAACCAGAATAACTCATGAACACATCTGGTGCATTCAATCTTTGCAGAGAAAAGCCTCATTTTGAGGTTGGATGTTTCTACTACAAAAGCGTAGCTGTGATTTGCAGGGTAATATCCATACAAAATATTTCTCATGGTAAAAACTATTGAAAAAAAATACTTTCACAAAACAGGACTTTCTTGAAACATTTAAAGTTTTTAATCAATACTTTTCCTATTTTCAATCCCAACTTTAGAATTACTTACCAAACTTTGCATTCTACTCTTTTTGGGGGGGTGAATGTAGCAGGTTTTCTACATTATTTTGACTTGATAATTGAAAATTCTGTTTCTCTCTGAGGTGTCATATGCTGCCTTATGTGTTTTTGTATTAGATAAATGAAAAATACTTTTAACTGAATCAGTGTAGCCATATGAAGTCACAAGCTCCTTATGACTGAGCAATACGTTATCAATGTACTTGCAGAGTTATATGTACATTAGACATATATTTTTTTACACAAATCTCAAACAGAAGTTGGTCTGAAATTGGACAAAAGTTGGTCTGTGTGTATGCTGTAACCTTGGGGATGTGCTGGTCTTCCCGTTTAAGTGAGTTACGGCTGGCCATCTGATGCTAGACCTACGTGTCGGCTCAGTGACCACAGAGGATTGATTTCACATGCACTTCATAGCGATGTGCCTATGCTCTGTGGCTATGTCTGGGATTTCATGTGATATTCATTCTGTCTCTTGCCCACTGAGCTTACCCTTCTAGCCATTCTTCTCAGCAGGTCACTCCTTAGCCTCCTCTCACAAGTGCAGCTCCCTTAACCCTTCCTTGTAGGCCATATGCTCTAGACCCCTAACAATCCTGGCACCCTCCCTTCCATTTTCTCAGCATCCATCCTAACTGGACAACCCCCTCAACACACCTTATTGGTGACAAAAGTGAACAACTACCAAATACATTAAATTAACTCTTTGTCTACTACAGAAAAACGTAGCTACTGTTAAGTGAGATTTGATCAGCTCTTGCACATTTCTAAGGGACTCTGAGTTTTTGTGTTGGCTCTTTGGTTCTGGTACCGCCCTTTGATATAGAACAGTTGTTGGTTATGTTTACTGTCATCCCTGAGGATGTTTGGTCAGGACCACCTTTTCTGATGTTTTCTGCTCTCCATAATCGCTGAGGTGTTATGCAGAACTATGGTTCTGCCCAGTCAGGGGCTTCATCACATCTGCCATGGGCAGCCAACCCTCCTCAATATCCCCTCCTACTTGTGGTCTTCAAACTGCTGCAATTTATGCCTTCGTTAAGCCAGTTCAGTACAAGTAACATTCTGGAAAAGATGTAGTTGTTTACCAGAGCTCACCCCAGGGGAACCGCATCTCAAAAACTTTGTTATAGCATATTTTCATTTAAATAGGTATAACCACACTCTGGTGAATTTAACTCCCTGAATTCAAAACACATCTATTTCTGGCTTTGCCAGGGATTTGCTTCTGGTTTGTACCATCTCCTAGTGACCACAGCTGTTCCTCCACATCTCTGTACGCTGCTTGGAGCTATGTAAACAATTCCTAACACTCAGTGAGCTCTACATATCCAGCCTGATAATTGAATCTTGCTTTCTCATGTAATGAATGGTTACTGGACCTAATGAAGGGTTCTCCAGATGACTGGGGTTACAGGGTCTGTGAACTCTGGTTACCGCTTCTGCCACAACCGGAGGGATTAGGGTGGGTTTTTTCCCAGTTCAGATTCTCTCTCACCACCGATTACAGGTAACTCATGCTGCAGCTGCTCCTTCAGCCACGGTATTTATAGCTTCCCTCTCCACGCCCTGGCCATCTCGTTTCATGAAACTTTCAGGAATTCAGGGTGGAATTAAGGAGCTGCATTTAGGCACTTGGGTTTAGATGGGCAGGATCTCCCTCTGGAGGCCTTCCACAGCAATTGCTTCTCTCCCTTGGTTTCACAGAGACCTGTGGGAGAAGAGCTTTGGTATAGCCAATTTACTGCTGCAAACCTGATAGATACCTCACCCCAGACTGGATGTCCTTGCTTTCTGGTTTGCCTTACAACCCCAATCCTTCTGCCAAATGTGGCTGCAATTTGCCAGCAGCTTCAAAAGCTCATGGACAGACACCTCTCCCCCTTCACCCCAAATGGAAAAGCAAGGGGAAGAGATGAGGCTGTTCCTGTGCGCTGGACATCGGGCCAGGGGCTGCCAAGTAAGCAGTGCCCAGCAGCAGGTTTTGCTCAGAAGGGCACGACCCCAGCTTACCTGCCAAGTAGCACCAACGTCAGAATGGGAATAAAGAAGTCTGATAGAAAATGAGTCTCACAAAGAAGATAAGGAACCAGAGGAAACTCTAAACCGACTAATAATGATGCTTCTAATGCAAATGTTTGAAAAGCATAAAAGAAAGCATAAAAGAATTAACTACTTAGGTGTTTAGACATGTTCAAGGATTAGTGCCACATGTATTACAGAATTATATACTTACTTCATTATCATAGTCCCCCATCTGACCTGATGAGTACTTGGCATACAATAAAGTATTTTGGGGCATAGGAAGAAAGATGCGTAGGCTACCAGTTTTCCCCAGCAAAATATTCTGGATGTTATAAAAGGTTTACAGTTGTGAGTTTAAAAATAGTAAACATGCTTTTTTCCCCTGTTACCTGGAGTAATCTGTATCGAGAACTAGAATCAACCTTTATTGTAGAGACCATGTTGGATTAAATGAGTTTCACTTAGTACCTTCCCCTCTTCTTGTATGCCTTTTTTTTTTTTTTTAACTTTCACATCCAAATAACTAATTTTGTCTGAGTCTTTTGAACTCATGTTGATCAGGTATCCCACTAGTAAGCTGGCCTCTGTTACACTTTTAAAGGATATCATCAGACTGAAATCCAGTGAGTTGCAAAAGTTGTTTGAAAAATTATACCATAATATCAATACTCGTGAATAAATAAAAGGCTTCCATTGAATTTCAGCCAGTTTAGCTGGTATAAAATTTCCGACTAAAGAAGAATTCAGACTGCAATCTCTTTTGAAATTCTAATGGTCAGCAAATTGAACATCTCATAATCAAAAAGCATCTTTAATACATTGAAGATGAGAAATGTTTAAAATAACATAATAGATTTTTCTCAGACTTTGAAAGTATATCTAAGCTAAAAAAATATTATAAATGTCAACCCATGATCTGAAGGGGAGATTGCAGTGCAAGTCCGTGCATAGCCATAAATGTAACAAGAACTATGGCTTGAATAGTAAGAATAATTATCAGATATAAGTTACTGGAAGTTAAATTGTTTGTCTGCTGTGCTAGCAACTTTGGAATCAAGTAAAAGGAAAGGCAAGCAAAAAATATTTCTGCTCCTATACTAACTAAATGCAGAATTTACTTCTATCACTAAGAGGCGCTGCTGCATAAGGTCCTTGGGCTACTCTGGCTCACCACACTGTAAGGTCTAGCCAAGACTAAATACCTGCAATACACCAATGTTGTGGGGTTTTTTATTCTGGAAGGTGTATGTATTATATCTATCTATATATATGTCTAAACTAATATTGATCTTTCAACAAACAAAAAAAATCTTTCAGCTTAAAAAATACATTTTACTGCGTGGCTCCTGTACTTCAGAAATGTCCTATATTTTCATTGAGTTACAGAAGGTTTAGTGCTGGACTTGTGATCTCAGAAATCGTTTTGAAAGTTATGATGATACGGACAGCAAATTCTTTGTGTCTGAGGCTGGTAATTTACATTAAAAGGGATTTTAGACCTATACAGTCAACTCCATTTTTATGAGAGGATCTGAGGACAGTCTCACAGCGCTTTTACGCTATGATACAAAGAGCATGTCAAGCAATATTTTACTCCTGTATTTGTAAAGATGGAGTTTCAGGAAGGGGCATAGGTAAGTCAGAAAAACACATAAATATTGTTAGAATTGTTTGTACAGGTAAGGTGACTGTTACCAGCTGGTACAACTTGTTCTAATTTGGCTAGGTTTCTCAGCAGAGTTCACAGCAAGCTGGATGTGGACTGGGATGGAGCTGGGTAGGAATCTCAGGGAGGGTTTGCAGGTGAGGAGGGTGAATGCACCTGTAAAACTCATTTTCAGTTCAAGACTAGAATGACCACAGCTCTACTGCCTTTTCACTAAATTTCAAGACCCTTCTCTTATATCTGTTTTTAGCAGACCAGCCGTTGCTTTTGAAAAGGAATACCAGGCAGAGAAAGAAGAGGGACCTAACCTTTAACTGTTTGTTACTTAGGAGAAAAGAAAGAATCCTGTCCATCACTGACTTCACGTAACAGGGTAAAGCATGCATATACTGCAGCCCTGAACAGAGGATGCACGGCTTAAGTCAGTAGTTTCAAAACACTGTCACTGAAGAAAGTTACTGGCCCCACTGTATTTTACTTCTTTTTTTTTTCCAGCTGTGATTAACATCATTAGAAGATAAATAACAGTCCTAAACAACTTTTTCAAATTAAAAAAACATCCTAATTTCCACAGAGATATCATTTGGTAATAAAGAGAACTGCTGAAGAGAATGAGTTGATCGTAAATGGGAGGCAGGAATTCTGCTCATACCATAACCCATTAGGAGGGCATTTCTGAGGCTTTGATGCTTGTGTCAGGTAAAACTCACCTTAGCTGAGTATTTCTGAAGCCATTGATCGCTACAGGAGACCCCAACTAAAAGACAGGATTTTTTACAATGAGTGTGGTGAAACACTGGCATAGGTTGCCCAGAGAGGTGATAAATGCCCCATCCCTGGAAACATTCAAGGTCAGGTTGGACAGGGCTCTGAGCAACCTGATCGAGTGGAAGGTGTCCCTGCTCATTGCAGGGGGGTTGGACTAGATGACCTTTAAAGGTCCCTTCCAACCCAAACCATTCTATGATTCCATGATTCTACAAGTGCTACTACTTGTATGTACCAGTACTACTGTGTTACTTTCCTTTTTGCCCACATTCTTCTTTGTGATTTCTGCATGGATGATAGCTTTATTCTTGATCAAAGTCCTGGCACTAATGCATATGCACATGACTGGACAGTACATCCATGGTATATTTTCTGTCAGTCTCTACAGTATAGGTGCCAGCACAGACTTTTCACATACTTTTTGAAAAACGTTGGAATCACCACATAGCTCCAGGGTGCAGCCGGCTGTGCATCATCTAGAAAGTACAGCTTGGGCTTAGTACACTTGATTTGGTTTTGCTCTTTCCATCCTTGCTGGGGACATGGTGGAAATCCCAAAGATAAAAATATTAGGTTATAGGATGATAAGTGGTCCTTATGACTCTTCCAAGATGGTTTTTAAGAAGAGGAAGGGAAACAGAGAGATAAGTAGTTCTTCACTCCTTGAAGAACTGGGGACAAAAATTTATAGCTGTAAGTACTGATCTAAGCAAGAAACTATCCATCTCTTTAAAAAAGTATATGATGTGTAAAAATATGACAACCTGAATTAAATTGATTTACAGTTTGTCACAATTGGTCTGTGTACCATTCTCCTGTTAAAAGCTAACTTAACAACTGTGTCTTTTGAAACCGTTTTTGTTCCATTATTTAAAAAACCCCACAAACTGTAAGAAATAAAAAGGAGATAAAATGCATTTGTAAAGGTTCTTGTAGCTATAGGTTCTTTGCATCACTTGCGTTAGGGAGAAATAAAACAAAATAACACAGGAGAAAGCAGTAGTTACAACCACAACAATGTCTACTGCTTCCCACTCCTTGCACATTATTTAACAATTAAATTAGAGAAGGGATGTTCTTTTGTGATTGGTGAAGTTGGAACTATAAAGCAAAACACCTTCCAAAGAGGTGAGTTTAAGGGTATGGTTTTAAACACAGGAAAGACATTCCAATGGCAAGCTACTGCTAAAATGCAGTCCCCCTCCCCTTCCCCACCCTTTGCCTTAGCCCTTGTGCTGATGCTTGTCTGAGCCTATCACAGGCCAGTTAAAAAAATCTAAACTAACAGAAAACATGCCACCAATTAAAAAAATACAAGTTAATACATTTTTGCTAGTTCAACTCCCCTAGCTCATGCACTAGGTTGTCAGACAAGCGCCAGTGCAAGGGAGGGCATGCGAACACGTGGCTGCAGCATGAGGATGGGAGCAAGTAGGGGTGTCCATTTTGGCAGCAGTTGTTGCTTTGGCTTACGTGGATCATCAGACTGAAACCTATCCCTTCCTGCCTTCTACTTCCTGTTCATGACTGATTTTTGCATAGCCTTTTTCTTGCAGATGAAGAGTCTTTTAAGGTTTGCCTCTATAAGTAAGGTCCTCCTCAGTCAGCGCAAGCCACCTTACCCCCAGGTAAAATTAAGTACTGCTTTAAGCCTTGCAGACCATAGATTCTTTTTAATGCCTTTGGCTTCCTTCATCAACTTTGCACATTTCCATTTTTTTTTTACATTTCTCATAAACAATCCTTCTGTTTTTAATTTTTATCTTTTACTCAATTTTTAATTTATCATTATTAGTAATAGATAAGTAATATATATCACTAGTAATATAATATATATTACTATATATTACTGTTTTATCTAATATATAATTAATTATTATTAAATTTAAATTAATTTATTACATCATTCAATTTTAATTTTTGTCTTCCCTGAACCAGGATGGGATGTTAGTCAAGGTTGTCTTTTCTCTCAAGTGAGGGTAACTTTCTGGCCATTTAATAAATTCACCAAAAAGATCTTCCATCTGTCTTTAAAGTATTTCTTAGTTCTTTCTCCTTACCAAATTTTATTTGTAATTTCTTCTTTGGGAAAGCTACTGGCTTTGAAATACCCCCAGAATGAGGCAGACATTAACTATTATAACATCTGGCTATACTCAGCTGTCTTCAATTGGAAAATTATTGTTGTTTCCAGTTCAAATTTTTCCCAGATAACTTCAAGGAAAAAATCAGCTTCAGTGAAAAGTCTTTAAGAGTTTTTATATACATCTCCTTCCTGGTTCTTTTCCTACATCAGCATCCCACCAATGATCAAGGGCAGGTACTGGTTGGACTTCTGAGTTACTCTCTCCACCTGCTCTTCAGACTTGTACCAAGATGTGCTGCCAAGATGCCTGTCCCACCTCCTAGTGCCACTGTTGGGGACGGTGCTGCATGGAGAGGGGCCCGATCCAGCAGGCCATGCCCAAGTTCTCACGAAAGGCTCACCATCCTCTGGCAAACTCTCTGCTTTCCAAAAGGAGAAGAGTTATGAAAGAGGCAAAGGGCATTGTGACCAGAGGTGAAGATGTGAGGTATGACTTTAACATGGTAAAGATACAGCAGTGTGTGATAACAAGGAGTTGAAAAGCACTTCAGCATGTTGCATGCTCTGTACATGTTCAGGATACAAAGGTAAAATGCAGGGTGGTTTATATCCTCTTAGCATTCACATCCCATGCTGTGAAAGCTCCAATTATCCCTGTGAGAGAGGGGTTTGTTATCCTTTTAAAATCCTGCTGTTCTTTTGGCCTCAGGTGGCTGAAAGTTCCTGACATCATTTAACATTATGCAAAAAAATGTCTTTTATGGGTTTAACAGTGATAGGTCAGTTGTGCCAGTTTGTAAGTAGAAGACAGTGGCAGAATCGAGATGAAAAATACAGTACCTATAGAGAAGAGTTGAACAGGAAAATGGCTCGGCCTCCTCAGGTAGAGGAGGATTTATAATTGTCAACATATAGAGTAGGGACATAAAAATATTCAGTGGAACTTTACTTTTTCTTAATTTCAACAGCATTTTAGTTACAATAATACTACAGGTGTTTGTTAGAAATTCTGCCTAATTTCCAATATATCCGTGTATAACTGTTTGGCACTGTAGCAAGTTATCAAGACATCATCAAAGCAGACCAAATATTAAGACTTTTCTGTATCTCTGTCTTCAGCAGTTGTAATAAAGTGGCATATCCCTTCAGCAGGGATGGCTTCAGAATTTGTTTTCATTAATCAGCATTAAGAGTTTGGTGGAAAACATTCTGAATAATAATTAATTGATGATATGACGATTATATTTGTGCGAGTACTTTGCTTTCCCATGAGCTCTGTCTTTAACCGCATCCCAGCATAGCATTAGCAGTGTCTGTCTTTTGCTTTATTGTTCAAGTTCAGTCATTCTTTCCATTTGTAGAGCCACCACAGAATTCATAATTGAACAATTCCATGTAAAGCAAAAGTGCCTTCTGCTATAATTAAACACTCCCTCTGTGCTGCAAACATCATAATAAATCAATCAACATGCCGAAATTTGTTCAAATGACTATAATTCTTGTATCTCAACTCTGATAATGGTCCTTTAAATTCAAAGCCATAAGCAATGGTTAAATGAGAAATAATCAAAAGGAATGGTAAAGGGAGGAAAAAGATAATTTCTCTGGAAACATAGTGATCATATTGTGTTACATCCAAAATATCTAGCAACAGCAAGGCAGTGACTGTATGTTAACCACTGAGCAAACCACATAGCCTTTCTCTTTCACCTTCCCCTGGTATAAAATTTGGAATAATAATCTTGCTGCACGTTGCAACTCCTACTTAACTTCCACTGGTGGTTTTAATTGTATAAGGATCTAAAACACATAAGCTCTCTGTTAGTCCCCAGCTTAAAAAAAAAAAAATCATGCAATGGGCAACACAGAAACATCGTAGAAACTTGGGCTTGATCTTCATTTTGTTTATAATTTTTTACTGTAGCCAGGGTGATCAGAAACTAACCTTTAACTGAAACGATATCCAAGATTCCTCCTCCATCACTTCTAGAACTGGGCCTTAAGAAGATAAACAACAGTCCTAAGACTCGTGATAAAATCAGCAGAACTAGCACAGCATGGAAATCTAGCACATTAGGAATATTATGCAGTGAAGATGGAAAACTACAGTGGAAGAGGTAAAAGTAACTCCACACACAGTATGGCAGTCACTTTAAGATTAAACATTTTTTGGGTCACAGGCATTCTTGTCTGTGCTGATTCATCCACACATCACATCATGTCTGATTCTTTCTTCCCAATTAAATAAAATGCAATCTTATTATCTGATTGTTTTTCTGGCAAGGACACTGTGTTTTCCTCTTGCACTTCGTAAAAAGAGATGCAGATTCTTAAACAGCTGGGCATCCAACAGAAATGATCTCATTCTTTAAATCTGTAGCGTCAAAACAAGACAGAAATAACTTTTGAGTGCAATGAATATTTGTTACAAGATTAAGGTCCCACACAGGAAATGGGACACACAATTGTTTTTAAAATCTTTAATATGTGTCTCAGAAGAAAGCTGAATTGACTTTTGGAAAGGAAGGATGAAGTGGACGTAGAATTTTCTCATGGCTGTACCATAATTAAAGTTATTGTTGCCAGGCTAATTTATACTCACTAAAAGCCTCTGCTTTCCCCTTTGACTGCATGAAGAATTTGACTGCAGGATGGAGTAAGTTTTTCCAGTAGCCCGGGTAATCCCTGCTCTTCCTACCCATTGCTAAAACCATTCTTTATGTTAGTGTGGTTTTCAGCTGCACTTTACATCTGAAAGCAGAGCTCTCAACAGTTACTGAAGTAAATTCCAAAATATTGTGACTAACACTACAGGCAGAGCTACAAATCATCATGCCAATAGAGGGTAATGTCTAAAAAAATCACCTTTGTATTCCTAAGAAACTAGATTTTTAATATAAACCCTGAAATATCAGGGTTTTTCAGGGCTCTTTGTGGCTCCATGAGTGCCAGAGTCCTCAGGAAGCAAGGGAAGCAGAGGCCAGGTATGTGTGCCACTTTCTGAAAGGTCCTCAGCTCCTGCTTCCCGCACCCCACCGCTTATTACCAAAGCATTAGGTGATTTTCGGAAGTGAGATGACTAACCTAGTTTGCTTCCCTCAGGAGTTTTGGGGTTTTTCTTGGTTTTGTTTTGGCTTGGGGGTTTTTTTGCTGGCTCAGGAGTTTGAGTAAATTATCTGGGTAAGCTGGAACAGACTACACCTCCGAGAAGGAGAGGAATGGCTGTGAACAGAAGAAATCTTCCTGCTCAGAATGGGCTGTCTTTCTCACATTTACTTCAGAAGTAGTTATACTTCTATACACGTGCCTGTGTATGCTAGAATATAATTTATTGTAATAGCAAACAGGATACTATGGTCTCTGGGAAGACCTGCAAGGGGCTTTAGCGCAGCAGTGTGGAAAGAGCTACATCCTTCCTGCAGCAGCCAGTGAGAACAGCAGCCAGCCTAGCGTAAAGCTGAAATACACTCAGTGGTCGTGGTTAATGTCAATCTAAGTCCCCCTGGAATTCCTGCAGCAAACAGTATTCGACAAACTCCTGTGATGGATCCACCACAAAGGCTACTTATTACCTGACTTTCTGCCTCGAGCGCCCTCTTTTCCCAGCACCCCGGCAGTTACCCAAGCTATCAAATGGGGGCTCAGTGCTCTTTTTTGGGGGAGAGGGAATTTGGGGAGGCAGGAATTTCAAGGCTGGTAGCTGTGCGAACAGACTCACTGTCGCGTGGGTCATGGGGAACCACATCCAGCAAATTGTGTTTTCAATACCCAATGATCTCAAGTGTCAGAATACAGTGCTTCTTCAGAGGGACAGCAAACCAGCTGTCCTGCGTAAGCATTTCAGGGCCAGGCTGTCTTGTGCACTGCTCTCACAGCCTCAAGGCAACTTGGAACTGAGCTCTCTGAATATATATCTCTTATGCCCTCTTCACTCGTTTCACAGTTCCCTTGAAGAGCTGACAAGATTGCTTGAAAATAAATTAGCTTTTCCCATATATAGATGCTGATAATGTCATAAATAATTAGAGCTGGTCAAAACCAAAACCACCGAGACTATTTTAATATTTTGCCCAAAATTAGGACAAAAAGTAGTATCTTTTTTCTAAAATGAGAAATTCTAAAATATTTGAATTATAAATATAAAAGTTATTAAAAGGCGTTGTAACATAGAAGTGAAACATTTCCTTCCTTAACATATTAACCTTTTAAGGAGGCAGAACAAAACAATATTCACTTGAAACTTTTTTTCTTTAGTTTTCCACTGAAAAGTAGTTTTCTTTTTTTTCAACCTGACGTTACAACATTTTAGAGGGAGGGTATTGAAACAGAGCAATCTGTTTCAAACACCATCACCATGCAGCCATCATGCTGGGCTCTTGTCAGGCACTTTATATCACTGTGGTCTACACCTGCACAAATAGATAGGCTCAGGCTTGAGCTACCATGACAGGAAATCACACCCTTTTTGTCAATCAAAAATGGGTCATACAGATATGAAATGGGCAGAGCTATGACCAAAAGCTGAAAGGGCTTTGACAGACCAGGTTAAGCAGCCTCACACTCTCGCTCAAAACACTCTATGAATGGAGCTACACCAAACCTTTTGTAATGAGAAAAGCTATGCATATGATTTGCACATTCCAATTTTTTATAGTTTTCTATGAACCGATGCCTTGGAAAACATACGTTTTTTCATGTAACCTCTTCTGTCAGGAATTCTCTGAAGAATGAAATGCAAATGTGAGAAAACCTCAAATGCTGTAGGATGCTGCTTCAGTTCCCATCAATTATTCCACCTTTTTAACCTATTTTCCAGAACTGTTCTTTCTCAGCATGGGACCTTGAGCCACTACTTTGTACTGTAGCCCGCCTGTCCTGGAGACTGGTGACTGCCTTCATGAGCAGCTTCTATCTGACCCAAAGCTCCCAGAGGGACATCTTTAGTGGACTGCAAATCCCGCTTGGACACAAAACTACCATGAACTCTACAATCAAGAGAAGTTTGCTGCAACATGGAAAAGTGTTTTCGCAAGCCAGCATTTGAACATATTCTTAGATTTTAGAGACAGAAAGGCCTTACCTCTGTTCGTCTGACTACTCCTCTATCAGAAGCCTTTAAATGGAAAAGCAAAATTTTCGTAGTTTGTGAGAGTCCCTTTTGCTCAACGGTTCAGAATTCAAGCCCCTTCTGCACGACCTTCAGTCTGGTCCCTGCCCCAACCTCCCTTTTTAAATTTCAAGCTACATCCAAATACACCTGAGCTGATCTCCTTACTGCTGTCCTGGGCTCAGGAGAAGAAGAAGAAGGAAGGAGAAGTTTCTCACCCAAGCAATGATGAAAAGGGATGTTTTGGCTGCTGTTCTCGATTCTATATTCTCTATACTACTCTAAAGTAAACCTTCTCATCTCTTGATTGTCTGTTCATATGCACCCTGGCAGGTCTACCTGACTGACACCATCTGTTATTCCTGTGCTCGGGGAAAGAAATTAGTCTCTTCAGTCTCTGTAGGGAACCATATAAAAACAAACACTGAAAAACTAGTTGCTGTCTCTAAAATACTGCAAAGGCTTAATCCAGTGATGTTTATATCTTGACTTGCATTAAATTTAGACTGTGGGCAAATGCCCAAATCTTTTTGCAAGTTGTTGCAAACATTTATTGGCAATAAATATGTGACATGAGTATCCGGGATGTCTATGAGGAAGAGGTGTTGAAACAACATTTCTGCAGACAACTGTTTATAATACATCCTTGGAAACTTGTAGCTGAAGTATGTTTGCTACCTTGACAAAATTTGTAGATTTATTATATCAAGGCATGAACTTTAGGGGAAAAAAGTATTTTTAAAAAAGAATCCCCTAAATTTTAAACAAACATAATAAGAATTGGTCGNAACTCCCCCTTATAGGAGTCCTTCTGTACACTTTGTCTTTTCATTCAGGATGCATCATTGCTTTATTGTGATGCTTTGGGTCAATTAGATATTTATCTGAACTGCTAAAGAAGGGTAAATCCTTAAGGAAAAAAAATTGTACCAGAATTAACCAGCTGGATTTCATGAGGAAACTTGCTGAGAAGCTTGAAAGGGTTTTTAATAAAACGGGTGCTGTAGTTCCTGGGAGCTAAAAAAAATTAATGAGTGCTTAAAGCTTGAAATGTTAGATCTTATTCATAAAAAGTCTGGAGGGTGGTAACCTACAATAGCGGTTACTAATATTCCTACTTCCTTTGCTTTAAGGAGAAATATCTCCATAGCTGTGAAATCAGCAGCTTAGAAAATTCTTAAATTACATGCTATGTAGCTTTATTGGCTGCTTTATTCAAGCAAGAGTTGGCTGACACTGCCATAGTAGTGTCAGAAGCTGTTTGCTTCATAAAACATCTCTCTGATTAGACCGTGGGTAGATATCTTGGCATTAAAGCTATTAGACTGTGGTTGATTTCATTGAGTTTAAGAATACATTTGCCTTAAGCTTTTTATTTCTTCTTTCAGACAGTAAAATTAGAATTCAACACATACATGTTTCTTTAATCAAGGCATATTGTGAAGGACCTCCCACACAGCTCTTATTGTTACTGTGATCTTTTTCCTGCTTGCAGGGGGCAATAACCTGATGCTTCTCCAGTAGACATCCCCTTGAAAGAGACCTTGAACCTTTTTCTGAAAGATCTGTTCCTATTTGGTGCTGTCAGATTAAGTTTCTCTATTTCAGGATAGCAGTCTTCCGTGGGTGACTGGGGCTTTCCTGCCTTTCCTGTTATTTTTTTTGCTACTGCTTCCAAGTAGTGGGACAGGATCAACATCTTTATGGAAGTTCTCCGGTAGTTTCCAAAAGTGCTAAGTCACAATTAGACATGCAGTACCACGCACTACAGATTTTCAGCCAGCCATAGGGGAAGATACAGACTTAATGTCTTTCTGCCTGAAGATGTTTTCATCAATGCCCTGAACCAGGTACTAATTTATATCCCAGAAAGTGAATATAAAATAGTAAACATGAAAGCAGTATCGTATTTACCTTGAATTTATAGCAATATGTATTACCTAGCAAGGTGCAGGGCAAAGGGTATTCATGTCCCCTATACCATACAGACATAGTATCATTGTGCTAAGTGATTTCCAGATGTAACATCTAAACGTAACGCAGTTTTGAAGGTCATTATCATGGTCTGCTACAATGGTGGTAGACGCCACACAGTCTTAAAAGTACAAGCTACCAACAAACACTATGTTATCATTAGTAAGCAGTTTGGCTAAGAGATTTCTGTGAAGACTAAAAATGGTAAGTACTCTCTAGTCATAATTAACTCCAGTACTGTGGACAGTAAAGGTCAAAACTGAAATATCTGGCAGACTCAGAGACTGACTGCATGTTGCCGTGACCTAATTCTATCCAACTTACTACAGAGACTTCTTTATCACAACCAGCAAGATGATTCACTTACAATGGAAAAAAATGTGGTGATTTCTACAATTTCTCTCTTGGATAAGAAGAGAGAAAATAACACCTCTGAGCTGACTACCATCACCACAGTGAACTTGTATCACCATACAAATGCTATCCAGTGGCAGAAAACATTTCCTCACTCACCTTAAAGTGATTGTGATAAGCTAATTAAGTATTTTATACTCTGTTAGATGATTGTCTGCTTATGTGTAAAGGAGATTTCGTGTCTTCAAGGTTGGCAGGATACATGTGCACACTTCAAATAACACCTTCTCACTAAGCAAACCCAAAGCTGCCTCTAGACACAAACTATTGCAGCCAGACTGCAAGCATTGGCCTCCAGGCAAAAACGGAGGCAGCAACTGGTTTATGTATGGAATTGAATCGTATTGGTCTTAAGCTTTCAGTTAAGCTTTCCTCTGAAAATTGTGGAAAGAAAGATTGAGTGGCCTTTTTCTTTCTTTAGCTATTATTAATTGACATTGTTTCTACAGTTCCACTGCCATGCACCTTTTTCCTTGGTTTTCAGTTTACCACTGAAAGGAATGGATAAACAGAGAGTGGCAGGGATCAGCTGCCATCTCCTTCACTTTAGTGACAATTACATGCAGCAAGTAGGGAACTGTAGAACAGTGAGATGAAAGGACAAACATAGTATTTTGAAGACCAACACTGAAGATGCTATATCATAGCATATAGATATAAAGGCTTACTTTGGGAGCAGCTGGGTTTGCAGCCCCAACTGCCTATCGATGTGTGCAAGGAGCTATTGCTTTAAACAGTGTGGGAGTTTTACCGCCATGGGGATGCCACATACATGTTCCACTTCCACAAAGAAAAGCACAAATGGCCTTGCTCATTGCAAAACTCTGGAGAACAGTCACCACTAATGAGGCTTTGCTTTTTTTGCTTTTCTGTGAAAAAAGTCAACAGATCTTCGTCATTCACGGGCACGAAAGAAAGGGTAGGGGAAGATGCTGACTTCCAGGCTCTGCAAATGCTAGCAGAAAATGCAGTCCAGTGACAGGTAATTTATTTATTGTCATTCTGTTGTGGAATCACCATATTAATTTCCCACCATTGTGGGAGGATTAGATATTGCGCATTCAAGTGGCCTTAAGTGTAGAAATAAGCTGCCTTCAGAGGTCAATTAAACTGTCCCTGAAAGTGCCCATCATCTTGGTGTATGAGAACCCATTAATACAGCGAAGGTGGGATGCAGTTGGGAGGGATGAATTTTAGAAGACATTTAGTTGAAACTAATGGAAGGTACATACAAAACTTAATTGGATAACAATACCCTAAGAATAATTATTAATGGACCACTGTCAAAATTGAGGGGTCAATCAAGCGACATTTTTCCATCAAGCTCGGGGCTATAGGAATCTGGCCCAGGTCCAGTCTCCTTCAAAATTTCATTTGCAACCTGGGTGATGGACTAGAGAACATTTCCATTAAATTTGCAGACAACATGAAACTGCGAGGGACTGAAAGGATATTGGCTGACAGGATTAGAATTCAAAGTGATTTTGACATACCGGAAAAATATTCAGGAGAAGGTATGAGAGGGAATTCAGAGGAAGTGATGCAAAGCTGTACACTTAGGCCATGTTTCCACAATAGTAAGTGTGAGATCTGTGCATTGCTCAATCACCTATCATTACCACCTAGCTCAGTAGCAGACATAATGTTTTACATCACCATTTGTAACCTATTACTGCATGAGCAACACATCACTTTCACCTCTACCTCGAGCAGCAGCAGAAGCCGCAGTAGCAGGCTGGGTATCTCCATGGAAGTGGTCAGAGAGCTGTGTGAAGAGGCATGGATCCATTCAAAGTACATCACACGCAGCAAGGTGAGTACATTCAGAAATGGACAGTGCAATTGTATGGCAGTCAATGGTACTAAAACTGGACTGCTGTAGTCCTGCCAACCCACACTTCCCAACTGCATTTCCATCCTTTTCTTTTTGCTAGCACTGCTTCTACTGCAACCACACGCTGAGACAGTTCAGGGGGCTGACAGCTGGCTCCACAAAGAAAGTGATTATTTCTCAGCCAGAGTAGCTCCCAGAGCCAGATCACCACATAATTGCATGAGCTTGTGCAACGCAAGGAATAGGAACACGCATCTGGAGTTGAGGGGGACATCAGGACCACAGCAGCCCAGATGTGATCAGCTTCAGCTACCATAGCACTGTAAAAAGAGAGAGGACTCAACTAAGACTTCTCTGTGAAGAATTCACTCTAGCCATGAACATAAAGGGACTCTCCCTCCAAAACCATCCTGTCCCATGAGCAAAGAGATGTCTCATAGCTATGAGATGAGCTCCAAATATGGGGGGATTTGCTGTAGAAAATGTGCTTGATCACCTGAAGGCCAGAGGAATAGCCCTTAAAAGGAAGAGAGATCTCAGACTAACCTTAACAGGATTCTGCTTCTCTGCTGTCTCCTGCATGGTATTTGCAGGAGCAAAGAGGAGCAGATGGCACAAGGCAGAGAGCGAGAAGCTCAAATGGAGCCATGGTCACCACCTGTGCCTGCCACAGCTTGTTCACTCACCCGGGATAAATGGGAGGGGCAAATTGTGCAGAATGCCCTGACCGACTATTTTATGCAAAATCCCTGACTGCTGCTTGCTGTGCTGTGAAATTATGCATATGCTGGACTGAAAGCAATAAACAATTGTTTTCTGCAAATCTTGCTCCCAGTCTTTTTTTAATGGTGCTGGCCCTGCTTTGCATCCCAGACACCCAGCCTACGCCAGACCAGGCATAGGGCTGGCACAGCCTATATCCCAGAGGCTGTTATTTCATTGATTATTCCCAACACTGTCTTAATAGCTCCTAAAATTATTATTGCAACTTTTCTGCTTGGCAAAAGAAAAGTGCAAACACAACCCAAATCTGTTAAAGCGTAACAGAATTTGTTAAAATGTAACAAAGAGCTGAGCTACACAAAGACAATTGCAGTTCTGAAAGACAAAGAGTGTATGGGCAACTGCAATGGTTTAAATCCCAGACTTAGCGTGTTGCATCATGTGTCCTGCTGCATCCAACCCATCTAGTGACCCTACTTAGGGCACAAATGCTGAGGGTGGTGTGGTGGAGGAAGCTGCAGATATGCAGAACATGGCAGACAATGCAGCAGTCTCTGGGCCACTGGCACTAACCCTCCATCATCTGCTCTCACTTCAACAAAAGCATAGAAGACATGATCACCTGGACAGAATCCATAAGAGAGCAATAAGAGCAACTGGAGGTCTAGAAACATAAGGAAAGATTAGAAGAATAAGGGCTATTTATTCTGTGGAGGAAAGACAAAGGAAAGCCTCATAAAAGTCTCCAAAACTTTCTAATGGTGAGGAGTAGAGCACTGGAATAAACTGTTCGCAGTGATTACACTCACTCTAAGTCTTTGGAGCTGCTCAGACAAGGCCCCGTGAGGAACAATGTGGTACAGTCTTGGGATGAATTGGTGGGCTGTGCCACCTCTGCCTAAATTTTTATGATTTTATAGTTAATATACATCATTGCATTTGCATCCTAGAGCAGACAAACCAATAAAGAGATTCATTACATATGGAAAAGGATTACAGGGATTTAGTTAAGAATATTGCCGTAATCAGAGTCCCCTCTTATTACACTGAAAGGATTCTTGCTCAGAAATGAGAGGCCCAGACAACTCTGCAAGCCATACTACCAATGCCATTCCTCTTCAGTCTTCAAGTTATTATTTTATTGCTCTTTCAATTACCTTTATTATAATTTGTTTTAATTAATTTTACTCAAATAAAAAAGAATTAGTCATATTTCCCAAACCCAGAAGTATTTCACAACTTGTATTTGTATAAATAGAATATGTTGCCACCTATTTGGGCACTGTTCTGTGGATTTAATACTGCTAAACCACATTAAGTTCTTCACCCAGCTCTTCTTAAGTCCTTCAGTATATTGCACTAACAAGTACGCTCTGGAGAAATGCTTCTGGAATCACCTCCTGTCTTCTAAGATAGCATCAGAATGGTTCCAGTAATTATTCTGTCAATCAAACCCATTTTATTGAACTACCTGCACAATCTGATTTGACTATGCAAAGTAATGGTAATGGTGAAATAGAAGATCAGCACAGGAACTGCTTCAACAATCCTTGCCTCCTCACTTAAATCCCTCTATGGAAATGTTCATTTTGCTAAGTTTCTCCTCTCTTTGCTGGTCCTTTGGCAGATATCTGGTCCTTTTAGTGGTGCACTTGTGTACCTGAATCGCATTGCTTGTTTCATTTCAACTGTCCGGGTGTGCTACAAGGAAGAGCAAGCCTGGAAGCAGTCTGGGTTGCCTCCAAAAGGACAGGCTGAAATGTTGTTTAGTGCTTTGCTATTGCTTATACTCCACTGCTGAATGACAATGCAGAATACAAGTTATGATCATCCAATTCCAGATTTTGTGGTGGTAAAATGAATCCTGGGAGAACAGACATCCTGGCACACTGCAGGTTTATTCTGGATCCTATCTATATTTCCTATCCCCTGCTTCCAAACGCACACTCCTATTGCCTTTTGAGCCAAAAGGTTAGCCAGTTTTCTGGGTTCTAGGTGGGTCATTCCAGAGAGAAGGGGGAGCTGATGTTGGGGCAATTACTGTGTTTACTTCCTTTATTTACGATAGGTTCTCTTTCTCTAAATACAAGAAAAATCAAAATAATAGTACATAATTCTACAGCTCCCATTCCCTAATCTCTCCCATCCAAAACCTGATTAAAAATCTCTTTTTCTTTCTGAGCTTTTTCTCAGGTCGCAGTACCAGACTTCTGTGGGTGTGCCCTATTCCATGTTTATTTGTCCAAGTGATGTTTCTGCCTCCTTTTGAAAAGACAAGCAAAATAGAACAAAGCAATACCCAACAAATTCCTCTGCTGATATATGCTTTCTTTTGGGTGGAGCCTGCTGTTGTTTCAGCTGCTTTTTTCCATTGAAGTGTTCAGTAACTTCTTAGAGTTAATCTTAAATGAGGAATCCTATAACGATCTATACATAACAACATACTTGCCCTTACTGAATGTGCTGATAAATCCTGATTTTTTACTGTAGTACAGGACTTCGGGCCAAGTGGGGAAGAATATCATAAAGCAATCCTTTAATTTTTCATCTGAATTTTGCAGAGGTTTCAAATATGCTTAAATTAGCTTTGTAGACTGTACTTCCCTTGGTCTTTGTCTTCTCTCCTGTTTATTTATACTATTTTAGCCCCTCCAGCAACACTCAATAAATAATAATTTCCTTTCTGTTAAAATCTCCCATTGTATGTTTATTCCAATGCATGTTTACTACTGTTTTAGCTGAAAATCACCATCACCACCAGCCTGAGGAAGCTTAATTTAAGAAGTTGTTAGTGCAGGCTAGCAATTAAGAATTTAACTCACAGGAATTAGGAAAATATAAGCAAATGTGGCTACAGTTCAGCTGTGTAGTGTACACAATCCTGCATGAAGTGAAAGTCAAAGAATTTATTATTTCTATTACACATTGCATACAGAATCAAAATACTCTTAATGCAATAGCACTTTTGATAAGCATATGACAGAAGGAGCCAACAGAAGTGTATTTCCCATTGATACTGAGTCAGTAAGTCTGATTCAGCTCGAGACTGATTTCCAGTTTGCAGACTCAATAGACTTCCAGTCCTAGTGGAAGAAAGGCTAACTGCATGTTTTTTCCAACAGAAAACTCCTCAGAAAGAACAGACAAGATGTCAAGATTTTTGAGATCTCTAAAAAGTTAATGTGTCCTGCCCATTCAAAAGACAGAAGATTTCTTAGTATTCATTAGGCAGAATTGTTCTTTCCTTTTCTCAGATTGAAAATAAAAGTGCATTGAGAGATTTTATACTAGAATGACTGTGGCATGCAATGTCTCACCTAGCAGGTGACAAGAGCAGCTCAGAAGATGATGAGCTTCCAGCCAGATATTCAGTCTTGCTATAGTCCACCTTTAATGTGCTACTCATGCAGGCATCCATCTGTCAATGCAGTTTTACTACTGCCTCCCCGTAGTCACACCAGTAAGTACATTTTCTTCCTTTGAAACAACACACTTTGCTGTATGTACACGTCTCATCTGAAAAGCTTTAAATCATCCTGGGAGCTCCTCAACAAGACAGACCCTAACACATGGTCTTTCTTTAAACCTTTGTTGGTGAGTTCCTCATGAGACATACAGTAAATTCACTCAAATGAAAAAACAGGTCATCCCACTGTACCTTGCCACTGAATCATTGCATACCTCCCATTCCTGTGCTTCAGATGCAAGTACTGTGTTTTGCCACTCCACTACATTTTAGCTATTTCCTTTTCTAAAGTGAGTCCAAAGCATCACCAAATCAAAGTTCTCCACTTGCTCTGATGATAGGGTTTATAACTTCTTGGCCTAAATGAAAGTTTTGTTATAAAATGAGGACCATTAAAGGTCACTGAAGAGCTCATACAGCGCCTGTTATACAACGTTAACCAGCAAAAGTGAGCTACCAGTAACAAACCATGACAATGGCAACAGTAATGATAATGATGCTTAGCAACCTCACAGTTGTTTGGAGTTTTCCACAAAACCAGCACTTTTCATGCAAATAGGAAGACAGAACCTGCTAATAATAATTCATGAAAATGACATACTGTTTTGCAACAAACAAACGTTATGTTAATGCACAAAGTCTAAACATTGTTTTGGACTAGATAATTATGCCCACTGTACTTCTGGAAAGGCAGAATTGTACAAAGGAGAACTGCACTAGCTCAGACACACGGTCAAATAGTGGCACAACTGAGACCTCAGTGCTTGTGGGTACATTTTATTATTGCTGTAAAATAACGATAATTTGTGGTAACATGAGACAGAACCTTTCTTTTGCAAATTCCTATAACTTTGCTTTCATTCTCATTCCCAGAGTTTTCCAGTGACTGTAGTCTATAGAAGAGCTGAGCTGACATCCCACAGCACCAGGGAAAAACAGAGGATTATAACAAATAATGTACATGGGCTGTCACAGGGAACTTAGAATGAGGATAGAGAGAGGTTAAGCACCAGCAAGAGGTCATTTTATATAAATAGAAGTGGAGAGCACTGAGTTTAGTCAGCTGATTATTTATCTCTTATTAAATTTTGCTTGAACATTTGGCTGTGGGATACAAAAATGCTAATGTGACTCTGTGGATATTCTTGAAAGCATAATAAATTTGAAGAGTGGATAGATAATCTCAAAGAAATAAATACTTTGGACCATGCTAAAATGGCACTCATGACAATACCACTTAGACATTAGAGATATTACAATAATTGGTTTCATGTAAAACAGATAGCTAAAGACATTGGATTAGTTCCCAGGAGTGTGCTAGAATACATCATTGAAGATGGGTTCTTTAATTGAATGCATATAGGAATAGATATAACAGCTTGAGCCATACACAGTATGTCACAAACCTTAACAATTATGGCTACACTTCATTTTGCACACCATCCCATCCCCATGAAATAGCTTGTTTCAAATTTAAAGGTACAGAATGTAATCTATTTGCTTAAGTGGAGTTTTATATTCTTTGAGGAAGGAAACACATCATCCTGCTTTTTACTGAAAAGAACCTAGTACAGTAGTCCTGGAGCCATATAAATAATAAATCTCTTTCTTACGCATTTATAAAGAATCCATCAGTCTGATACATATTTAACATACATGCACTTTAAATTTCATTATATATGTATGTGAACATTAACTCCACTTTCTGGCTTTCCATAAATTGTTGTGTATAGCTGGTTTATAAATATGGGCTAAGTATTTTTATTTTCATTTCCATTTTTTTGAGTACATTTATAGAAGCTGAAGAACTGTCTGCAGCTATGTTTATCCTTTTCCTACTTGGGGAAAGCGGTATTTCTCCAATTTTTTTTAAAAGGAGCTGCCAATATCTAGACTGTTTTTTTGATTAAGTGCAGGAAATGAAGAATTTTCATTAGTATAGTGTACCTACCCTGTTCTGATTTTGCAGTTGTACGTGTGGAAATGTAAATACAGAGGTACTCAAGCCAGAAGGACCACAGACTGCTGTGATCAAATAATCAAACATCCTGCATTAAAGAACTTCCTCCAAATCTATTTTTTGTTTCCAAAAAGATAGGCATCATAAAGGAAATCATCTCTACCTTCGGCCAAAACCAACTGTGCACTGTAATGGCTCTCTTATAAGAGTTATCATAAGACAATAGCTTTGGAAATAAAGTGCTGTGTTGTCTGTTAGTGTAAAGATAATGAAAATATGTGAATGGAAATCATGTGACTTCCTTGGAATGTTATATTAAATCTCTTGATTGACTCTCATAAATTGCGTTCAAATTACTGCTCTAATTCTTTTCCCTTGGTTAGAGGGTTACTCAACAAGTTTTCCAACATTCAAAAAATGCTTCAGAAAAAGTCTGAGCTGCTTTCAAAATGGCATATATGCTTTGAAGTATATACTGGAATTCATTATAAGTTTTTGCAGAATCTATTATTCTTTTACAGGACAAAATTAGATTGTAAAGCCATAAATGTCAAATTAGGTTGCTTGCAGTTTGCACCAGAGTAGCCTCACTTCAGAGGTGTTCAGAAACCACACGCTCCATTCACAACTGTGGAAACTGTGGAGGCTGCTCTTTCTGAAATGAATTTCAGACTGTGTTACATTATTTATGGATACTGTTAACCTAAACCTAAATGCGTCACACAGAAATAATGATCAAATCTTGCTTTTTTTAATTCATGAAGATAATCTAATTCAGATGACTGAGACTGGTCATGTGGATAACAAAGCAAGAAGGATTGAGATTTGCATCTGTAAGTTTAATAAAAATACTGTTCAGGTATTTTTAATTTAGGCTAGGAAAAGCTAACAGTAAATTAATAAGCTGAGCTCAGAGAGCCTGAATCTCCTGGGCAGCCCCCCTGTCGGTCCCAGGAGGGAGTGGATTGCATCAGATCTCAATCCAGTGAAGATACTCTCCATGACACGCCATTCATGCACATGGCAAGTATGGGGCAAATTCTCATGCTCAGCTTACTCTGACCCATATGGACAGTCTAGTTGTGTGGAGCCAGATTTTCTTCATGTACCGCTACTTGGGATGCTAATGCAGAGGAATTAAGGGGCTGCCTTAGGCTCCTTACATGCATCACAGTGAGCAACCAGACTGCATACAAGCACTACTGCATTTGAACTCTTAATGGCAAGTCAGTTGTTAGTATTTATATTTTTTATTTCCTTCATACGATACTGTAAATGTTAATGTTAACATAAATGAAGGATCTCTTAAATTATTATTTTTAATCAGATAAACTTACTACCTACTACACACCAAGCAACATGCTGGCATGTGATTTGTTTCTCTTCATTGATAATATGCTCATAGCTTTTTGTGCCAAAGCATGAGAAGTTCACTACTGACAGCACAGGGTATTACATCTTCTTGGATTCTAAGTGTTGATATTTTCTTGATAGACTACTGAAACCATTTTTTGAGGCAGCAATCTCTTTTTTTGTTATTTTAAGGCACATCGTGATTGTGTCCCTTTTTCTTCCTATCTAGACTTCTACAATGGATTGCTTTCTCTTTTTCCTCTGGGTACTGATGATACATTCTTTTAGGAACTGAGAACTGTGTACTCATTACCATATTTCACTACCTTTTAGTCATTAGATAGTGACAACAAAAGAAAGACTGGCAGATACCTTAAGAGAGTTAGTGCAACTCTGCTCAAACACAAATAAAGCTGATGTAAAAGGACTGAACTTTGTGGCATCCACAAGTCTGTACATTTCTACTGAAGTTCGTCACTGTCTGCCACTAATCCTACAAAGCTTGGTAGGGATCAGCTGCCGATAACACCAATGAAAGAGGGTCTTTGTTATAACACTCTTGGGTTTTTGTACATATTGAAGACCTTGTAAGCCTTATTCAGATTGTCTGTTACTTACCAAACATTAACAGTATATATAATTCAGTGCTTCAGACAAATCTGTATTTTTCTCTTTGTTTTTCCTGTTATTCCACTAATCAAAATTTTTTAAATTTACAATTCATGCTTACAATTTAATTCTCTATCCACAATAAATGCCTCATAAATAAACATTTGATTTTTTTGGCCTTTTCTTTAGTGGCAAAATAATGATTGAATTGATAAAGTTCAAAGCTAGAATGTTTTGCCTGTAGTGGGTTTCTTATTACCATTATAAATGTTATCTTCAAAGAGTTAAAGTTAGTTAGTTATCCCAATCCTCCCTGTTTAATGAAATTATTTTGTTTCCTTAAACTGTGTTTAATAAGTAATAAGGGAGACTGGAAAATTAATATACATCTTGCTGTATTGATTTAGTTTTAGTTCATTCTGTTTTCTCTCTGAAGTTTATAAGCCTTCAGGTCCTATCTAATCTATTCATTTCTGACATGCGCATCTTTCTACTGCCTAAGTGCCTCTGCTGTTCTTGAAACAGCCTCAGAGATGATTTAAATCCTTACGCTTTGCTTTTTCAGCTGTTTACCATTTCCCACATAATTTTATTACGTACTTCAAAACATTATAATTGTACTCTAAGAAACTCCATTATCATATCAAGTCTAACTTAACATTGAACAGCATTATCCAAGTACAGTCCCTGCATCCATTGTCCTGCAACTGCAGGAACACTGCCAGACCCTCCCATGAATTCTAAAAGTGCCTGGCAGCAATTCCATACTTAGGACTGCATTTTAAAATGGATAGCTACTAGTGTTGGAGGGTAATGACTTAGTAATAGGTTGTGCACAAATAGGTAAGATGCAAGCAAAGTTAAGACTGTAGTGCTATGATAAGTGCAATGAGAGCAGACTGCATAATTATTTAGATGACAGCACAGGAAATATAATGGTGTGCTTAAAACCCACAAAATGCTAAATTCAAACCTACAGAGTGCAGGGCCACTGTGACCGAAGCAGCTAGATTTAGCAAAGTGAGGCGCCAGCCGCAGCATTAGTTAACATATTTAGGATGAGCCCGACAGTTTGGGAGAGATCCACATTCAAAACCAGGCTCCTAAACATGATGCCAAGAGGGAAAGGATGAAGAACCAATCTCTCTATATCAGTCTCACCCCTCTATGGGTATCAGACATAAAGAGATGGGTAAGCATATCAGCAGTTAAACTGAACTACATGAGAACAGGGACTGCATTGAGCAACGTACTTTTTGTTTCATTTTTCTCAAAGGAAATTAAAAATGTCTTCTTAGATTAATTTTGTTTTTAAACTGGAATCAGAATGTTTCACTTTCAGAAGCTGAATACCAAGAAAGGGAGGTTAGACTCATAGAACTGGTGCAGAAGATACGGCTGCTTTTAAAGTACAATGATTACAACATTCTTATAGTAATTTTCAAATTCATTGTCTGTCTTAAGGGATTTTAAAACAGAGAGTACATTTAGTATTGTATAGTAGTGTGCATTACTACGCTGTCCTATCTCCCAAAGTGTGCTTACACATTTTCTGGAAGACTTCAAGAATTCAAAACCTATGCCAGGGACTGTTCTAACAACTTAGCAGCATGGCTGATTGCACTCCAGGACCCATGCTGTATTTTTGCACCTTTAACTTACCACTACGGATGTGAAAAGCTGTCCTTCTCAATGGAGATGCCCCATGCACTGGTTTTCAGTGGGGCTGTTCTCAGTCTTGTCTGCTGATTATGTTCAGTTGCATCAATTACTTAAACATTTTCTGAAAAAGAGGGGTAATGTCTGAAGTCTAGAAGGCAGAGAACTCACCTAAGCCATAGATTTTAATTGTTGACTTCTGTATCTCAAGACAAACTCCCTGATGTAAAAGAAAAATTTCCAAACTCCCCAGATGTTGACTGGCTGTTAACGGAAACTTATTCACATATTCACAATCCTAAATCCACTGCCCACCAGTCTGGAAGTGCTTCCTGTTTGATAACTCCATAAAATCAGACTGACAACTGAATCAAAGTTTTGTAACTAAAATCCTGATACACAAAGCACAGTCTGAAATGGAAGATGGAATGGCTGTCCCAATACTGCCCTGTAAAATCATCCCCAGAGACAGCACCAAGGTCAAGTCAACCAACTCTGGTTAATCCAGTGAGAAAATATCCCTACATCAAATGTCACACACTTACACCAACACTCATCTCAGCCCAAGGCTGCAAGCCACTCAAAACCTGCCTTCTATACTGCATGCTTTAGAGAAGCCTGTCTGTTGTGATGTGCTGCCTCAACTCCCTTTCCCCAAGCAGGAGCAACTGAAGTAGGCAATGATCACACTCTTGAATAATTGCTACTTCTGCCTGTGGCCAGTACGCAGGAACACAAGAGCATACAAGTAAAAATATGACATCAATTTGAGATTTAATGTTCTCCATACTGCAAGGGGAATGCACTGCATGGCCTGGAGCTGATCTGCCTTCTGAGTCTTCTCCAGTCTGCCACCGTCCAGCACAGGGATGGACTGGCAATATACTGTAGAGATGAGATGAAGTTTTCCTTTGTCCTCCCAAGAGCTGACAAACTCTATGGACAGCTCAGCTCTAAGTTTTAAGCAGATGTTCCAAATACATTTCATGAGGTGGTCCTGCATTAGCATGACTCATCCTGTAGGACGGACAAGACAGGATACACTACTCCTTCATCTTCACTCTCTTTCTAACCTCACCACTTCCTCTTCTTTTTCACCTCCTGACCTTTCTGAAAGACCACTTCCTTGCTGTCACACGGTTCAATGCTACTGGCTATTACCCCTCAAACTCTGGTACAAGTTCTGTGAGGTCCTTCAGATCACACAAGCTCATTTCCAAGAAGGAGCTGGGCAGTCAGACTAGAACTCCATGTGGGAGCCTGAGGCATGGGCTGACATGTGACCCTTGGGAAATTGGACAAGACAGAAGAGGCAGGCTTGGTATTTGCCTCAAGTTGATGTCTCACACTCCACAATCTCATAGTATCATGGTGTAACAAATCAGGTGTCATCACCATTCTGACACTGTGATGCCTGGTAAAGCATCTCCTTGCTGAGACGGCTTAGAAGCACAGAGACTAGGCCATATTGGCAACAGTGCAGACAGCACTAATCCATAAGGACAATCTAATCCTAATTTTTGTCCACTCCCGGCCTGCACTCTTTGTTCCCCTTTCTCCAGCGGTTAACTCTTGGGCTCAATTTTGTAGGCCATTAAGACACCTCATACTAAGTTATACCACATTTCAGTATGCCATGTACTAGAAGATAACATTAAGAAAAAACAAATATGGATGGAAACTTATTAAAAGTATGAGTAACCTCAAAAGGTAGCCAAAAATGTTTGTGGCAATTAGATTCAGAAGTGAGAGCTGGGGCTTTCCATTGACAAAGGTCAGTGGACAATCTGACTATGTGTAACCAGCAGACATTTGTGTTATGTTGCTTTCCCAAGATAACTTGCCTAGATAAGACAGTATTTCCTCACTAACTATAAAAGGAAGAGCTCTGCTCTGAGACAGGGTTCTTCTTGCTCTGGACTCATACCCTACAAAAGTTTTCACCTACAGCTGTCCTAGTATTTTTCACAAATTTGTGAAAACTATGTAAGATTTCCTCCCTAAGAGTGTGGACACATCTTAGCAATCCCGAAGAAAAATTTACAGTTTTTGACTATAGACTTTTTTCTCTATCATTATCCATATCCACTGAGCCTGCTGTTGACAGCAGGCTCAATGTGAGTCAGCAGTGTGCCCTCAGCCAGCCAAGAGGGCAAACGACATCCTGGGGTGCATCAAAAACAGTATAACCAGCCGGTCAAAAGAGGTCATTATCTCGCTGTATTCAGCATTGGTGCAGCCTCACCTTGAGTAGTGTGTGCAGTTCTGGGCCCCACAATTTAAGAAGGATGTGAGGGTCCTTGAATGCATCAAGAGGAGGGCAACAAAGCTGGTGAAAGGGCTGGAAGGAATGTCCTATGAAAAGCAGCTAAAGACCCTGGGTTTGTCTAGTTTGGAGAAAGGGAGGCTGAGAGGCAACCTCATTGCTCTCTACAGCTTCCTGAGGAGGGGAAGTGGAGAGGGAGGCGCTGATCCTGGTATCCCTGGTATCCAGGGATAGGACGTGTGGGAATGGTTCAAAGCTGCACCAGGGGAAGTTTAGAGTGGACATTAGGAAGCATTTCTTTACCGAGAGGGTGGTCAAGCATTGGAACAGGCTTCCCAGAGAGGTGTTCAAGGCCCCAAGCCTGACAGTGCTTAAGAGGCATTTGGACAAGGCCCTTAATAACATGCTTTAACTTTTGGTCAGCCCTGAATTGGTCAGACAGTTAGACTAACTAGGTGATCATTTTAGGTCCCTTCCAACTGAAATATTCTACTCCATTCTATTCATATAGTTACAGTGCTCGGCTATGCAAACTATGTCTTCTCAGTATAACTTGAGGGAATGACCTTCTCCGCAGAATCCTTTCTGCCTGAGAGCCTCCTGAGGCACAGGTTGGCCCAAGTTGTACAGATTCTGTAGGCTCCTTCCCTACTACTCAGAGCTGCTATAAACACTTCCCCCAGGAGGATGCAGGCCCTTTGTAGGTCTGAAATGCCAAACAAGCCAAGTACAAGTGTCAGGAGTACCTGCAGAGCAGGACCTTGCTCAGGCAGAATTCAAGAGCAGAACCATGACCTCTGAAAGGAGTTCCTTTCTGCACTGCCTAAAGGCCTGCCATGTCGCCCATCACCAAGCAGTTGTCCCACAGAGTAAATTAACATTTCCTACCACTTTCCATGGATTCCAGATCATCAGCGGCAGGCAAGCAACCAACGCAGCAAAGGAGGGCCCCTGAAAGGCATCCAAGGCAGTTAATTCATCACTGCCAGATAGTCCCATTCAAGGCAGGTGATCTGGCATAAGTTTGAATAGGTGAGGACTTTACCATACAAGGCTAGAAGACTTCAGGCTGGAAGATTTATTTTTATTTCTAAATGTATTCTCCACCGTAAAGGTCATCATATTTTATTTAACAGACACTCATGAAGTACATGATCACATATGCTTCACTCTTGATTGGAAGCCTGACTTTGGGAGACGAAATAGAGTTATGCTTTTTTGTGAAATTCTACTTTTTTTTGAGCCACGCTTCATTGCAATGGGGAAACTTTGAATTTCTATGCTTATTTTCCATGTTAAAGCCAGGTGAACTTCAGTCTTAGTTCCCTTTTTTGACAGTCTTTCTTTCTCTGTCCTGCTCAGGCCCTAGCCAGATGAAATTGCATTTAATTTCTTAGGGTTTCATGGTATTCTAAGTTGTCTTTTTGAAGAGAGACCACTTTCTAGTTTCCAAATTCCAGTGGGGCAATGGAGCACTGTTGTTTTCTGACCTGACTTCCAGGACTCTCTCCCTGACAGCAAATTTATGAGAGAAATAAAGGTGCTTTGTGTTTGACAACAATACAGGCTTTTTTTTTCTCTTTCTAAAAATTCTTGAATCCAAGAATATTCTTCTTGTCTCTTGATTTTGCACCCATGGGAACTAATGTCTTTTCATTCCTAAACACGAATCAGTTGTCTTCTGTGTAAGTCCTGTCACCTGAAACTTTGATTCTGGGACCGAATTGTAATTCTGTAATTTCTCAGAAAAGAAATCACCTTATCCCAAGTTATACATCAGGGAGCTGATGCAACAGAGCACAGTGTACTGAATATGGTCTGGTGAGTTGCAGTGCAAAAGTAGCCCACAGACTAATGATGCTGACTATTTTCATTGGTGATCTGGAGCTGTAGGATCAGACTAAGATCGAAAAGGCAAGTCTACGGAAAGGCAGTCTACCTCCATTGAGTTACCTTCTTTGGGCACAGCTGAGCTGCTGACAGGAAGGATGTGACAGGGTGACATGAGGCTCAAGAAGTGACCCTCCATGATGTGCTTGTTCTTGTGAATATGTGATCGCAGTGGTGTTTACGATTGCCTAGGTACTAGGAGGACTGAGTTTTCCCCTCCTAATGTTACCTGAAAGGTTGTGGCAGTTAGGGATAATGACAAAGGCTGAAGTAGCAGACCATCCAGGAGAAACAATCTGTACAGCGTGATTATTAGAAGAACCTTTCTGGGACTGTAGCAAGATAACTCTTCAGCAGTCGGTATCCCTGAGGGCTTCCCATCTGATGCGCGTTCTAGAGATGGCCCAGGGGCCTGCAGCTTGACCCACACAACACAATCCAGCCTGAGGCACCATGAGAGGGGCAGCACTTGAGGGCATCTTGAAAGACCCATGCAGACATATTCAGTCTGACCCACTGAAGCAAACACTGGATTTCAAAAACCTGAAACATTCTTATATAACACACAGGAGTACACACATTCATCCAGGGTATACATTACAAATACTGTGACCGTAAGATATTATTACTAAATTCAAATTTAAAAAATGGTGCAGTTCTGCCAAACCTCAGTAAGCAAAATTCCCATTACGCTGAAAGATGTACAGACTCAGTCCTGTCCAGTTTCACCCTTTAAGTAGCATACTCCCCCACTACTGGTTAAAATAGTACATTTTTGCAAGTTTTGAGGGAAACAGCACAAAATACCAACACTCTTCTCTGTGTTTTCTTTCTTGCCTTTGTCTACATGCTACCACTTCATTTGCAGGTGGTGGTGTTACTATTAATACTAGAGAAAATAAATCTTTGTAAATTCTCCACAGAAGTCTGTAAGAGCAATGCAAGGTAACATGATTACATTGTAAGAGTGGGAATAGCATGTGCCTGTAACAGAGGTTCCCAAGTAGGCACTTCCAAATGCAAAAGGATGTTAAAAATATAATTTTCTCCAAAACTGTGGGAACTAATTTTCAGAAGTGGAATCTGTTTTGAAAGTGTTTATCTGAACATTGAACACCAGGGATTGATACTTTGAGAAAAATATCATAAGACTTGGGATAAGACAACAGGATCCAGTTACAAGGCTTATCACACAGTGTTTTACTTACCTGCTGTGACTTATATGCACTACATAAATTTCTGAGTTTAACATCTACCTGCCTGAAAATTGTCATCCAGTAATTAGCAGCTGACAGACTACATTTATTTGCATGCTTATTTTTTAAGTTCAAGGATAAGCAATGAGAGTAATGAGATTGTCTATGAACCACCTTCTTGTTGTGTTCCTTCAAATCACTTTTAATAGAATTAACAAATACACCTCAGAATCCTTGTAAATACTGCGTACATACAAAGAAGGCCAAGAAAAAATATTTCCTCAAACTATCTGAAGCTATCAAAGAAAGAAATTCTGTGAAAAAAACATTGATGTCGAAGAAAGATAGACAGAGCAAATACTATGAAATAATCTGTTATTGAGCTAGTCAGTGAAGGGCAATAATGACATGACTGCTGTGGAAAAAAAAAATTCCTTACACATTTTGAGTCCTATCCCAGGCAGCTGCCTGACGGATCATCGAATATGCTAACCAGCTCATCACGTTCTCTCCCTGCTATTCTCACAACTCCTTTAGCATGTCCTTTCATTAAACAGACATTAACTTTTGCCTCTGTTCAATCCATGATGTTAAACCCCAACTCTGAACTGCTAAATGTCAAGGACACAAGGTCTTGTGCACTTTCTCTCACGCTGACCCTCATTCTTATAATAATTCCCCCTTAAACATCCCAATCTATCTCACAATCCTTCTTAAAAACCCCACTTAAACTGTCTTAAGAAACATTTGGGTAACAGTGTGCGAAGATCACAGACTGTCATACAGACTAATAATGGTCCAGTATTTCCTTATATTCACTCAATTGCCCTTCCATTAGCTAATTTCAGATGCTCAGATCTCCAGAGGCTGCCTTATTGTTCTGTGTTTGTATAGCACCTGGTCCTTGATTTGGGTTCTTACTTACTGGCAGTGAAGCAAATAAATATTTTGACATACAGATAAGATTTCTAAAGGCTCAAAAACCAAAAAGGGAAGAAAATTAGTTATTTGTAAATCTATCTTATGATTTTGAAGGTCTGACGTTTTTAACAACACTGACTGATGAAACCATGAACATTGGTTTAAAGTCAGTGTAGGAAGAAATGTTTGTAGGAATCAAGTATTCTGATTTTCATATCTTCTGCAAGGGAGAGAGACCTAAACCCTGATATTTCACACTGCTTTATGGAATTGTAGTCTACGCATATCCACAAGACTAGAAGCTTTTCAGCAGAGCAATGTGCAGGGCTTTGGAAAGAGTTTTTGTCATTTATTTCTTTTTAGTAGAAGACTTCTAACTGCATGACTGGGTCAAAGAAGACAGCGACATTTTATCTAGTATTCATTGCAGAGGGAAGGGAGGGAAGGGGAGGGAAGGGAGGAAGGGAAGAAGGGAGGGAGGGAGGGAGGAAGAAAGAAGGAAGGAAGGAAGGAAGGAAGGAAGGAAGGAAGGAAGGAAGGAAGGCAGGCAGGCAGGCAGGCAGGCGGCGGGGAGGGGGGGAGGCAGGGAGTGTCCAGCAAGCCTCGTTCACAGCTGTCTCATTATCAAGCCATTCCACTGCAACACTTATTCACGGATTCAAAGAATGGGGCTGGATGCTGAAAGTGTCACTCATAAATACCTAGAGGCCAGAGTGGACAGGTAGATGAGCCAGTATGATACCGGGATCAGAAAGTCTAATGACACTCTTGAATGTAACAGTGAGGGAGTAGGGTACCAGGATAATAATCTATTGAGGTGTTAGAACTATGAAAATGATGGAAGGCTGAGAAAATACCCTTTCAGTGACAGACGCAGGACTTGCACACACTAATAAAAGTGTTACTGCAGAGTAACGAGTCGCCACATGTCAGTTGACCCACAGTCACCATCTGTGTACTCAGTCTTGGTTTGTGGCCAATGCAAAGCAATTCAAATTAGCTTTGCCCTCTTTAAAAGAGGGGAGTTGATCAGCTTGGTTTATCAAGAAACAAAACTGAGAAATTATTTCATTACAGTGTACAAGAATGCTCATAGGGAAAAAAGTCTGAGTACTGAATAGCTCCTTAACCTAATGAGAAAATTGTAATAACAAGCAACATCTGGAAGACACAGTAATTGTGACTAGCCATTGCTATAAAACACTAACAGAAGCAGTGGATTCTCCAAACTGTTGACTCTTTATATCAAGACTAGATGTCTTCTAGAAGGTTCACCCAAGCACAAGTCTTTAGCTTCAGAAAAAGCAGAGCTGAGTGAAATGCACAGTCTGTCCAGCAAAAAGGCCTAGCAGCTTCATTGGGATGGCGAATTTTTGATCTATTAAGTTAAAGATCAGAAGATATCACTGCAATCGTCTAACCTAACATGATGTGTAAATATGGTCTATAGAATGTAAAGATTCATTGCATGATGATACTGTCTTAGCTATATATACTCCAATATCAAACTGAAGATGCAACCACTAGATACCACACTGATATGCTGCAGATTCAGACTACACCTGATAGAAGAGCTGTTGCAAAAAGTAAAAATCTAGTATTATTTGCCTTTCAGACCCCAAGTTTTTCACCCCCTTCAAAATTTCTAAATATATATGCCACATTGGAAGATATGATAGATAGTTTAAGAATGCTAGTTTGGGTAATAGTGTGATAAGTATTGCTCTAAAGGTATCACCATCAGCTGATACAAAAATGAAGATGTAACATCACACATTTTTAGCAAGAATGAATATTTATACTCAACCTGGTCACAAATATATTCATTTATTATGTGACATACAAATGCAGACAAGAAGTTTAATGCATTAGCACCGGAACAATTTATACCTGTACATGCCCCATTAACTGAAACATGCACGAGTCTTAGGGAGGAGAGGGGTTTATAATACAAAATTATATGGAGACAGAAGTTAAAAGCAAAATGGTGGCGATTTTTCTGAGAGAAAATAAAGAACAATTAGAATGGAAAAACTAGTAAGAATTAGACTAAGGAAAGAACATGCAGATAGCCACTGCTCATTCATCTGCTTTGCTACAACCAGTAAAACGCAGTGGGCAAGCTTTATCATTTATGTTAAAGGAGAACTCTGTACAACAGTAGCAAGGATTGCAAAGGGCAGTAACATCTGGGTAGGCCTGCAGTTATTTATTTGGACATTTTACAAACTGCAGCAAAAGAGTACCTGCTTACTCATCGGAATTCCCTGGAGAGTTTTAAATCACAGTAATAAAGAATCACTAATAGAAAGCTAGGAACTGTATCACCAGAGGGGAGTGAAAGAGCCACGGGAGAGCATCTGGGCCAAAATAGAGACTTCCAAAGCTTTCTGCACTAACAGGCTGGAAGTCCTAAGGGCTTTGAGGCCAAGAGAAACCACCGCCGTGGATCACATCTCCCTATTCCAAATGCAAGCAAGCACCATGCCTGCTCAGTGACACCTTGCCAATCTCCCTTCTGCTGCGTCAGTCACGAACGCCACTGCTGGGGACGAGTTTTGGACTTTCTGCCTCAATCAATCCTTGTGGCTTTATATTAAAGAACAAAGCGTCTCCTCCTTTGATAACAATGCTTCCTCTTCGAGTACAGAAAGAGCTTTCTAAGAATTTAGATATAAATGTTACTTAGCCTAAAAGTATTTTTGCACGGACCTATTGGGAATGACAGCATTTCTCAACTTTAGCTCCCTGGAAACTAGGCAGCATACTCGTAAAAAAGATTAAACTGTCAAAATGTAGATTATGAACTGTGAGGGAAGAGACTGTCCCTGCCACCTCCGCGCAGTTATGGAGGGGACAGTGCGGAGACCTGTCCTGTGGGCTTCCACCCGTCCCTCCTTGCGTCAGGTAGGCATCGCACCTCACCTTCCCCTGCCCTTGGGTTCTCGTTGTTGCTGTTAAACGCGATCTTAATTACACGGCTGGATTTGTCCTGCCTGTCCCTGGGACTACCCAGCCGGTGCCTGCCGTTAGACCCGCGCCGTTCCCCCCACGCCTGCCCACTTCTCTCTCCCCGGCGCGGCTCGGGAGGGAAGCAGGGAGGGGGCCGCCATCTTCTCAGGGCGGGCGCCGGGGGTCGAGTGCGTGGCCGCAGGTCTCCTCCGGGCGTGCGGAGACTGAAGGGGGGGGTCATGCAGCCGCGCCCCGGCCCGCCTCCGCCTTGTGTGTGTGCGTGAGGGAGAAAGCGAGAGGGAGGGCGGGGTGTGGAACCAGCTCCCGCCGCCGCCTCCCCCCAGCTCGCCGCTGGGCGTGTGCCCAGCCCCCGGTGCTGCGTGACCGCGCGGGGAGGAGGAGGAGGAGGAGGAGTGTGGGTGCGGGGAATTTCCTTGTGTGGCGGCGGCGGAACAACACCGCTCCAGACGGCGGGGCTGCGACGAGGGAGCTGCCGCCG
>WAAD01039288.1:10718-21659 GCA_013389945.1 Fregata magnificens
GAAAGATTAACAAAGAAAGAACATCTCAAAGAAGGGACAAATGAACACATGAAGTTTAAGGTCTACTACAAAACACTGCTACAGTCCAACATTACTCCTAAATTTTTGCTTTAGAAAGCATCTGTTTCATTTAAAAAATAAAAACTGTTTTATTAAATGGATAAATCATGTTTAAAAACACATTAAAAAGAATAAAGACAAAAGAAGAGGACTGTTAATTCATATTCTAAAAGAATAAATACAAAGAGGACTGTTAATTCATAATCTAATTGTTCCTGCTACATCAGGACCATACAGTATCCTAAGTACTCTCTTCTTTCTAGTTCAGTCCTCCATCATGAGACTTCCCTTCAGACACTCACCACTTACCCCTTTAATTTCTCTTTTTCTGTTCTGTCACATATCTCCCTATTCATCTGACTTTAGATTCTGACAACTGCTTCATGCCACGTCCTTGCTTTTCCTCCACCAGGATTCATATTTGACAAATGTCCTTTTTTCCCTCCCAGTTATTTCTTGGCCCACTTTTCTCAGCTGCTGCAGTGCCAGCTAGCACTGCTTCTGTGTCCTCTTGCTCATTATGCACTTACTTTTTTCCATGTTCCCCTTGTGCTTCTCATTTTTTTAAATTTAATCTGGGGTTTATGAAATCACTAACACCACATGTCTTAGCACTTTCTTCATATTTTCTGCTGAGAACAAGAATCATAGTGTTTGTTTTTACAAAATGTAACCATGATTAGTATGTTTAAAATTGACCAGTTGCCTCTTGATAATAATCTTTTCCAAATGCCCATGTCACTTATTGTCCGGTTCTAAAATAAGGAACATAATGCTTTAAGGAAAAAAAAAGCTGATGTCAGCTCTAAAATAATGAGTCAGTTTTTATTTAGAATTTTAGATAAATTCACAGGACAAGTATATATGAATTCCTTCCAGTTATTTAAGACATTTACTGCAATAAGCAAGTACCGTTTGTCCTCTGCATATTTTAGTATAAAAGTTTCTTATGAAGCTCTCCACCCTTGTGGAGCAATGATAGACAAAAAGCAGTACATTCTGGCTATACATGCCATCAACCCAAACTCCACTGTTAGCAGTGTCTCTGCTACATAAACTCACTGTTAGTCCTCCTCCCACAGGAAGAACAAATTTTATTTTTTGTATGGTTACCTATATGGAAAATGGCAAGTGCCTGATTTGTCCTATTCAACATGCAGAAAGATTGCCAGTGTACATGGTCCAACATGTCACTGTCCGACAGCCCACTGGAATGAAACTTTATCTTGTGCAAATACAATTAGAAGAAACTATTTATTCAGAAGTCAATCTGATTACAATGTACAAATAAAAATTAATCAGAACAGCAAACAGGAGTGAAAGATGTAGCCAGGTTATAGATACACAAATTACATCCTCAAAAGCAAAATTTCATTTTGCCTTCTCCAGTTCAGCCATGAAACCTACCAGTTTTTATTTTTTAAAAAAGAGCCTTAGCTCTCGCCATGAATTAACATGCCCTCTCCTGTCAAAGGACATAATTCAACCAGAGGTCTATCATTCATCCTGGATATTTGCCCACCCAAATGCAACACCCTGGGAATACTGGCCACAAAGAAAGAGTCTAATTCAAAAGGCGCTCACCAGCTACTGTCTCTAAGCTGTTTTGTGTGTCTCCCTGCCCTTCCCCATCCTCCTGTGATCTTTTCTGTTTCCATTAACTGTATATGGAACTTCATCTCTAGTAAATCAAATGTCTGAAGTTGATTTCTCCTCCCCAACCCAAAGAAAAATGGAGAGGCAGAAGACAGGTACAAACAGCCAAAGGTGGAGTAATGCTAACTCACTGCTGGACACGAGCCTGGGCATCTCCGATACAAGAGTTTTCTAGACTATCACAAAATCATGTGCAGATCTCAATGCCCAGGGATATAAGGGCCTAAGAAAGAACAAGTAGATACCTAAATATGAAGTTAGCCACATGTGCCAAATTCTTCTTTTAAAAATACTGTTTTGGCTCTTTAATCACTTAATGGCATTGTACCCACATGCTCTTGCACACAAGTAACAGTGAAGGCCACTCTGAGCTCTAGTCAGGGAACTGGATAGTGAAAAGCTGGTTCAGCTATCCTGACAGTAAACTGCTATAACTGTAGTTACATGCAGCCAAGGCATCCCTCTCCAGAAGCAGGAGTAAATCCAGTGAAGTTCGTGGGGTTACTGAGATGTTAAAGGCAGCTCTGTAGGTGGCTATTAAACTCTACTGCCTGATGCAGCCTTGACAGTCCAAACTTTGGCCCAAGCTTCAGCTAAGAGCAGTAAAAAAATGCGGAAGGAAAGATCTTTCTTAGCATGCTCTGTTTCTTATGCCTTTTTTAAACATGAAGTACTGGTCACTACTGGAGATGAGGCTTAGCTAGTTTGATTTTTGCTCTGATCCACTGCAACAGTACTTATGTTATAAAGCGTAAGCAAGAGGAAAAATCTGGTCCAGTGAGTCCACAGCTTTTAGCCTTCTGACTTTAAACAGGAATACAGAGCAGTGATATTGTTTTCATTAACTCCAGCAATAAGCTGGCCTTCTGGGTCCAATCTTAAGCTGCTATGAAAAGAATTATTTTACCAAGCTCTCAGTTTTGAGGAATGAAGATTACATAATTCCAGCCTGACCTCCTTAATTAATTTAATACAGGAATGTTACTTGCCCACAGTCTGTCTCCTATTGTCCAGTAACGTTACACAAACTAAAAAGTAATCAGCAAAAATAAAAGCTTATGTTTATCATCTAATTACCAAGAAAAACTGAGTGGTGAAGTTTGGACTTTTCCCATGTTAAGCTATATTGGCACCCAAAAGTTAATCTAGATATTTATTTAGGCTAGTGAATTGTTTGTTACTTCCCTTTGCTGACGCCAGAAGGTAGAGGACGGGAGGGCACTGTGCCTCCTATCTGCAGACCCTGCCAGCTAGAGGAGATTCCTCCAGGAGGAGAGGAGGATGCCCAGTGAGCTCCTGTTGCTGCTCCAGGGAAAACCTCCTGCTAGCGTGACACCAGGGCACAGGCATGACTTGGTCAGCAGGGACACAGCCACTCTTCCACACTGGCAGACAGCTGCCCCAGCAGGCAAATGGCTATGCATGCCCAGCACACTTGCGCCCAAACCACCAAGACACTTAAACTCACGCCAGCCACTCCACCCACGCCAAGGTGCATATCTAATGCCTGCTGAGCCAGTGGATCCTTCCCACCCTCAGCAGAACTTAGACAAGGCCACTTAGTCCAGTAGCAGCCCCTGAGACTCAAGCCATTGCCTTTTGCTAAGGGGAGGTGGATTTAAACTCAGGCATAAAGCTGAGCACTGTGAATCAGGCCCAATCCTGCACCTAGGAAACACCTCTCACCAGCTGTAGGGACATTTGCATAGGCCTCTCAGCCGTGATCTGCTCAAGAACTGTTAAGAGGGACACTCCCAGCGCAGCCGACCCACCCACCAGGCAGAAACCGAGGCAGCAGCCCGAACAAACATCCTTTCCCCCAAACAAGGTTATTGGGAAAATATGGACATTTCTAAGCAGTTTATTCTCTTGATTTGCAGATTGCTCAATAAGAGAACATTTCTGATCCTACACAATCTATTTTCCAAAAACAATTGAAGGGGAAAAAGAAGTATGGAAACAATGGCATAAAAACTTTTATGCTACTAAGCCTCCAAAACAAATTTAAAACACATGCATTTTTTTAAGTAATTTTTTTCTACAAATTAGACCATATTCAAGTTGTTGCTTAATTTTTGCCAAACCAGAAAAAATTATGCCAAATACATAGCTTTGATGAATGTGCAGGTGATGTCATTTCAAAAAGTCCAGGGACATTTAAGGAGGGAACACAATTTATGATTTCACCTCTGAATGAGAACAGTCTGCTGTTTATTCAGACTCGATGCTTGAAAACAATACTAATCTGGCCTACAGAAAATGAGATAATTTTATTTATTTCAACAAAAGAACTGTTTATACCTAAACAAAGCTGTAACATTTTTTCCTTTCATATTGACTGTGAAATATAAAAATATCCTGGTAGTAACCCCCCAAAACGATCCTTCTTGAGTCATTGCAACATTCTGCTCTTTGCTGGCCTTGTAGATTGCCAAGCCGCTCTCCATCATTTATCAGCGGTCCTGGTCCACGGGGGAGGTCCCGGATGACTGGAAGCTAGCCAATGTGACGCCCATCTACAAGAAGGGCCGGAAGGAGGAGCCGGGGAACTACAGGCCAGTCAGCCTGACCTCGGTGCCCGGGAAGATCATGGAGCGGCTCATCTTGAGTGAGCTCACCGGGCAGGTGCGGGACAACCAGGGGATCAGGCCCAGCCAGCATGGCTTCATGAAAGGCAGGTCCTGCCTGACCAACCTGATCTCCTTCTATGACCGGGTGACCCGCCTAGTAGATGAGGGCAAGGCTGTGGATGTTGTCTACCTGGACTTTAGTAAGGCCTTTGACACGGTCTCCCACGGCATTCTCCTGGAGAAGTTGGCAGCTCACGGCTTGGATGGGCGTACACTTTGCTGGGTAAGAAACTGGCTGGATGGCCGAGCCCAGAGAGTGGTGGTGAATGGAGTGAAATCCAGTTGGCGGCCGGTCACGAGCGGTGTTCCCCAGGGCTCGGTTCTGGGGCCGGTTTTGTTCAATGTTTTCATCAATGATCTGGATGAGGGGATTGAGTGCACCCTCAGCAAGTTTGCAGATGACACCAAGCTGGGTGGGAGTGTCGATCTGCTCGAGGGAAGGAAGGCCCTGCAGAGGGATCTGGATAGGCTGGATCGATGGGCCGAGGCCAACTGTATGAGGTTCAACAAGGCCAAGTGCCGGGTCCTGCACTTTGGTCACAACAACCCCATGCAACGCTACAGGCTTGGGGAAGAGTGGCTGGAGAGCTGCCCGGCAGAAAAGGACCTGGGGGTGCTGGTCGACAGCCGGCTGAACATGAGCCGGCAGTGTGCCCAGGTGGCCAAGAAAGCCAACAGCATCCTGGGTTGTATCAGGAATAGTGTGACCAGCAGGAGTAAGGAAGTGATCGTGCCCCTGTACTCGGCACTGGTGAGGCCGCACCTCGAGTACTGTGTTCAGTTTTGGGCCCCTCAGTACAAGAAGGACACTGAGGTGCTGGAGCGTGTCCAGAGAAGGGCAACGAGGCTGGTGAAGGGACTAGAAAACAAGTCTTATGAGGAGCGGCTGAGAGAACTGGGGTTGTTTAGTCTGGAGAAGAGGAGGCTGAGGGGAGACCTTATCGCTCTCTACAACTACCTGAAGGGAGGTTGTAGGGAAGCGGGTGCTGGACTCTTCTCCCAAGAAACTAGCGATAGGACGAGAGGAAATGGCTTCAAGTTGCGTCAGGGGAGGTTTAGATTGGACATTAGGAAGAATTTCTTTACTGAAAGAGTGGTTAGGCATTGGAACAGGCTGCCCAGAGAGGTGGTGGAGTCGTCAACCCTGGAGGCGTTCAAAAAAGGTGTAGACGTGGCACTCCAGGGCCTAGTTTAGGAGTCATGGTGGTGTTAGTTGATGGTTGGACTTGATGATCTTAGAGGTCTTTTCCAACCTTAATGATTCTATGATTCTATGATTCTATGATTACTCTTCAGTACATGACCTCCATATTTACGGTAATGTTCCCATGTATACGCAGAGAGCAGAATGTCAGAATGGAGATAGGATCATCAGATCTTAGAGCAGAGTTTTGTCCTCAGGAAAATGAAAAAGATGTGAACAAGACAAGAAGTTGCCTGTCTTTCTTTTGCCTCAGTGATCATCAGTTCCAACTTTCCTCCTTTTTGGTCGGTATACAGCGGAGCATGTGAAAACTAAGTCTATCCTTCTCTGTGTTCCTAAATGGCCATAACCTATATGAACAGTGACTTGATGGATGTGGGCTCTGCCACTATTTTCTCTACAGAGTGGGCAGAACATAGTGTGGGTGTTAGGAAGGATCGCCCAGCCACACCATGCCTAACTTCTAGGCACGCCACCTTCCAGGTGAACAGGAGGAGGGTAGTTTCCTCTGCCATGTTCTTCTGAGATGTTTGCTTCATTAGCCTCCATCTAGTTTTGCATCACTGAAAGGGAAATCTAAAGCTATGAGGTAGTAGAGGACAACCTGGGGATCAGGCCCAGTCAGCATGGCTTCATGAAAGGCAGGTCCTGCCTGACCAACCTGATCTCCTTCTATGACCGGGTGACCCGCCTAGTAGATGAGGGCAAGGCTGTGGATGTTGTCTACCTGGACTTTAGTAAGGCCTTTGACACGGTCTCCCACGGCATTCTCCTGGAGAAGTTGGCAGCTCACGGCTTGGATGGGCATACACTTTGCTGGGTAAGAAACTGGCTGGATGGCCGAGCCCAGAGAGTGGTGGTGAATGGAGTGAAATCCAGTTGGCGGCCGGTCACGAGCGGTGTTCCCCAGGGCTCGGTTCTGGGGCCGGTTTTGTTCAATGTCTTCATCAATGATCTGGATGAGGGGATTGAGTGCACCCTCAGCAAGTTTGCAGATGACACCAAGCTGGGTGGGAGTGTCGATCTGCTCGAGGGAAGGAAGGCCCTGCAGAGGGATCTGGATAGGCTGGATCGATGGGCCGAGGCCAACTGTATGAGGTTCAACAAGGCCAAGTGCCGGGTCCTGCACTTTGGTCACAACAACCCCATGCAACGCTACAGGCTTGGGGAAGAGTGGCTGGAGAGCTGCCCGGCGGAAAAGGACCTGGGGGTGCTGGTTGACAGCCGGCTGAACATGAGCCGGCAGTGTGCCCAGGTGGCCAAGAAGGCCAACAGCATCCTGGCTTGTATCAGGAATAGTGTGACCAGCAGGAGTAGGGAAGTGATCGTGCCCCTGTACTCGGCACTGGTGAGGCCGCACCTCGAGTACTGTGTTCAGTTTTGGGCCCCTCAGTACAAGAAGGACACTGAGGTGCTGGAGCGTGTCCAGAGAAGGGCAACGAGGCTGGTGAAGGGTCTAGAAAACAAGTCTTATGAGGAGCGGCTGAGAGAACTGGGGTTGTTTAGTCTGGAGAAGAGGAGGCTGAGGGGAGACCTTATCGCTCTCTACAACTACCTGAAAGGAGGTTGTAGTGAAGCGGGTGTTGGACTCTTCTCCCAAGAAACTAGCGATAGGACGAGAGGAAATGGCTTCAAGTTGCGTCAGGGGAGGTTTAGACTGGACGTCAGGAAGAATTTCTTTACTGAAAGAGTGGTTAGGCATTGGAACAGGCTCCCCAGAGAGGTGGTGGAGTCGTCAACCCTGGAGGCGTTCAAAAAAGGTATGGATGTGGCACTCCAGGGCCTAGTTTAGGAGTCATGGTGGTGTTAGTTGATGGTTGGACTTGATGATCTTAGAGGTCTTTTCCAACCTTAATGATTCTATGATTCTATGATTTAATCAAAATAGCATAGCCAGAAATGAACTCCTGATCATTTTTTCAAACTTGAGCAGTGTTACCTGCCCACACATCCAAGCACAATGGCCAGTCATCTAACTTTCCTCTCGCTGACCTCATATAGCTCTATATTTAATGACCTCTATATTATCATATTTAGTATCTAAACAGGTGCTCTCTGTTTCACCATGGGGTATTGGAGCTTGTCCTTCCACTGTTCCTAGTGTGCCTCCACTCCTGTCCCCACAGCAGCTCCACCTTTGTGGACCATTTGCCAGATTTCCCACACACATACTTTCAAGGCAACCCTAAATGTAGCCTGCCTGCTGCTTTCAAGTCTCTTCTTAGGAGCATATGATATCTTGGGGAGCTTGTGATATTCTTTGCACTTATTTTATCTTCTTAGGTACTTCTGTTTATACAAAATTAAGTTCAAGTATATCCCCAGTGGGTTTCTCTGTACAAGGAATGCATATGTTTACTTCTTTCTGCCCATATTGTTGCATTCGGCTCTATGCCATTTATCTGAGAACCATAACACTAGGAAGGCATCCCAGGTCAGCAAATCTTGGGCTCTGAGACTACTGTCAACATATTTATATCTTTATATTCTTTAATGTGATTATGTAAGAGAATAAGGAAGAAAAAGCTAAGAACACCTGTATTCCAGACAGAGCTGAGACAATATCTGTAACCTTGAAATGCTGGAATTTAACAGTTTTGAGTGGGCTCAAGAACATACCAGATACTTGAGAAAGCAGATACTAAGAGAGCACTTTAAGAATACTCTCCTACCAGCTTTCCTGGAATGATTTCTTTAAACAGCAAAGGGAAATCCTAGATAACAGGACTGAAAGAGAGGTCATTTAGTCTGTTCCTATAGGAGCATCAGCTATGCCTAATCTGTACTTAAACAAAGAAGGATGTGGAGGATCCTGTAAGCTCATGGCAAACATTAAATCTGATATATTTCTGTCTGAGGCTTTCACCCAAGAGCTCACCTGTTGATGGACCCAAAGTGTGTATATCTGAGTTTCAAGAGCCCACAGCTTGTTTGGTCTAACTGATTGAATACAGTGATCTCCTGGATCTGTTAGTTTACATACAGTTCACCCAGGCATTCCCTGACAAAAAGTCTAAAGATGGTTAAGTTTTCCTCTTCATTTTGAGGGGAAGGAGGAGAATGAAGAGGTTGGTGATGGGGAGATGGAAGGAGATTTAGTTTTGTACTACAAGGGAGCTGATGACAAGCTGGATACCTCTCTGTTTGTGATTGTGCATCTAGCAGTTTAGAAGAAATTTAATTTTCATAGCGCCCAGCACCAGAGCAGCTGGGAACCTGTTTACAAAATTAACCACCCTAAAAGGTGACATCAGGCTGCCTGATTCAACAGCTGCCTGAAGAAACACTTGCTACCATCTTGTCATTTTGTCAGACAAAATGACTACGTAAAACAAATCAAGAAAATAACCAGCCTTAAGCTAAACAGCCTAACATTGCACCCCAGACACTGCCTCCAGCAGACTGTCAAGAAGAAAAACATATACAAGCCACTTGGCTGAGAAAGTCGTGCTGCCAGGCTTGAAGGTTCAGCCCCACAAAACCTGCTCTGCCCTCACGGTGGGGCAGAGCAGCAGAGAGGGACCTTCAGAAAACTAGGTTGAAGAGACTAGTCAGGAGTCTAAAAATAGACCAAGTGCTGCTGTAAGTTTTAGCTAAAATGTAAGACTAGTGTTACAGCAACTCTCTTGTGGAAGAGAAAGACTTTGCATCAGATATGCCTCCCAAGAGACAGGAGCTGCTAGCAGAAAAGAGCACAGTAGACAAAGGCTGAGATGGCCACTGTGAAGCTGGCATTAAAAAGACATAGTTTAGTATGCAGGGAAGCACAGAAAATAAAAGGCTGCAGTGCAATCCAGGAGGAGTTGTTTCACCTGTAGGATGCAAAAAAAAAAATATTTAAAGACTTTAGCCCTTTTTCCATTATTAATTACTGTCAATTATTCCATTTTAAAACGTATGTGAATTGTTGATGCCATGTCTTTTGCTTATTAAGTAATGGCCATGCTCAGTGTCTTGAACTTACACTCTGCAGAATTCAATGCACTTGGTTGTGTGATTTATCTGATTTTACCATCATCCTTCCTTTGATTGCACGATCCTCAAACAAGTGAAGAGCTTTCAAAATGGGTTTGCATATACTTCCTATATGACTGCATGGGTAAATCTACCACACAATGATGGATTCCTTCTCCAAGGATACTTCTGCAAATAAAGTTTCACTCATAAAATGCTTGCAAGAGAGAAAAGGGAATGAGTCAGCGTGAAGTTTGCACCTTTGAGTCAAATAAATATTTATAAGCAACATTCACCCAGCTCTGTCCAGCTACATTCCCATTTCAGTGAAAGGTTTCCATGCTCTCCCAGTGCCAACAAGTCCTTTCTGCAGTTCTCCGAGTGCTTCTGCCGTTTATTTCTCATACAGTTTCTGTCTCATTCAGATCGAATAAAGCCTGCTCTGTTTTATCCTCTTTGCCAGTCCCACTCCCTAGAGCTTGTTTATGTCCTAGATGGCGTGTTATCGTGATGGAAGTTTCTCCTGTTCTCCTTCAGAAGAATCTCTGTAGACATTTCTGGCTAGATTTTCAACATAATAAGTAACTTCTGCATGAAAACCAGTCTTGTTAAAACTGTCACAATGCAACTTTAATGAAAAGTGATAGAAATCAAACATAAACATATGAATAAATAAAACTCTTTTCTAGATAACTTAACTCAAAAAACACTACATAAGGCTTCTCTCGAAACAGGAAGACAAACTGTCCTTTAAAAGGTCAATGTATCAGAATTTAAATAAAGAAGTTTGGGGTGACATCTGAGCTCTGCTGTTCTAGTGTAGCTACAAAAAGCTGCTGTAGAATGTGGTTAAATGTAAAGGTGAGCTGATAAAGATGCAAAAGTCTGGTATGTACAGTGTTAGCTATTGTGGGAGAAAGATAAAGGTAATCCCTACCTCTGTGCAACTGCTATGTTGCAACACTCATCAGCCTCTGAAGCCAATTGAAAAAATACTTTCCTGATTTGTTACTTTTGTTGTGTTTGTCTTTCCTACCTAATTTAAAATTCTTGCTTTTAGAAACAAACTTGTAAATATTTACAAAACAAGTAATACTAAACAGCAAAAGAGATTAGGGAAATGCTTTGGTACTAAAACGATGTGTTTCACGTGGCCTGATTGCATAATTAAATTTTGTATTTGAGGGGAGATATGTAAATACAAATGGTGAAATGTGACCCAATTTTACAAGATCATATTTCAAACAATACAAATGAAATCCAAATTAAGTTCTAGTTGCTATGTTTACTATGGTGAAACTAAATTTAATAAATATATTAGCACCTGGAGATATTTGCTGATTTCTGAATAACAATGTTAAAACATTCATAAATCAAAATGTTTGAGTGTGGACAAAAAGTATACATTTGGCTTTTGGGGGCTTTTGCTACTGAGAT
>WAAD01039290.1:1763-70054 GCA_013389945.1 Fregata magnificens
GCAGCTGGAGGCTAGACAGAGTATCTGACATCTCGGGTAGTAGTAAGTTGCTGTACTTAAGTAACTGAATCAAATCCTTGTATTTTCAGTAGGTATCTTAATCTGAAGCTGAATTCCACTCAGATCTGAGACATCCATGAAAGGCTTGTAAGTAAGACATGGAAGCCTACAGGAGATTTACATTCTGCTGCACTGGCAGCTCCAGGACAGGTGAGGTGTCCTTCCATATCTCAAATTGCGCTAGGGGCTTAAGTTTAAGCAACTGATGGAAGGGTAGAGTATGTGCTATAGTATAACTTTCTCAGAGTTGTAATGAAAATAAAAAATGATAGTAATATAAAGAAAACCGGTGAAATCAGTTAAATATTATGTGGTTATTCTGGTGCAGGGAAGTCTCTGTGACCAAACTGTCTGAAATCTGAACAAGAGTGGAGTGTTGATGTTATTTTGTATTCCAGAATTATATCATTTTGCCCTCAAATAAAATGTTTATAGAGTGCAATTTACTTTTAAATTTTACCTTACATCTGAGACTGTATTCATAATTGTGGTTACCAGGATTTTAAAGCTTTTTTTTCTTGTAAAATCTACTTTAAAATCTGTATTGTGAAATCTGTATTAAAATTTTTGAAAATAATGTTTCATTTGAATATTGAATAATATATGAAATTTTGTTTCAAAAATTATCCTGTATACTTGCTAATAATATATGTGACTATAAGGAAGTGTGGGTTGTTCTTTTTTAACAAATAACATATGTGACTTGAGTTCCTATTTGATATTGACATGCCTGATAACCAGTGTGTATTAAGGGAGAAACTAGCAGGAAAGGAAACAGTGGAAAAGATAAAATTCCCAGGATAAACAGCTTCAAATGAATTAAGATAGCAGTGTCTACAGTATCATTTCAGAAGTAATTACTTATTTGGCTCTATCCAGGCTGGCATGTTTTATAGTTCCTAGGCTGCCAGCCCTGGGAATAAAGGGGATCCCAAACCTTAAAGTGGTATCTTAGGTAAACAGAAGAGTTGGTGTATTAAAACATTCGAAGTAACTGTCTTGTATAAGCAGAGTGCATTGGCAGGACAGGGTGGCCGTCCTTATGGCAATAATCAGCTGCCGTACACTGTGTACAGGAAGTTTAAGAAAAAGAAAGGAATCATACATTGAAGTGTTTTTGTTGCCCTATTTTTTCAGTCTTTGCTTCCTGGATGTTCAGTCTTTGGATAAAAGAATATTTTCTCCTTTTTTCTTGTTGAAGGTGCTGTAGAGAAGTTCTAATGAAAGGTGTATTTGGGTCATGAGTAAAATTGTTAGCTAGTAATTTTATTAATGAGTTACATTATTAAAACTAGTTTCAGAAAAAGAAATTTATGGCACTATGAAGTAATTAAGTGCAGGATAACCACAAGCATTTCAACATTCAAGTATAAGAACAAAATGATCTAACTTTGGCTGCTTTTGTAGTCTAATAGATGAAACTTGAATTTCTGTGTTGGAAGATTTGTTTTTTAAAATGCTGCATAGAACTAAGCGTATTCATACGTGTATTCAAAATGTACATAATAATATCTGTCCATTTTATTAAGCTTCATTGTTGGAGGCTCTGAAAGTTTTGAAATTGGCCATCAAAGAGTGATGGGACCATCTGTTGTGCTAGACTGAAGCTTTATAATTATGATCTATATTGAAGTTTTGTGGAAAAAAATGAGGTTCAGTGCCGAAACAAATGCTTCAGCTGAGCATTGTATCCGTATGGTCTCAGCAGCTTTGTTAAACTTCCTAATAAAATGTTGTTACTCAGTTCTGATGAGTAACTTATCTGTAACTGTTGGTTAATAATGATGCTCAGACCTTCAGCACAGAGGAGACTGTTAGTATTGTAGGAAAATTCAGCAGAACAATTACCATATAAGGAGGTTTAAAAATGGTTGATTTGTGCCACATTAGCATGATTTCTCTGACCTTAAATCTCAAAAGTACATGGAGAACTTTGGGGGACCCCAGTGTGGCAAGAACCTCATACTTCATTAGCAGCATTTAGAGAAATACTCGAAATACTCAACAATACATTGTGTTTAAACACATTCAATTTTACAGCAGTCTTTAAAGAGATCAAAACTGTCATGCTTATTACTAGTTACCATTATAAATATGGCCAAAAATAGGTGAAAGCTGCCCTTCCTTTTTAAAGCATTTCTGCTAGTTCAGATAATAACAGAAGAAAAATCTTGTTTAACTTTCTCTTCTTCAGCTAGTTCCTGGCCTATGTTTCAAAAGTACGTGTTCATCTTCAAAATCACTGTTGACATGTGTTCACCTTCCTTTTCCCCCCTGTGTAANGTAAAAATGGCAACTTCATTGAGCAGTTGAATTCAAGGGTAGCATCACGATGTAAGTGACAATATATTTTTGAGAAGTATTTGCAAGTGCTTACTGGAGACCGAGGAGGGAAGATTGGTGGTGGGAAATTAGGATGCCAAGATTGGAATGACAGAGGAGGGAAGAGGTCAAAGAAAGAAGGGTTTTTGATCACATGAAGTTCAGAGAGGAGGCAGGAAGGAAGCAGTATGCCGAACATGGAGCAGGCAGAAACCCTCTGCCCAGGAACCTGTTGAACTGCCAGTCTTGCCCAGGGTGTTCATCATCAGGTTTTTTTAAGTGACGCCTCTTGTCTGTTCTTCCTCAGGGTTCACTCAGATGTTCTAGCATCCAAACACATGAGCAGTGCTGACTGCAAACAGTTTGGTCAGGTTTTTTCATGGTGCTCAGTGTGTTACCACTAAAATTTAGAAAGCAATTTTAAGTTGGTCATCGTAAAATAAAAACACCAGCTGTATGCATACAAAGCAGTTCAGGTCTTAATCTCATCTGAATTATTGGGAAGACAAGAGGGCATGAACATTTGAAGATACCTCTTCATAGCATCCATGAGGTTTGCAAAGGGTGAAAGAAAAAAAGATACCTGTCAAAAAGGGTTGTGGAGAAGCGCAGAATGATTACAGTGAATTTGGTATTCTGATATTGTGGGCAGGTATTTACTTTATGTCATTGATGTAATATAAAGCAGTATTAAGCTTTTTAATGAGATTGAAAGTAGCCACGGATAAGCCTTATTGAAATTCATAGCTGGATCTAATTATTTTTTTAATTAAAAGTGAGAATGGAGATTAAATTCAGATTTTAAATTCTGCAAGCAAAACAGTTAAGGAGTCTAAATTAGATTTCATTGCTATTTGGACAACAGAGAGGCCTAGCCTCTTCATAAGATTGTGCTTATATTTTTAGCTCGTTTTGACCCTCACTTTCATATACTCTGAAATCCACAGAAATACTAGAAAGGAGAGATATGTGAAAAATAGTCATACTTCATCTGCCATTCTGTTATTATGGGGCTAAGAGTCAACAGAGCTGCAAAACTAGTTTTAATTGAGATCGAATTATGGAAATCTTTTTTTGTCTTTGTGTTTGATGTCAAAAAATAGGCCAGAAAACCTTAGGGCAGGCTTTTATCTCAAAATGCAGGGGATTCTTCTCAACCCTTGGCTTAAGCATTCATTGCTGCTATTTTGGTAAACTTTCCTAACGGCATCAAAAGGCTGTAGTAATGAATGTAGGACAGTCTTTACAGAAGTATATGTCATTATTAAAATTTGTTAGTGTGAAAGATAATATAAATGGAATATATTCTAGGACATAAAATGCAGTTGTAATTGGCGAATGTTTAATAGTGGTCATGTTAGAAGTGAAAATTTCTTTATAATCATACATTAATTAACTTCTTGGGGATGAAGAAGTTTATTCATATTTAATCCATAAGGGAAAGCATTCATGAGTTTTTTCTAAAATATTGAGCCAGTCACTGACTCTTCAGGTGCAGGTTCTCAGCGTCTGCTTCTATTAACTCATGTTTTCTGAAAGGTGGATTGTAGATACTGCTGAGACCTGTTGACACACTTAACAGGGGTATCAATATGTGTAATTCAGTGTTTCCAAATGCCTAAATATACCATAATTTTTCTTGAGACTTCTTAATACCACTGATACACTGAAATAGTGCTCAGATTTAACTTTATGTTGCACAAGACTGCTTTATATTATTTAAATCTCTTAAATCCTATTAGTGCCAAGAGAAAATGCCTCGGAGCCAGTTTGGTTTTTAGTGCAATCAAAATGCAGGCATCCTACTTGGAACGAATTACCCTGTGAATGTTTATCATTGTAAAGATCGTTTACAAGAAAGATGTAATTTTTCAGAGTTTTATGGGAAAGAACGGGAACGAACTGAGCTAGCCGTAAGATGAGAGTAATTGCATATCTGTCTTGTACTTTGTAAGAGTTACTGCTTTGGGAGAAATATTAGTGGCTTGGTCACGGACCCTTAAGAATTAATAGTTGAATTAAAGAAATTATAATAATTGTAGGTTTTTCTGGGAAAAAAGATTGCTCCTTAAATAGTAAACTGGAAGCATCCTGATGTTGCTCGCTTTGCTCTCTTGTAACCTACATAGAGAAACAGTACTGTTATTGCCAACACATTTATCTTTATACTAAGAATATCGGACCTTAAATCAGCTACTGAATCTAGAAGTATCATGACATGAATGGCACCACCTAACGTACACAAACATTGAGTTTGTCCCTCTGACACATACTCCTCCTAGTTCACCTGAACTTCCACATTGAAAGAAGTTGCATTCTCAGACCAGTAATGCTGTTAACATGTTGTGAGGCTGTTATATTTCTGTGGGACTATGGCATTTAAATGTAGGATTGTGCAATCTTGTCTTCAACAACAAGGAGAAGCAGAATAGAAGAAGAAGGGGACCTGAAGTTTCAGGCCGCCTTCTTCATTTAAGATGGGGGTGGTGGTAGGGGGAAGAGATACATTAAAGTACATTGCGCCAGGGGAGGTTTCGATTAGGTAGCAGAAAAAATTTCTTCGCTGAAAGGGCTATCAAGCATTGGAACAGGCTGCCCAGGGAAGTGGTTGTCACCATCCCTGGAGGTATTTAAGACATGTAGATGTGGTGCTTAGGGACATCGGTTTAGTGGTGGACTTGGCAGTGCTAGGCTTATGGTGGAACTTGGTGATCATAAGGTTCTTTTCCAACCTAAATGATTCTATGATTAGGGCAACTTACTTTCGTTTCTTATGTCCTTAATCACAGGTATCTTACCCCTTTACGCCTTATACTTAAAATTACTGACATATATATCTTTGAAAACATATCGCTCACCATCATCAACCTGTCTGCACTGTGCATCTCATTAAATACATATGTATCAATTACCATTCATTCACAAGGCCTACAGCATTCCCTTCACTCAACCTCAGTGATGATTCTATTAGCTTTCCAAACTCTTTAATACTCCTGTTGGTGGTGTTTAAAAGGTAATTCTTCATTATGGAATGCAATTTGGAAAAATTACATTAATTAAATATTTTTATTAGTCTGATTAGTTGAAGAGGTTGATATGTAGGCCTTAGTCTGCTGAAGCTGTGTTCATGCTTAAGTTTATGAATTGGAATAGTCAGTCAGTTATGAAAAAGAATCTAAAAGGTGCTATTTGTCCCAAAGTTATGACACCTCAGTTGTATAACTTAATCTAGTAAGAGGAAGGTGCCTCACAGGCTGAAGGTGATCTGTGATCACAGGGGATCTTGGGCAATTAGTCATTTCTGTGATGGAAGGATACCAAATACGCACTTTAGATTAGGCAGTCTGTTCCTTCCTTTCTTGATTACCTGATGTAGAAGCTAGTTGTCCCAGTTCATCAGTGTGAAGAGGCGAGCTCTCAATTTTTTCTTCCCCAAGAGATTGAATAGTTTTAATACAGAAAACAGATTTTGTTGATGTAATAATCTTGTTTCTTTCAATCAACCTGTTGTTCAGCCAGCTGCAATTTTGGGGAATTACTTAGTGCTGAAAAAGTCACAAATATTTGCTTTCCTTCTGGTTAAGAGGATGTGAATCTGTCAGGGAGGGTTTAATATGAAATAATTTTTTTATTTTCATTAAACCTGTAATCCATGCAGAGAGCAATCTAGTTTAACATATTTTAGGTAATTAGTAGAGATATCAATTAGTAATAGGTATCATCATCTTTTGACAATCGTTTAAAGTTGGGGATTGAGAAATCAACTTGTGTTAGAACTGTAACATTGTCTTTTTTTAATTGCGACTGCTTTCTATTTTCTGTCTTTTCTCAATGTCAGTGCACAGTGTGGAAAGGAACTGTAACTGTCGCATTGCAAGAAGATGAAAGTTATTCCATGACAAACTTTCTCACTGGGCTGAGAGTAGTGTTTATCTGGACTTTCAATTTCAGTTATGGTCTTGGAATCCATCATTCAACCCTGCTTTTATCACGCAGAATGCGGTGGTGCTCTAGTACAACAGTTTATGCATGCCATGGTTGCAGTAGCCGGGGTTTTGACTCTTATTCCTACATATGTTGGGTGGGTTGTTTGGCCTCTACTGCTTTGTTTACTCTAGGTAACACTGACCAGTTATGCCGAAGGCTTTTTGTGTCAACAGAATCACAAGGAAATCCTTTTTTAATGAGACAGTAGGATGTTTATGTATGAGTTAAGCATGGACAGTATATGATTGAGCTGTAATTTAACATTCCTTGCAAACTTAAAGTAAAATAAACATACAGAAAACTAAGAGTAGATTTGGGAGTAATTTGTTTGGAGTGACTTTTGTGGTCAAGTGTGAGTCAGAACAGTTTCAAAAGAAATTTTTTTTTTTCCACTTTGAATATGTTGCAGTTTTTATAGAAATTTCACTCTGTGCCCTAGCTCTAGCTGACTTGTACATTGTCAGTTAGGGGAGAGATGTTTAAAAACTGGTGCCTGCTAGGTCTGTGTTATTTTTTGGATTATTTCAGATCGACTATTGCCAGAGGACATCTTTAAATTAGAGCTACATTTATTAAAACTTCAAAATTACCTGTGTATAATATATAGTTCCAGTAATACAATAGTTCTAGTAATAGTATAGTTCTAGTAATGCAATAGATCTCCTTGTTACAAGAAAAGATAGAAGGTTGATTTTTATTTTGACATTTGATTACATGAGTTTGAGGTACCTGGATGTCTAATATACAAGCAATCTAATTTAATAATTTTAAATATGGGGAGAATAGCTCTTTATGATCGTGTGATTATGGAGCTCTACCCAAGAAAGCTCTCTAGTCCTTATTCTCTTTACTGATCTCTTTGTTCTTCCTTTTAGTAAAAAAGCTTTTGAGGGAAAAACCACTAATTTTCAGGAGTTTTAGAAAGGATTCCCTGTTTTGCCTCTTCCCCGAAACGCATTTCATACCATACTCTTTGTGTAATCACTGTAAGCAATCCCTATGCAGTTGACCAGACTACAAAGAATAGTGCTGCTCTTCTTTCATTTAGAGGGAAACTATATAACATCATGCAGTGACTTCAGCAGAAGACATTAAAAAACGCCTTCTGCCGTTCCAAAGTAGCCTCTTCTCGGAATTAGTAGATATGTATTTGTATCCCTTCAGACCAAAGAGGAAGTTAATCAATGAATGAGTCTGGCTGCCTGAAAACCTCCTAAGTCCCAAATGGCAATTTAGTTCATCTCCTTTCCTAGCACTGCCTGACTGTAGCACGGGGCGCTTGCCTGCTAAGTCTGAAAGCTTTCTGTTAATGTTATTGCACTCATCCACGAATGGTCAGAAAAATTACATTAAAGGTGGTTACCTCTGCTGTCATACCCAGAATTAGATCCCATAGGGGTGCATGTAGTTAACATTAGTTCCTTGGATGCTCAGTAGAGAACAGATCAGATTCCATCTTGCTCTAGGCAGCATATGAATAGAAAAAGAGGGTTGTCTCACTTGTGTGGACTACCCATCTTTGCAAGTATTCCATCACATGTGTGATGACTTGACTCACTGACTAGAGAGGAGACTTAGATGTCTATTCTAGGACATTCTCTTCTGGACCTACTTACCCAAAGCTTAGAAGAAGCAAGGCAGCCTACATTTAAAGAAATTGGTCCTATTCCATGATTCCCACATCTTACACGAGTGCTGTAATTATTGAGATGTTGAACTAGAAGAACAGTAATTGCTTTTACCGCATGCACTTTCTTTTGCCTATCTAGCCTGCAGCAACTATGAAGAGTTAATCCAGACCCATATTTCAGGCTTGGTTTTAAAATGTGTAGATCTTTGACTTTTACTTACTATGTAGTTAATGAGTGCTTTAATGTCTTTAGAGTGTAAAAGCTACTACTTTCTCCGGGGTGGACAGCTTAAGAAATGTTGACTTCTGGGCATTGCTTTGTGGTAATTTTGCATTCATAATAGTGCAGTGATTAGTAAAGCTGCTAATGCCTGCAGAGCCAACGGCAGATACACTGTTCTAGGTTTGGTAATAGCATTACTAGAGCCTGAAACACTTAACCAGGCTAGCTCACAGTTTTATCTAACACAGCCAAAGACTGCTGCATAGTTATTGCTACGCTTCTTCATCTGATTAAGTAAAAAAAAAAAAAAAAATAATAACAACCACAGAAAATATAGGAAAATAAATAAATACTACTTTTAGATTTTTGTGAGAAAAATGAACTTCTAAACCTTTCATAACTGTATTGCTATTAGTCATTTATGCTTAAATCCATTTGCCTTTATTAAATTTCCATGACCACTTTAAATTATATTTATTAGTTGTGCACAGTGAGAAATACTTTTGTTTCTTGATTGCTTTTCATCCTCTGTTACTTACTCTGCCCCTCAGGAAGTGATAGTACTAGATTCACTATATTTTAATCATTTTTCTTTGGAAGGTATTTTTGTATGTTGTAAATACATGTTTGTGATTTTTAAAGAAATGCTAAGAAGCTTCCAAGATACTTATGTCATTACAAGGTAAGCACTGGAGGTAATTCAGCGTGAGGACTGCCTGCGGGCGGAACTCCCGGAGGAGACCCCATGGCAGTAGGGGCAGCCGGGGCTCAGGAGCGGGGGGTGTGAGAGGGGCAGTTCCCTGACACAGTGTGTTGCTTCAGAAAGTTTGGGAGCTGCTATTACTTCAGCGTATTAAGCTGTGAAAGTTACTTTGCCCCTCTAAATGACCACCCAAAGGTACTATCTTATTGTTCAGTTTTTTACTGAATTCTTAGATGTTCCAAATTTCTACCAAGTTCTGCGTTCTTTCCCTATGGAACAGTTGACTTCTATCTTCATACACATTAATGTTTCAAGTTGATATTTCTCAAGTGCATATTTTGTGAATGTGTTGATTTATCAAAGATATGTAAACCAGTGTTAACTTATTTTCAGTCCAATGATGGTGCGTGCAATATATTATATTACAGCAAGCCCCATGCAAATTTTGGCTAAATAAAAATGTCTCAGCAGCATAAAATGCTAAAAATATGTTGAATTACAGAAAAATAAGGCTGTTTGGAAAGCTGCATCTTCTATATCGCTGTGCCCTAAACTGAATCAGCCATGTTGTTATAAGATTCCTCTGTCTAGATTGATCTTGAAAATGCCAGGTGATGGACATTGCACAGCCTGTTTCCCTGGATACTCTATGCCACTGCTGTTTTTGGGAAATATTTATCCTCCAGTGGTAGCCTTTTTGCAGATACCTTTTCTATAGTTTAAACTACTGTTATTCTCTTCATTCACTTATTACTTCTTAGCTCTGCACCTTTGATTCCTTACCTTCAGCCCCCTCGGTGCAGCTTGGAGAGCAGTTCAGTAAATTAATTCTGCAAATCCTGTGTGGGTACTAGTTAGCTTAGTAGTCAGTTTTTCCAGCTTTATATGGGATAATGGGTATGTTCTCTCTGTACATATCATACTCTCTGACTGTGAACTCATTAAAAAGATGGTTGGGCACGTGTGTTTTCATTTGAATATCTGCTGATGAAAATGTTCTATTGCAAACATCAGTCAAAAATTATGTGGATTAGGGACACTCTTGGGAGGATTTTATGTCCATAAAATAAATTGGTACTTTGTGATATATATGATCTTTCTCCCATAAGTTTTAAATAATTTTAAATGAATTTCCAATTAATTGCAGCATGATGAAATTCCAGTATGGTGTATATAAAAATGAACTTGACGGCATCCTTGAAAGTTCAGTCCAACACTGTTCCTGATCAGTGATAGCTCAAATGCTTTTTAGCTCATGAGGATCTCAACAGGAGCTGGTGCAGTAGAGATGTGGATGTGTGCATCTGCATGAGTGTAACCCGACAGGAACAGGAAAGAGTATGCAGAACAAGAACAGCATAGCTTTTTCATTATTCAGATGATCTTAACAAAATGAGAATATTTAGTTATTATAAATTAGAAGACAGAAAACGGCCATCACCTTGTAGATTACTTTGTACCTGTCTCCCATATGTCCCTTTTCACACTTAGCCTTAGACTGGCAGTGTGCACATTGCTGCGGTTGTGGGGCTAGCCAGGGAAGCAGCCCTGCGAGCTCCTGTGCAGCTGCTGGGTACTCCCTGCTGCGGTGGGTCATCACTGGTCTGGTAGGTACTCCGGCTCTGTTGGGCTGTGGTGCCAGCCTCAGTGCTAGCATGTGTGCTCTCTGTGCCTTGTGAAAGAGGGAAACAACACTTGAAAGGATTTTATTGAGAGTTACAAAGTTGTGAAGGTGGGTTGTCCACGCAATAAATACTGACCCTACTTCTGACCATCATGCAGCAAACTCTTCGTGCACATAGCTTAAAGCTGTTAATAATTTCTGTTTCTCACCTTAAATTTTGCCATGTTATTCCACTGTTGTAACAGTAGCATGCTCCTTCAAACATCTAAAAAGCAGCTATTCAGAATTTCTTTTTATTTTTTCCATGCAGTGTTCCATCATATGTTTTAACAGTTGTCATTTTGTTCTCGGTCTCCAGGAGGAAATGCAGAGATCCTCTCCTATTTACAAATTTCACATGGGTAATCAAAAAGAACACACTGTGTAGGAGGATCCAAGAATTAGAATTTATGGTTGCTTTAATTAATGCTTTAGCAATCTAATCAAAATATAACAACCACTTATTTTTACTCCAGTTGTAACAATGCTAACACAATCGAAATAATATCATTTCTATTGAGATTCATTAGTAATACAGTGAAATAAATAGCTGCAAATGTCTGCTCCTCTCTTCTGATTTCTCATCTCTGATCATCCATAGTCCTGGGTCAAGGGCAGGATGGTTTAGTGAGTTGTCAGCATCTCAGTTCTTCACCAGGAATACAGTATCAGTGGTGGTGGAGGCTTTCCTCCCTGATACTGAGTTTGCTCAGGGTTATTTTTATTTATTTCAGCCCCATTTTTGGTAATGGATTATACTTTTTACTTCTCTGTTGATCTGTAGGGCTTCTTACAGCATGATTGCTCAGGTTTGTTAGTCTTTTCCCTATATGGTATTATTTCTTCTGGCGAAGGAGAACCACGCAAGTGGAAAGCTGAGGAAAAGCTTAAAAAAAAGTGAGGTGATAACCAGCACAGCTTATACAAGCTCAAAAGCACGGAGTAGATGCCTGACCTTTGGGTACTCTTGCTATTTTACCTAGGAGAAGCTAGAGAAGAGTTACCTGATCTTATGGCAAGTTGCAGCAAGTTTCTCAATTTTTGCGGATACAGCTAAAATCAAGCTAAAATAAGTTCAAGACCAGACAAGGCAGCTAAGGCTTGCAGCCTGGCATGACTAGTTATTGTTATAAAATTGAAGGCCTGTTGCTACCACTTGGCAAAACCAAATTTCCTGATCCACAGGGCTATGCTGCTCCTGGGCTGTGATGTTAAAGTGGATCTATTCAGAAGTTTACCATTGGAGTGGACAAATGTCCTCAGGTTACCTTAATAGTGTTATTTCAGAGATACTTTACTCTTTTTCTGTAGTTAAAATTAATGGAGCAACCTGTAAAATATATACTTATTTTCTAGATACATAATTCTACAAATTATCTATTGTAATTTATTTTAATAATAAAATACATGTTGTTTCATGAATTTTTAGCAACTATCGTATATTGTTACATAACATTGCTATGATTGCACAGAGTGTAAATCTAAATCAGCCTGGGGAAGTAGAACAACTCCTTCTTCATTAGAACCAATATAACATCATTTCAAAGTCTTCTATTTTATCCGCATGTGCTTGTGACTTTTTCACAGGCCGCCACTCCCTTTTGCTCCCCACGTGTCTGTTTAGTGTCAGGGAAGCTGAAGAGTGAAAAACAAGGGGGGAGCATGTGCGAGTCAGAAGAAAGCGAGGACAACTTGAGTAGGAGTGTGAAAGGAGCCAAAAGCACATGTTGGCTGAAGCTGGAAGATGAGCACTGGATAGAAATGGCCAAAAGACTTGTTCCAGGGTGCCAACCCTTTGGCTGCATTCCCCTTTCAGGGCTCTCTTCTCCAGTCTTGCCAGCCAGCTCCCCATCTGTGCCGTTCGATCACTGTATTGCTGTCCTCCCTCTCATGCCTTTCTGCTGCCTCGTCTGCCTCCCAGCTTTTGCAGGAAGTGTGCTTGTAACTGTGCCCTGTGGAGCCATGATAAGCATGTAATGAGTAACATGAAAACAAATGTCTTAAAAGATGGCTTCCATTTGAGGTGGCAGATGCTTTGTTCATTAATTGTGTTCATGTTTCATGATGTCGTTAAAAGATGGAGAACCTCAGTAGTGCATTCCTGTGATTTGGATTGAAGGGATTACATCTAAGATTGGCTTTAGAAGTATTCCTCTAAGCCTGTTTGAGTGCTGATGTTTGTCTGTTAATAATGACCATATGGCTGTCACCTCTGTTACCCTTAATTTACTGAAAAGTCCTAGGATTTTCCTATCTCCTGTCATTGTGTTTTGATATCTTTTTATGTATCTTTATTGTGGCACATGTCTGCATTTAATTCACTTTCTTCTTCAAATAATTTTTCTCCCTGTTACTAAATGTCTCACTAGTTATTTTGCTCATTTTATTCTGACATTTACTTTAAGGTCCTGTATTTTTTCGCTTGAGTGTTTCTTCAGAACTCTTGCTATCAGTGAAAGATATGCTCAAACAAATGAAGGTGATTTTGGTTGTATATTTAAGCAATCTGTGGAAAGATTTGCTGATAAACCCTGAAGAAGTGATTTAAAATCAGTGAGATGACACATTTCTGTATTTCTCGGTGACTTCTATAATGATATATGCACCTGTATGTATATCAGATTCATAATGTTCCACAGAATAATAAACATATTCAAGTTTTAGTAATCTAACATTGTGTTTCAGCATTAGGTTGCATTGGACAGCCCAAAGATTTCAAAATACATTAATGTATTCAACAATGCATATATTCATTATGAAAAAGGGCATATTAATGTTTATAATAAATATTTATAACATCACACTATAAAGAATTCATCATCAGGCAATCAAGACAGATTAGTAGCTGAGGAGCCCCTAAAAATAGCAATGCAATTTATTTTAACCTTATCACAATAAACATAAGTAAATGCGTTTTCGGTAGAGCATAGACCTGCTGTCACTGGGAAAGAGAAAACATACAGTAGCTAAATTATGTTGGTTGCACTTGCTCTGCCTGATCATGAAAATTGAAAAGAAATGTACATGACCAGAGGTGTAGATTGCATGCACAGATACTTTATTAATGTCTGTTATTATTCTGCTGATTATACCACAAGATGCTTGCTAGATCTCTGTACACAGATGCAGTGGGCTTTAAGCTGCTTACTCAATACTTTTTGTTTATACTTTGATAGTCAATGCTTTGTGTTGGTTTTTTTTTATCTTTTTTTCTTTTGTTTGAAGAATGACATGGATTTTCTGAAATACAAAGTGTATTAAAACATAGCTTTTTTCCACAGTGTAGTTTAGAGTTGTGGGAAGACAAGTGGGTAGGATTATATGGTACTGATTGTACATGTACCCCTTTTGAAATAAATTTACTTACGCTCATGTATCTATCTGCTGAGATCCTAGACACTGTGAGAAACCATCTTCTGGGGGTCGTTAGACATCTTCTAAGCACAGTCTCTGCCAGAAACTGCTGCTAAAATTCACTCTTCTCTTCCAGTTCACTGTTCCCCTCATGTTGGCGTACAAAAGCTGAGATGGTGCAATCTTTAGTCATTTTACTGCTTGAGGATTGGGCTGTTCTGGGATTTATTTACATCTGTGTTACGATGTAGAGGTGTAAGTTGTCATGGATCCAGTAAAAGCATGATAATTCACACTGCCTGAAAGTGGAGTTTCTAGTATCTACCAAATGGTCCGTGACTCTGTGGAGATAAAGGTATTTGAAAATGTAGATCTTTTTTCTTGAAGTATCTCTAGATCAGCTTTTCATTAAGCCAGATTATAAGTAACATGGGCAATGAACATCTCCTTTGACATACATTTCTAAATACTGTGATTTTTTTTAAAGTAAAAGTATAGACTAAAATAGTGTACTGTATACATAAGGCTATAAAGGTAGTGATGAGACAACAGACCTATTATTCAGAGCCTTATATGAAGTAGAAAATCTTGCCATTCTCCACTTCTACTTCATGCAATGTTTTCACATTTTGTATTGGTTTGCATTCCAGCCTTCATTGCTATCTTCAGTGACACTGATGTTAAGATAGAGTGATTTACCTGTATGGTATCAATATAATTGCAGACTGTACAGAAAGCTTATAGCACTTGGAATATTTGGAAGAATTCTGATTTTGCTTAGAGACTTCTGGAAGTACATATTTGTGTTGGGTTTGCATGGCAAGGTTTTGGTGGCGGGGGGGCTACAGGGGTGGCTTCTGTGAGAAGCTGCTAGAAGCTTTCCCCATGTCTGATAGAGCCAATGTCAGCTGGCTCCAAGACGGACCCTCTGCTGCCCAAGGCTGAGCCAGTCGGTGTTGGTGGTAGCGCCTCTGGGATAACATATTTAAGAAGGGGAAACAAAAAAATCCCTGCGCAATTGCAGTTGAAGAGAGGAGTGAGAATATGTGAGGGGAGCAACTCTGCAGCCGCCAAGGTCAGTGAAGAAGGAGGGGGAGGAGGTGCTCCATGCACCGGAGCAGAGATTCCCCTGCAGTCCATGGTGAAGACCATGGTGAGGCAGGCTGTCCCCTGCAGCCCATGGGCGTCCATGGTGGAGCAGATATCCACCTGCAGCCCATGGAGGACCCCACGCCAGAGCAGGTGGATGTGCCCGAAGGAGGCTGTGACCCTGTGGGAAGCCCGCACTGGAGCAGGCTCCTGGCAGGACCTTGTGGACCCGTGGAGAGAGGAGCCCACGCTGGAGCAGGTTTGCTGTCAGGACTTGTGACCCCACGGGGGACCCAGGCTGGAGCAGTCTGTTCCTGAAGGACTGCACCCCATGGAAAGGACCCACGCTGGAGCTGTTTGTGAAGAACTGCAGCCCGTGGGAAGGACCCACGTTGGAGAAGTTTGTGGAGGACTGTCTCCCATGGGTGAGACCCCATGATGGAACAGGGGAAGAGTGTGAGGAGTCCTCCCCCTGAGGAGGAAGGAGCAGCAGAGACATGTGATGAACTGACCTCAACCCCCATTCCCCATCCCCCTGTGCTGTTTGGGGGGGTAGAGAATAATCGGGAGTGAAGTTAAGCCCAGGAAGAAGGCATGGATGGGGGGAAGGTGTTTTTAAGATTTGGTTTTTATTTCTCATTACCCTACTCTGATTGGCTTGATAATAAATTAAAGTACTTTCCCCAAGTCGAGTCTGTTTTGCCCGTGATGGTAACTGCTGAGTGATCTCTCCCTGTCCTTATCTCGACCCATGAGCCTTTCGTTATATTTTCTCTCTGCTGTCCAGCTGAGGAGGGGGAGTGATAGTGCAGCTTTGCTGGGCACCTGGCGTCCAGCCAGGGTCAACCCACCACACATGTTAGATGACTGGCAAATGTCAACCTTCAACAGGTATGTCATGCTTTTCGCTGAAAATAACGTAGCATTTAGAGTGCAAATACCTCACATCTTTTTAGAGTATCTGGTATTCAGTGGAGTAGAAAATCAGATGTCATCATCCTTATCATGATTTAAGCGTTTTATGTGGAGCTATTCAGGTGAAGCGAGCATGTTTCAAGGATGGTGACAGAGATGTGTGTGAACTAGAGTCTGATGGTGAAGCTTGGGATCCACAGGGAGCAACCAGAAAGCTTTGCACGCTGAGAATGCAGCGCACTGCTCGGCAGCGCTGCTCGCAGGGTAGGAGTAATAGGAGTGAAACAAGGATATCATCATCCATATAAGAATTGGACTGATCTTTTGAAGATTCAGAAGAAGTACTGTGTTCAAGATCACCCTTAAGGCAACCCCAGATCTTTCGGTTTTTATTATGTGCCATTTATTCATTCATTACCATTGCAGTGAATTAAAATATTTTAAAAAGCATATTTAAATTAGAAAGAAAAATAGCCAAAATACAGAAGATACTTCTGGGTAGGTGGACAGCCAGTTTTTGCCATGATTGTGTTGGCTTCGTTGTGAAGTGACTACCGTTATACTCAGGTTATTTTATGCCTCCTGTCATTGCAGAATCTTCCACTGCTGTGATTAAGGGACTAACATCTGCTGTGAGGTCTTTTTCTTCTTTCTGCATTACCCATGACTTAATCAATTTTGGACTATGACAAACACAACACAGTGCAGAATAATTCATAACATTGGCTATATTTGACAGCTATAATGTTTACATTATTGTTTTTGTAATTTATTTATGCATCTCACCTAGCTAATAGCAAGATTGGACTATTAAAATGTTTACTAATGCTTCCTTCAACTTGCTGCTTTACAATTACGATTCTAACACAATTACTATAAATAAATATCTCTAAACCAAAAAAATGGTGATCATTACCCTTTTAGTTTATTTTCCAGTTGAATCTTGAATTCAAAATTAATTTAACTTTAACACATAGTACTCATATTTCTTGCCTCAGTTCAGTATGAATTTAGACACCATGAGCAGCTGAATTTACTTAAATTGCTCAGCCATCCTTATGCAAAGTTACTGGCACTATTTAAGGCCACACCAGGACAAAGATTTGATGGCCTAGTAAAAGTATTTCAGAAGATTGAATGATTTCTTGAAGAATACTTACTTTTATTTATGAAGCCAAAATTCCATTGTGCTTGATGACCTTTTGCATATAGAAATAATTTTAAATAGTCACAGTAGAAAGCAAGTCCCAGTAGCATAAGGAATGATGTAATTCACTTCAGAATTTCACTGATACTGTGCCCACAATACCTTATGCTCTGTAAAATAGTTTGAGGACTATAATAATCATTAAGAATGTAGAGTTGTACCTAGACTATTAGCTTTTCACACAAAGCAATGGAGATGGGGGGGGGATAGAAAAGGAATGATTTCCTCTTAATTTCTGCTTGCCTTTATTAGGTGTATGGAAGATACTCATCTGCTAGCAAGAAAAGGAGTAAACTCTTATAAAATCTGCCTGAAGTATAAATAAAACCAGTGACTTTATTAATGGAATATGATTATTAACATTCTGTTATGAAAAAAATTAATTTTTAACCATCTGTATTTATGACAATTCATATACAGGAGAAACTTTCTAAAATTGGGAATAGCTTTTGCTGGCAGTGCATAATGCAATGCAAGATGAATATTTATCAGTTGCTAAGGGTGTGTGAGTTTGATCTCAGGTTCTGTCTAGGGAATATCACATTGCCTTCAGTGCCAAATACATACAAGACTGTTGAGGGTGCTACCTGAACCCAGGGGTGTCAGGAGAGAATGCAGGTTCACTTCCCTCTTTCCTGCCATAGACACACAGGTGAGCAATGTAGGATCAGTCTTTCCTATCTATCTATCCAGCGAATTTTCTTGTGTAGACTGTTTTCCACTCTCATTGCTTTCACACCCTTCTCTCTGGATAACAGCTTAAATCTGCCTTATTTGTATCCCTTCAAAACACTTCTGAAATAACCTTCTCAGTGGGTATTGTCCTTTCTTAGAGTTTCACCCGTGATTTTCTCTTTTCTTTTTACACCAAACAGAATATATGTTTCTGTCTTCAGATCTCTTCATAGCATAATCTATGTTCTGCCACCCATGCAGCCATTCATCATTCGCCACTGAGATGTCATCTCCCAGCTAAGATCTGCCTGCTGAGCTAACCTTCATCACCCTTCTTACAGATCCTCAAGGAAATACCTTCATGCTTCTGATGTGGTGGTCCTCCATGTTAACACCTGTAAACTGGGTCTCAATCCCTAGACCTCCGACTATTACAAAAAATTCTCCTCACATGTTATAGCAACAGAATTACTGAGAAGCAGTGGCTGAATTGTTATACTTAAACCCTTTTCTTTCTCTAGTGATATACACTGCTCTATTATTCCAAATTGAGGAGCTTCCCATTTACCTTTTTACATAGTTTAATGTATTGTTATGAATAGATTTTTCAGAAAGAAAAGTCCTTCTGAGTACTGGCTGTGTGTATCCGTTCTACTATTAATTGGTTCATCAGTTTCATATCAGAAAACAATTCTTAAATTTTAAACAAACATTTGTATTTGTATCTCTTTCCTAATATTTAATAATAAAGATTTAATAGGAAAAATAATACATAAACTGGCATTGAAATAAAAGCTGATAATGTTTACTAGAGGCAGCTACACTTTGTGAATCCTGAAAAAATACTGCAAATCGATGAGCAAATAACTTAGTTTTATTATGCATGTAGTAATAGTTGTATTACATTTTTGTATTAGTTTGTATTACTGTTTATGACTAGTTAGTATTTAAATACTAACAGTGTTACATAATGGACCCTTTTTAAAGGATGTGACCAGCAGTGTAGATTTTAGTTCTTGATCCTTATGTTTGAATAGGGTCCAGATTCATGTAAATGCCTAAGGGAAATTATCTTTTAAGAAGAAATTTTAAGATGACTCCTGATCATCACTTTGCCAATGATCTCTTTTTTTTGTTTGTCTGTGTAATGTTTGCACTTTTCATGTAGTCCTTCATATGTGGGATGAAATTCCTTTAAAAGTTATGATGCCATTACTTCATCCTTCTGCAAATGCTTTCTTAAGTGTCGCCTCCACTTCAGTGCCCACAGAACACTGCGGCATGACACTCTGTAGGCAGGTGGCAAGCTGAAATTTCCCCCGCCGCACAAAATAGGTTGTTTTTGCTGTAACTGCAAATTCCCGTTCCTCCATCAACATCTTTGTTTTTGTTCTCCTAATATGTCTTACCTGATAACTTGATTAGGAATTACCAGGAACAGGTTCAATCTGTTGGGTTTTTTCTGCCCCCCCTCACTGTAATGTAGACCAGATTTGTGCCTGTACCCAAACTTGTAGTCTTAAGAATATTACTGAACAGCTTTACTTTCATATTGTCCCATGAGATTTACACTATCCAGAATAGTTAAACTCTTTCAGAGGCTTATTATACTTCATAAATATTTTGTCTAAATCCAGAATTGGACTCAATTAATGGTGTTGAATTGGGCACTCGCCCTATTAGAGACTTGAATTTGTTAAAAAATCTGGTTCCTGTTCACTGAAAACAAGTAATGCATTTTTCTTGTCTTATTCCCACTGGTTTCCTAATGGTGTATTTCTTGATCTGAACGTATTTGGTGGAATCTGAATCTCAAAAGAGCCCTTTCATCCTGCAGATGAGACTGTGTTGGCACAATGGTGGGAATCATATGCAAGTTTCATAGTGTTGGATCTAGTGCTATACTTGTCTGTAGAGAACTTCATGGTCCAGTCCTGACCTTATTCGTAAGCATTAAGGATGAGGCTTCAAAAGATATTAGTCATCTGATTCCTCTTAATTTCAGTATGAATTAAGCACTTAAATGTCTTTCAAATCCAGGGCTGAATTAATTTGTCCTTAGACACGACAGTTTTAGAATGTATCTGTTAGCACTAATGTGTTTTTATATTTCTGTTTAATCTAGGGTTTTCACAACATGTTTTATGCTGATCCCCATGGCATACAGGTGTTAGAGCTGCTGTCATACAAGTAAAAGATTTTGCTCCAGTTTCATGATCGCTTTTGTGTACCCCATTCTGCACTGCTTATGATTTGATTCTGTCAGCTAAGTATTTCGACTGACTCTTACACGTAGCTTTCTTAGACACTTCTCCTTTAATTAAAAAAGCATAGTTTCTTCTGAAACATTGATTGTCAAATCCATAGAATTTGTTTTTATGAAATGTTTTCCATATGGTATGAGGAAGAGAAGATTAATAGAGGACAATGCACAGTACCCAAAATATAGTATGGATCACAGAGGTAAATCTGCATATTTTCCATTACCTCTTGGCAGAAAGCCAGACAACCACTTATAAAAAGTTACATTATTCCAAGAGTTTCAGTTAACTACACGAATAATTACACCATTTTTGTTTGCACATATTGGAATCTGTCTCTGTATTATAACAATAGCCTAGCCTTTAATTTGTATGCTGCAGTTTTAATTGGTAAAGATGTTTGCTGTAGCAGCATACACCTTTTGATTAATGAAGGCTAAGTCACTAGAGTGTTATGTTAGCAGCATCAATTTCTAGGCAGAAAAGCTAGAAAGAATGCAGAAAGAATAACAAGCCTGTTATTATTCCATGTCACCTTATTTATATGTTGATGTTCCAAAATCTGAATTTTTGCCTTCCAGTGTGCCATTCAAAGAGTATTTTCTATTAGCCCGTTGTTGATACTTTTTTGGTTTGATTATAGAATAATTTCTTTTTCTACACTGTTCTAAACTACTGGTAGACAGATGCACGGGCTCAAATGTAACATGCCTTTTTTTTGTTTTCCAAAAGCTGAAACTAATCAATTCTATGGAAAATTCCTTTCATGTCTGTCTGTGTAATTTCAGTTGTAGAAGTATTTTTAAGTAGGGTGTTGTTATTATCTGAATTCTTGAGGCAGTTGAGTTCATTTGCTTGACCTTGCTTGATTTGGATGCCTTGGGCTTTCTAGGATACCCTGGCACATACCACAGTGGCATTTAACATGTAGCCTATGCTTAAACTCCATTTATGTGAAGGATATAATCTCATGTAATGGATTGTTTTTGTTTAGTTTCACCCATGGCAGGTTCCTTGCAGGACCTGATCTTTACACTCTCTTCATTAATCTGCTACAGTTTCCTTTATCAGGTATTGCGTCTTTGGAATAACACTAATCAGGTTGTGTACTGCAGGGTTTCTTCTCCAAAACTTTGCTGCTTTGCCCTTTCTTCCCCCTTCCTGCTCCCCCAAGATATTAGAGCTGTTTTTGAGAATCTGCAAAGACTAGCGGAAAGAATAGATAAGACATACAAATTATCACTCAGGTTTTACTTTTTGTTTTTAAACCTTCATATATAAAACCCCTAAGAAGCGGCTCTTAAGGAAATGACATGGCCATAGGGAAAAGGCAAAAATTACCTTATCTCAGAGTGAACCCCATCCATTATATTTAATCTCAAAAAAACTGAAATGAACTTCAGAATCAGTAAACTGTAATTCTTAATGCACCAGACTCTGATCCATGCAAACATAAGCTATGTCTGCATAGGTATATTAAGTATACCTGGGCCTATTCTTTGGTACTGAAACTAACTGGCATGAAAATTGCTGCATCCATGCTATTATGTCTCCTGCCTTCCAAAACAGAGGGTGCATGCAAGCCTTTTATTGTGAATGGTCCCTAGCCTTTGATAGTGTGCTCCTCAGCCATGCCACAAAATTGTCTGGGAGAATGCTAGTGAGTCTAAGTCCTGCCAGGTCCATTCTGGCAATTGGGTGATATAGTAGGTGAAGTTCTAGTTCACAGGGACACTCCCTGACACTAAGGGATTTTGTGATCTGAAGAAAGCACTGGTTAGCTTGTAATATAAAGCTATCACCCACTCTTCTGCCTTTGTGCAGTAGTTTGGGCTCAAGTGGAAGAGAGACTCTTCGGTGCCCCTGAGTGTCGCCTGCACCCTCATTCTCATTAATTGGTGCACCTGAGTATGCGCTCCCAGTCAGGATTGTCCTGCATGTCCCCACCCTTCCAGGAGTCAGGAAGAATTGCCAGGCTCTGGAGTGTTTGGCAGTTTCCACTTTAATGCCTGAGAATCACCAGCCTCAGCTTTTTCTCTGTGGTGGCATATTTAGATTGAAAGGCACTATCTAAGCCTAAGAATATTGAGTGAGGAGCAGGATTTGCTAGCAAGTTAAATTTAGTTCACTGAGACAAAGATTAATGTGTGTATTAATGTTTCATATATATATATAAACATATGTATCTATATATACATAGATAGCATACATTAATATTTAACATTAAGAATTCAAAGTGTGCTTAATCAGTGAGAGGGTCTACATTTGCCCATTTCTCTTTTAGCTCCTATTCAGAAACAATTCTGTTTCTCCTCTCTACTTGACATCCCTGCTTGTTCTCCACCTGAGGCACAGTCTTCAGATTTGTTCCCTTGATTTCTCATGTCCTGCCTGATAACTTGCTGTCTTCTTCAAACAGAAGATTGATGAAGTATGACATGAACTTTTGCCTTTCCTCTCCTTTTTTTGGGTTTGGTTTTTTTTTTTTTTGTTACCTTGATTGATCGTGTTGTGTCTTTTCTTGTTTTTCTGCTTCGTATTTTCTTGAGTGTCTCTTGGCCATCTCCTGGCGTCTTTCTCTCCAGATTCCCACATTCCTTGCCTTCCAGCTTCATCCTGGGTTTCTGCTTTTCCAGAAACATTTTATAATGAAAACTAAGCTGTATCTATAGAGTGTCGAATGCCATCTCTTGTACAATACTTTGCAAGCTGTCGGAGTGCTTCATTTTATTTTCTAGAATTAAAAAAAGTCTTTTCAGCCAAGAAAGGATTTTAAACCATTGGAGGTTTCTGAGAAACCAGAAGAAAATCAAAGTGCAAATACCACTTTGTGTGTCTTGTCTATCCTACCCCATCCTTTTTTTTTGTTTAATCTTTTAATTATTTAGTTATTTTTCTTTTAAAATTGCTCGCAATTTCTATTTTTGAAAGGGAGGGAAAGCTATATGATTTTGGTGAGCATTAAAAAACCCCAACAATATACATACCAAGTCCTGATGGAGTATTTTTTGTATAAAATGGTTATAATTTGTCAAGAAAAGAAACACTTCCACAAAAATATTGAATTCCTTATTAGCTCAGCATTAAATTGCAGTTCTTGTGTTGGGCTGAGCCTGAGCAGATCTGTTTTGCAACAGAACAGATTGTCTTGCAACACGGTGTGCTCCTGGAAATTTTCTTCTCCTTGAAGAATGAGCCTGTGGCATTTTCTGAACTCAGGAGGCTGTTTCCTGTGCTAATCAAGGCAGCTGACAAACTCTTCAGCATGCTTGAATCAATGTGGGTTTGCCCAAGTCCTTTCTCTGCCCTGTACATCCTTAGGAACAGAAACAGATTGACAGATGTTTCTTTTTACCAGCTGCTGAGATCATCAGTGGCAGACGTGTAACCAGATGAAAGGCTTGTTAGTCTAAGACAAAATGCAGGCAAACTGGGCAATTTCCTTTAACATTTTTATTGTGAATTGTGTGTTTTTCCCTGTTTATTAAATATTTCATGTTAGGTAAGCTGTGGCAGCATAAGCCGTTTCATCTGGGCATGGTCAATTAGGATGTTTGTTGTGAAGCAGGACAGTTCTCAAATCTGGCCAGCCTTAGAGAGTTCACTACTGTTTCACCAGGGTGCTGGGAAAAAAGGAGATCTCAGCAGAAGGACTTCTTTGTATGCCTGTTGACGAACAGTAACAGTGAGGTAATTCACGAAGGTGACATGTAGAGTGGGAGAGACAGGAAAGAAGAAAAGGTGTTACCAGATACACAGAAGTATAATGAGCATTTTCATTAGCTTGACAATTTTAAATACGGCAGTTGTTCTTTTTCACATTTACAATCAAAGGCTTACCTACTAGCTACCTTTACTGGAGGAAAGAATTGCTTCTAAAGAAAAGCAGGGCATACACCAGATCTGTATGGCTAGCTTCTGGATAACAAAATAAAACAGCATTCAAATTGGTGAAAAAAACAAGCTGAAAGGTACTTCTGCTTTTTAGTTGAAATTTAATGTCTCTGTTTACTTGATTTCCTGAATTCTGTTCTAGTTCCTTATCCTGTTCTACACAAGTATTCATACTGGGTTCATAGTGCCTTACCTGACTGCTGTACATTATTCACTAAGCAGTTTAATTATAGATATGGTAGTAAGGAGAAAGGTAATGAAGAGCCTACATAGTGGCAGCCTATGGGCTCCTACATCAAATATCATTTTATTACATTCCTTCCCACTCCTGTAACCTGTGCTTCTGCATTTTTCAGGTTTTTAGTGTTCTCAAGTCCTAGGGAAAAACAAGAGTATTGAAATGTCTTTTATGGGAATTTTAAGGAAAAATTTCCAAGGAAATACAGTTAGTTTGTACAATTAAATAGTCTGTTTGTCTGCCAGGCTCCATTTCCCAAATATTTTTTGAACATGTTGGCTAATTTCAGCCATATTTGATATAAGGATAAAAATCCACACACGTGAAGTTCCTACATGTTTTTAAGAAGGAAGACTGGTCATTGTGTCTAGAGGAGATATTCTAAATAGCGGCCATATTGAGGGAAAACACGATAGCTCAGCCCCACGTCCATTCTGAAAGTCAGCAAACAGATGCTTAAACTAACCTCTGAGGCAGCCAGAATATCTGCTGTCTCCTTATCCACTGTTGTGGTTTAACCTGGCAGGCAGGTAAACACCACACAGCCCCTCACTCACCCCCCCACCCCCCAGTGGGATGGGGGAGAGAATCGGAAGGGCAAAAGCAAGAAAACTTGTGCGTTGAGATAAGAACAGTTTAATAACTAAAGTAAAATAGTAGAAATAATAATAATAATAGTAGTATTGATAATAGTAATAATAATATTGTAATGAAAAGGAAAACAACGAGAGAGAGAGAAAACAAAACAAAACCAAACCAGGTGATACACCCGCTCATGACCCGCCGACTGACGCCCAGCCAGTCCCCGAGCAGTGGTTCCCCCCTGGCCAGCTCCCTACCATTAATATACTGAGCATGACGTTATATGGTATGGAATAGCCCTTTGGCCAGTTTGGATCAACAATTTTAGCTGTGTCCCCTCCCCTTCCAGCTTCTTGTGCACCTGGCAGAGCATGGGAGGCTGGAAAAGTCCTTGACTAGTGCAAGCACTACCCAGCAACAACTAAAACATCTCTGCATTATCAACACTGTTTTCAGCACAAATCCAAACCATAGCCCCATACCAGCCACCATAAAGAGAATTAACTCTATCCCAGCCAAGATCAGCACATCCACCTAAGCAGATGACAGATCTTGGAGGAAGGTGAGGTGAAAAGGACATATGGAACAAATAAGGATGTTGTGTGTAAGGACAGGTGATGAGAGAGATTGTTCACAAATCTATAGGAAACCAAAATTCATTAGTTACGCTCTTCTTACTGTATATTTGTGGTAGTGACAACAAGGTAAAAGCAATGCATGAGGTCAGGTATTTGGAAAAGAGTCATAACAGACCTTAGTCTTCTGGAAAGACTGGCTCTGAAAAAACTGTTACCTCCCACAGAGCTGAGCCCAATCTTTTGCACACTGATAATATAGTGAGTTGCACTGTGCTTGAGGAGTGAACTCATTTCTCATAGGGTCTGGCATAGACTTTTAGGCCAGCTTTGATATACCCTGGGCCACGGGCTAGGAAGTGAAAATGAGTGCTATTGCCTTGAACTTGACTTGAGATGATGAAAAGCCATATGTGAGAGCTGAGAATGTATTTGGTTTTATAATACGTTGCTGTTATAGCTGCAGTACTTTGAAGTGGAGCTGAGAACAAGAAATGCATCTACGGATTTTTGACAGGGTGAAAAATGATACCTGGCCATCATGTGCCAGCATGGGGTCTTCCAGCCAGCTGGAATTAGGAGTGTAACGCCTAGGGATCATTTATGGATATCCATGTGTGTAAGGACTCAGCAAGGATTCAAACTTACTCCCAGACTGTAACAAATTAAGCAGGTGTGTAGATTCATCACGAGCAGGTTTCACTGCCATTGGGAGCTTCTCAGGTTGCTCACCGAGTTTCCTGACTGTCAGCACTCCTGCTTACTCTGGATTCAGTTTCATCTAACTGGTCTTTGTTAGCGAGCTTGCCTGTGATATGTGTATTCTTGGTACGTGAATCCATACTGTCTGGTTAGTACAGCTGCTGACATGGATCTTAAGTCTCAAAGGTTTTGTGGTGGGTTTTTTTTTTTTAATTGAATAAGAAGTACAGGATCTAGTGGAAAAAAAGGGAGGCTTCCCATCATTGATTTTTTGATATATGCCAGGAGCATCCACTGTACTCATTTATTTGAAAACATTATCCTGGGCCCCTTTATTCCCTTTGACAAGTTAACAGGCTTTCATGTTTAGCAGTGATGAAGTGGGTTGCAGACAGGTTCAAACAGGTCTTCTTCACCTTTTAAAATTGATTCCTAGAAACATAGTTGGAGGAACTGAAGGATATTTGCAGGAAATGAAACAAGTCTCCTTGACATCTGTACATTTTAATTTATTGCTGTGGCCTCTACAATGAAAACAAGTACTCCTAAGGCAAGGTGACAAGCCTGTGAAAAACGTGCATTTTGTTTGCCACAATATCAGGCTGTAATACCACACAGGATGAGTTTTAATTCCTTGTGTCAAATAGCTTGGTGTAATGATGTAATGAAATCACATTACCTGGTGCTAACATGTTTTCTTTCCTATGAATACAAGTTCTCTTGCTTGAAATTTTCTTTCCTAAAGTTGCCATAGAGTATCCTATTTCCAGGCAGGACTCGTGTTCCCTGCTTTTTGTTGAATAGTTTGTAGATACTGGGTTTATATTCAGTCATAAGAATGGCCCTAATCTTGCCTCAGTTGCCAAGTGCTTTTTCCTGCATAGATGCATGGTAGTCAAGAACACTCAGAGTCACTTAACTAAAACTAATATATAGTTACTAAACCTATCTGTTACACCTAGCACTTGTTGCTACTTCTGAGGTGATTACTGGGCTAGTTTCTGTATCCTTACGTTATGGCCGTTTCATTAAACTGAACAGGAATGGTACGCTGGCCCAAGCATTGGCACCTTGTTAGCATGCCCCCTGTCATGTCTGTAGATCAGTATATTACCATTTAATACGTAGAATCATAGAGTCATAGAATGCTTTGGGTTGGAAGGGACCTTTAGAGGTCATCTAGTCCAACCCCCCTGCAGTGAGCAGGGACATCTTTAACTAGATCAGGTTGCTCAGAGCCCCGTCCAACCTGACCTTGAATGTTTCTAGGGATGGGGCCTCCACCACCTCTCTGGGCAACCTGTTCCAGTGCTTCACCACCCTCATTGTAAAAAATTTCTTCCTAATATCCAGTCTAAATCTACCCTCCTTTAGTTTAAAGCCATTACCCCTTGTCCTGTCACAACAGGCCTTGCTGAAAAGATTCTCCCCGTCTTTTGTATAGGCCCCCTTTAAGTACTGAAAGGCCGCGCAATAAGATCTTCCCGGAGCCTTCTCTTCTCCAGGCTGAACAACCGCAGCTCTCTCAGCCTGTCCTCATAGGAGAGGTGCTCCAGCCCTTGGATCATTTTGGTGGCCCTCCTCTGGACCCACTCCAACAGGTCCATGCCCTTCTTGTGTTGAGGGCTCCAGAGCTGGACGCAGTACTCTAGGTGAGGTCTCACCAGAACAGAGTAGAGGGGCAGAATCACCTCCCTCGACCTGCTGGTCATGCTTCTTTTGATGCAGCCCAGGATACAGCTGGCCTTCTGGGCTGTGAGCGCACTTTGCCGGGTCACATCCAGCTTTTCATCCATCGGTACTCCCAAGTCCTTCTCCACAGGGCTGCTGTCAATCCCTTCATCCCCCAGCCTGTAGTGATATTGGGGGTTGCCCCAACCCAGGTGCAGGACCTTGCACTTGGCCTTGTTGAACCTCATAAGGTTCTCACAGGCCCACCTCTCCAGCTTGCCCAGGTCCTTCTGGATGACATCCCATCCCTCAGGCGTGTCGGCTGCATCACTCAGCTTGGTGTCATCTGCAAACTTGCTGAGGGTGCATATGATCTCGCTGTCTATGTCATTGATAAAAATATTAAACAGCAGTGGTCCCAGTGCTGTCCCACTTAGACATGGCTTGAAGAGTAGTATCGGTGAGGAAGACCTAATGAGTGTGGTGTGGGCATGAATGTGTTATGTCAAATTCATTGAAAATTCTGCAGAAAAATCCACAGAGACTTTATACAATAAAATTTCTGCAGATTATTAAAATATCTTAAATTTTACTCATTTTCACCACTTCAGCTTCTTCAGTTTTCACTGCACATTTTTAAGTGTGAATTTATGTTGCTGCATAAACCATGTATTTTTAGATTTTGCTGACAGTTTCTCCTGAAGAGGCAGTATGGGACGGTAGATCATCTTTTAGTGTACGCTACTGATCCTCTGGAGCAAGGATCTATTTGTACAGACTTCAAAGTGGAGGCTCAGAGCAAAGATAGTCTCTGCAGGGGGTTTGTGAGTGAAGGCTTACCTACCTTTCTGCTGTTAGATATCACTAGTTCAGTCCTTCAATTAAAATACCAATTTATCCAAAAGGTATTATTTGTAATTGTTGCTCTCAGTCTGAAATAAGGTAAATTAAAATCTACCACAACAGAAGCAGATCAGTAATCTTACATTGTGATAGGAAACAGTGTGATCTTTTGAGTGAATTATGAAATCCTGGTAATATTTAGTGAATCTCTGAACATCATTAAACTTGACATTTGCCAGAAACAAACTTAATGTGTATGTTGGCTTTATAGTATTAATGAGCACCTGGATGCAACTTTTCTGTAAATGAACTCTTTTGTGATGAAGCAATGAATGTTTTAAGAGCTAATGTCATTGTAGAGAGGTAGATATGGTGTATATGATCCTATATACCAGCACTGAATCTTTGGTTTCCTTCTTTCATGCTTTTTTACCAGTTATGAATAAAAAGTATATGTATTTTGTATATAACTATTCATTTTATATATGAGTATGTGTACATACACAGAGTATTTTCATGTCTGTATAGCAGTCAGAGCCAATCTTTTCTATTTGCTGACAGAAGCACATTAGGAAGCAAAGGTCATATAATGAGACACTCTAAATGTCTTCCACCTCTCAGCAATTCCTCGCATTTACTTGGGGTTTCATCATCTCTTCCCCAGTGGACTTCAGTTTTCCTGTCACTCCTTCAGATACAGTCGACTTTCTGAGCCCAAGATCACATCCTAAATGGAAACTACTGTTTTGAAGGTTTGTAGACTCCTTTTGGATACTTTGATAACTGTGTGAGCAGAGGTTATTAGCTCATTAGTGGCATTGCTAACTGGAAAACCAAGAGAGGTCAGTGAGAAGCCTGAACTCCAAGCAAAATATTATACCAGTTCTTAACTTCAGTAAGTGGCATCTTTTCATAATTTTCAATACACTGTGCTTCCAGATGTCAGTCTTATTCTGTAGCTGTTCTACCTCACAGTACAGAAAAACCCTAAAAAGGCTAAGTAAGAGCAGGGGAAAAAAAAAAAAAAAAAAAGAAATTGCCTGCTGTTCATCTTGGTCTGAGGACAGAATAGCAGACATTTTTATCACTAATAAGTTCTAGGACTGAAGAGAGAAAAAGAAAGTATTTCCTCCTTTCCAGAAACTGTGAAGAGATAGAAAAGCTTCCTTCTTGCTAGTTGCTCCAGCTAGGCAGAGCCACCCTCTCAAGAATACCATCAGTTTTCAGATAGTCAGGGATAGGTAATGAATATCTCACTGGGGGACTTATCGGTAACTTCATTGATCGATTCATCTTTCACCCCTACTTACCTGGTCCGCACAGTACAGTATGTAACACAGCATTGATGTTTCTCTTCAGATTAATCCAGGAGAGCACTTCAGCATGTCTTAAAGTGCCTTGTTGAACGGACTTGAACACAGTAGAAGCTACAAAAATCTTTGTTGACAAAAAACTACATTCTTTTCTTACACATCATAGCAACACAGCTTTCTAGGATGTTAAATTCAAGGACACCTAGAGATATGTTCAGAAATAAACACACTCTTGATATTTTTGGTGGTTTTTGCTTGCTTTTTGTTCTGGTATGAGTAAATCTTCATGCCCTGTACTTCCTCGTTTTATGAGTAGTCTCGTTCTCAGATGAAAGAAAACCAGAATTAAATAAAAAATACATCGGCAACTTTCAAGTTTGCCTTTCATCCAACTGGTGGCATTATTCATACTATCTAAGCTGCTCTGAAGGCAAGAGGTAAGAAGAGAGAACTGTACTGAATTCAGCTTAGTGAACTATACACTGTAGTTCTAGCAATACAACAGCTGCCAACACCAAACTTTCATCACAGCCTATGCAGGTTAACTCCCCAAAGGAAGATATGTTGGACTTTAAAGACACTTTTGAAAGAACCTTAGTCTTTAAAATCCTATCCGGTGGTTTGCTTCCTTTTTAACAATTTGATTAAAAAATGTATTTAATCAACGTTGTAATTGCTCAGTCCTTTTAATCACAACGTTCTCCCAAAATCAATAAAAAATATATCTTGTAGCTAACATTGCTGTGACTCTAATTTTATCAACAACTGTATTTAGTAGGCCATTGCACTCAAAGTGCATCCCAGATCTTTTCTTCATACTGCACGTGTTGATGCTGACCTTGAATGATTGCTGTTTGTTATTTTTACTGAGAGAAAAACTCCACCAGTTTGCTACAGTAAATTTCATCATAAATACTATTTTTTTTTGTGATTACAATTGGTATATATCTAGAATTACATGGAACAGTGTATTGAGGAATTACTTGGCAATCAAACTAGAATTACATGGAATAGTGTATTGAGGAACTGCTTAGCAATCAGGCTTAAAATTCTCCCTAGCAAGCTGTGTGTCTGAGCAGATGATGTTCATATATTTAGCAAGAACTGATATTTCCACTTGAGAACTTGTCTAGTTATTTAACACTATTGATATTATCTTTATAGCTTTTCTAATCTATACTGATCTGGCCATAGATCAGTAGATAGGTACATTAGGTAATTGTATTTCTACTGATACTGTAATTTGGAGAGGAAACAACCCCTTTGGCCTACCTCTGCAAGTTGCTGAGAGATCTATGGGTAGACTCAAAATAGTAGCCAGGCAGTAAAAATAAGTTGCCTACATAGAGAGGATAGGAAATCTAAGTTCAGTTTAGCTCAGTCTTTGCTCACTTTCATTTTCTCCTTATTTGTTTTCATGTTAATTCTCTTTGGTTTTTAATCAGTTAGAAATATGAAGTTCTTTAGATCGTCAATTTCTTTTATACCTATATTATTACATTTTGTTAAAAAAGTTTCCGAAGGATACAGGGCTTATGTGATCAGGCTCTTTCTATGTCCTTTTCTAACTTTACCTGCAATAACATTTAAATCTGTTGGACAAGTTCAAGCAAATTTGACAGACAAGTATAGGTCTGAAAGGTATTGCGTGTATAGGATCATAGGATAGCGCAGGTGTGAAGGGACGTCAGGAGGTCTCTAGTCCAGCCTCCTGCTCAAAGTAGGGCCAGCTGTGGGGTCAGACTGGGTCATTCACGGATTTATCTGGGTGGGTCTTGAAAGCCTCCAAGTAGGAGATGGCACATCATCTCTGGGCAACCTGTGGCACTGCTGGGCTGTCCTCACGGTGGGAAAGTTTTTCCTTATACCCAGTCCAAACATTTCTCATTTCACCTTTTCCCTGTCATCCCCCCTGGTTACACATTGCTATGAAGAGCCTGACTCCATCTTCCCATAGGCACTGGGGAGCTGCTGTTAGGTCCCCCAAAGTTGTCTCTTATAAAGACATAAATAATAAACAGGTCCAGTTCCCTCAGCCTCTCCTCACAGGGCATGTGCTCCAGCCCCAACTATCTTGGGTGGTTTCTGCTGAACTGACTCCACTTTGCCAATGTCTTCCCTGTTCTGCAGAAAAGGGAGGCAAATCTGGACCCAGCATTCTAGATATGGTCTAACGAGTACTGACTAAAGGGTGTGGTCACATCCCTACGTTTCCTCTACGTTTTGTAAAATAGGCAACTTGATAGAGGATAATGGTTGTTAGGACCAACAGTGAAAAAAGCCTGCAGTATTAATGAAATTTTAATAGACACTGCATTTTTAGAGGTGCCCAACTTGAAAAGATCTTCAGTAGGACATCTTGCCTTATGGGATATCATGGAATCTGGTCATAAGCGAAAATCTGCAAAAGACATGATTTTATCAATATGGATGCTTTCAGTAGTTCCACAATGTAATGACACGTTGTACATAAAAGTAATTTTTTGTTTGTTTTCAATTTGTGACATGACAAATTGATGCTTTCCCCTCGTGAGAAACCATGAATACCCATTTTCTGCTCCTCATAGCATTCCTGATTTTACAGGTCTCTGTCATTCCTTTTTGACTTGCTTTTTAGGATTCTTTCCCAACATTATTTTAATAGCCACTTTTCTTGCCTGAGAGCCAAGGTAATTCAGCTTGAGTTAACATAGTTACAAAGCTTCTGGTGATTTTGAGTGTAGACAAATCCAGTTCATATCTGTCCACAATAGATAACATAGACATGTAGATTTGACCCGCAGTTTTCTCACAGGTATTAAATTCATCCCTGGCAGAGGTATTGCCTTACTTGTGTCTGTTGTTATAGGAATTACTCCTTTATCCTCCCTGAATCATCCCAGCTAGCTGTATGAGTTAATGAGTATGTGTACATGTAGTGGAGGAATGTTGTTAACAGATGCATGTGTTTCTGGGTGAATGCAGTGAGCCACTGGCTAATTCTTCAGAGCTTGTGGCTGACTGTGCTGTCCTGGTAACCCCTCCCAACTCCTACTAGACACTGAGTGTTTCTACTTTTAAATTATCTGTCCTTAGGGGTTTGGATGTCTTTTTCATGACTGGAAATTTCTTAGGATGTTCCCTTCTCATGAATTAACTTAACTTTAGTTTGTCCAACTGTTTTTATTGAGCCATCTGAGGTTTTTTTTTTTCTCTCTCAAAATCCAATAGCCCTGCTTTCAATTAAAACTGAAACACCTTAGACAGAAAATGAGCCTTCATGTTAATTTTTAGTATTTGCTGTTTTAAAAATACACTGGGATTTTGTGTGATTTTAACATCATTGTAGGCATTCAGGGTTCCAACTGTGTAATTTTTTAATGATCTTTAATTAAAAAAGCTCTTTTTAAGATAGAGATGTCAGTGATTTAGCAATTGTTATTTTTTTACCGGCATTGGCTCATTCTTTCTCTTTCAGTTCAAACATTCTTCCATTCACCTAACTAAAAGCACATGCAGAAAAAGTGTACTTTTCAGAGTATTAGATAACCTTGCTATGCATAATACTGCATACAGGCAAGAGGTTGGTGATATTCCCATTCTGGAAATCACTCCCATTAATGGAAACATATCATTCTTTAAAAGGGCCTGACCTTGTAACAGCAGCTTATGCTTCTTTAATGAAGTAATGCCAGTACTGCAAACACAAGAATGAGGAAAGCCAAGTAGGTAAGGTGCAAGGTAGGCTTGCAGAATTCCTTTAAGTGGGAGGCAAATGTTGACAGCAGAAAGGGATCTGTAGATTTCATTTTTTGGTAGGTTGGACAGGCTGACAAAAAGAACATTATTTTTTTATGAGTTTTGACATGACTCTAAGTGTAGCAAAAGGATGTTTTTACTGTGGGATGCCTACTTTTAATGGAAAAACTATATTCATGACAAGTTTTGTAATAGGTGTCAAGTACTTTGAAGTGAACTATAATTAACATCATTTTATTGGCACTGTAAGAGTAAAGCAGATAGTTTTGAAAAAGTAAGAGCTACTCACTCAGCTATTCCATTTTATGCTAAATCAGTAAAGAGAAGGAAACAGAAGCTATTCCCAGGCTGACAGTATTTCCAGAATTTTACAGCTCCAAGTCTGGAGAGAGCTGAAGATAATTTTCATAGGGAAGAATATCTCTGGAAAGATGTTAGAAATGCCTTTAGTCTCTGACACTTCTCTAGTGGTGACCTCTTTTGCGTGACTGTGATATGCATGTTCTCTTCCAATTAAGAGGGATGAGATACAAGTGTATTATACAGAAGCAAGTGCGAGAGTACTGTGTTACTGATGAAAGGCGAGAATGAAGCGTGCTTGGGGGTTGACAGGTACTGTAGGAGGTAATTGAATAGCCCTCTGTCTCCCTGCTTTAATTCAGTTAGCTCAGAACAAAAATGGGTGGAAAATGTGTGAAGTTTCTTCTCAAGGAATGCTTTCTTTTCTGGTTTTGCCTAGGATCAGTGTTGGTGAAAATATATTTTGTAGCACTGAGTCCCTTATGTTTGTCCTCGCTGGAAGAATGCTGCTGCTTATAGACCTTCTTTTTCCATTGTTCTCAAAATCCTATACTATGGCTTTCAGTAAACACAAAATGTGTAATGGTTTCATTCATAAAAATAAGCTTGTAGTTTTAAAGTCTAAGGGTACCGGTTATGTTTTCATAGTGTGCCGTACATGTGACCGTAGTTTTCAGAGTTGGTCGGCAGGTCACAATTTTTGACTGATGCAACTCGTTGCATGTCAGTGCCGTGGGCCAGCAAGTCGGCAGCTTGATCCTGGTGTGAATTCCTTCGTTGCAGCATCTTACTCCTGACCTGTGGTGGTGCTAGTCATGGAGTGACACAAAGAGTGTACAGAATAGAGGGACACTTTAGTTAAATATAAAAATTTAACACAGTTTGTCTTGGGGCAGTAATTAATTTACTGTATCACCTCTGTCTTTTGAGAAAGCTCCTCTTCCCACCAGTCTTACTTGAAAGTAACAATGTTCTTGGTACACCATTGTTTTTCAATGACTTTGGTAGTCTTTGGACGTGGTCTGAAGAATCATAGCATGTACTCCCACTGAGGGCATTAAACATGAGGCTCTGTACAGAGCATACCACGGGGGCAAATTTCTCTATAAAGGCTTTGGGGGTTACTTTTAAAGTCTCTAAGGAGGAAGGAGAAGAAAATAAGCTTTTCAAAGGCTTGCTACCAGCCATTAAATTTGGACTGGCATTATGGGCAGTCCCTTTGCGATAGGGAAAGTAATCGTAAATCGACTTCACTTATCACTGCAACCTTGTGAGAAGAGTGGTAAGTAACAGGAAAAGTTATTCTGGGGGATATTTGGGGTAAACTGTGAGAAAACAGGTGATGTGGAAGGACTACAGGTTTTCTAATAAGCCATTGTGTTGTTGGTACCAGGACAGAAAGGAGAAGAAGTGATAAAATCTTCAGTTGATCATACTGTGGAAATGCAACATAAGGAGAAAAAGGCACACCCATATAAAATGTTCAGTACAACATTTTATAGACAAGTGTAACATAGAACAGTATGAGAAAACCAGCACCCAAGTTTCTATCCTGTTATATTCATAACCCTAAAAGGCCTTACAAGAGTCCCTTCAGGTTTTCAGATGTGTTTTATAATGGAGAATAGATCCTTGGCCTCAAGCTTTATAGTTGGCCTTGACGTTATTTTTGCAATTGTTAGTAGGAATAGTTAGGTGTAAAGTAGTATCATTCCTGGCACTAGTAGCAGGGCATACAGCAGTACCCTTCTTGGTTGGGTGTGCTGCTAGGCCCTGTGCCCGGCAGGGCGGCAGGACCTCCGCTGGGATCGGCTCCTTGTTGCCTGCCGTTCCCTGAAGGAAACCCGGCCTGCCCGCTGACGGCGCTCGCTCCTCTCGGAGTAAGCTGGGACTTGCCGTTCGGGGCTTAGAGCTCGCCCAGCATTGTGATCCCTCCTTTGCTGCTCCTGCTGTGTTCGGTGCCAAGTGCTGCGGGACCTCCGCTGGGATCGGCTCCTTGTTGCCTGCCGTTCCCTGCAGGAAACCCGGCCTGCCCACTGACGGTGCTCGCTCCTCCTGGAACAAGCTGGGACTTGCTGTTCGGGGCTTAGAGCTCGCCCCTCGTCACGATCCCTCCTCCTTTGCTGCTCCCGCTGTGTTTGGTGCCAAGTGCTGCGGGACCTCCGCTGGGATCGGCTCCTTGTTGCCTGCCGTTCCGTGCAGGAAACCCAGCCTGCCCGCTGACGGCGCTCGCTCCTCCGCGAGGAGGCCAGGACGTCCCATTCAGGCCTTGGAGCTCGGCCCTCGTCACGAGCAGTGTCCTGAGCCCTGCTTTGCTGCCGTCTCCTGCTGCTCGAGGGGTCATAGCCCTGGGCGTGCTGAACCCTGCTGTGGCCCTCGTGGTGCCGCCTCAGGGACGTGCTTCGGCCCCTCTCTGGGGCCCTGGCATGGCCGCTGCTGCGGTCTCTGCTGGAAGAGCTGCGGTGCTGGCGGACTGAGGAATGATGCCGCCTCCTTTCCGCAGAGCGGGGCCGAGATCTCCCTCCTTGAGCGTGGCTGGTGGAGCTGTTGTACTGCACAATGTGGTACACCTCGTAGTTACTGTCTCCCACCTTGCGGTAGATGTTGTGGAAAGGCCACTGGCAGATCGGGCACACAGCTCTTCTACGGGACCACTCTAATATGCAGGAAAAACAGAAAATGTGCCTGCACCAGCTCACAGAGGCTATGTCATTAATGGTGTCCTGGCAGATTGGGCACATTAGGTCCTCAGAAGCATCCTGTGGCGCAGCCTGGGGCACCTGGCTGGTGCTGGCAGCAGGGGAAGAGGTGCTGTCTTCTGCCAAGTCCTCCTCCAATGCCATCTCACACTGCAAACAAAAGAGATACAAAGCTCATGACCTGCCCTGGAGATGCAACCTGCAAGAAGCATCAAGGCTGTGGAAGTCGAGTGCTAAGGAGTTGTCTGCTCTGCCTCGGGGCTGGTGAGTGACACCAGGGGCATCCTTGCATGATCTTGGTCGATCATCCCAGGGCAGATGAGCGACACCAGGGGCATCTTTGCATGTTCCTGGTCTTAGGGCAGGGTGATGACTGACCTCTCCGACACGTGCCAGCAAGAATTGGGAAGGCGGGAAAGCGATTCCTGGCCTCTCAGCAACAGCAGCCCGAGCCTGGGGGCGCAGCAGGTTGGGACCAGCGCCTCAGGCCCTGCTGGTGTCCCCGTCTGGCAGATTCTCTCTGTGCCCCCAGAAGGGAGTCTGCGGGATGGGGGTCCTTCGTTCCCCCACCTGCAGACATCTGTCCCTGACGGATGAGGACAGCACTGTGGCCCTTCAGGGCTGCCCCATGGTCCAAAAGGATTGATGTCATGGGGGTCACAGTGACTCTCTGGTGACATCACAAGTCTTTTGGGGACCACACCCAGAAGACACAAGCCCTGGCGTCAGGGAACAAAAATTTCCCAGATAGCTCATCTCACAAGACTGCCCCACTGTCGAGCAGAAGCCCGTTGCCATACTTTTCATATATATTTTGGACACCAGGTTTCACTGTTCATATCCAGCACTACATTCTGTTTTAGAAGTAAACCATCTCAAGGCATTAGTAAGAAATGCCTTGGCCGACTTTGTAGGTTGAGGGAGGTGGTCCTTACCCTCTGCTTAGCACTGGTGAGGCCACAGCTGGAGTGTTGTGGCCAGTGCAGAGCTCCCCAGCACAAGAGGTAGATAGACATACTGGAGAGAGTCCAACAAAGGTCCACAAGGATGATGAAGGAACTGGAGCATCTCTCCTATGAGGAAGGGCTGAGAGAGCTGCTTCCAGGCTGTTCAGCCTGGAGAAGGCTCCCGGGGGGATCTTTTTCAATGTATATCAATACTTGAAGGGGAGGTGCAAAGAAGACAGAGCCAGACTCTTTTTGGGGGTGCCCAGTGACAATGGGCACAAACCAAAACACAGGAGCTTCCCTCTGAACATCAGGAAACCCTTTTTTACTGTGAGGGTGACTGAGCACTGGCACAAGGTTGCGCAGGGAGCTTGTGGAGCCTCCCTCCTTGGAGGTACTCAAACGCTGTTTGGCTGTGGTCCTGGGCCACTATCTCTAGGTGGCCCTGCTTGAGCAGGGGAGGTTGGACCAGATGACCTCTGGAGGTCCCTTCCCACCTCAACCATTCTGTGATTCTGTGACTCAAAGCACACGTGCAAGCTGAGAAAGCACATCTGGGTTGCCTGACATGGGAAGATTTGAATGTTTTTGTATGCTCGTGAAGATTCAGGTTTGCCTCATGGGAGTCTATCATCCATGAGGCCGCCGCCTCTTATTTTTTTCCTTCAGGGGATTCATAAGTTACTGCAGAGAAAACTAACAAGCAAAACAAAAGCATGAGGGCTGCAATGAGTTAAACATTGGAGTGAAACAAGTTAAAGTCCCACAGGTAGTCTCACTCTTGCTAAATCCGTAAACTCTTGTTCACATACTAGTAATGTCTGAAAAGCCCAGCTGAAGTAGTCTTTCATTAACCTGAGCAAAGACTTGTCCTGGTTTCAGCTGGGATAGAGTTAATTTTCTTCCTAGTAGCTGGTATAGAGCTGTCTTTTGGATTTAGGATGAGAATAATGTTGGTAACACACTGACGTTTTAGTTGTTGCTAAGTAGTGCTTACACTAGTCAAGGACTTTTCAGCTTCTCATGCTCTGCCAGGTGCACAAGAAGCTGGGAGGGGGCACAGCCAAGACAGCTGACCCAAACTGGCCAAAGGGATATTCCATACCATATGATGTCATGCTCAGTATATAAACTGTGGGGAGTTGGCCGGGGGGCAGGAATCGCTGCTCAGAGACTGGCTGGGTGTCGGTTGGTGGGTGGTGAGCGGTTGCATCACTTGTTTTTTTCCTGGGTTTTGTTTCTCTCTTTCTCCCTCTCATTGTTTTCCTTTAATTACACTTTATTATTATTATTACTACTACTACTACTACTACTACAATATTTTAATTATTAAACTGTTCTAATCTCAACCCATGAGTTTTCTTACTTTTGCTCTTCAGATTCTCTCCCCCATCCCACCGGGGGCGGGGAGACTGAGTGAGCAGCTGTGTGGTGGTTGGCTGCCAACTAGGGCTAAACCAACAGACTCCGCTTTTATTCCAAAACTTCCATGTACTCTCAGTCAGAAAGAAAGTGCAAGACTGGGAAGGGGGAGGGGAGACTCACAGGGGCTGGTGGAAGTTTCGAAGGGGAGCAGTTTGTCCTGAGCTTTAGTTCCCCTCTGTCTTGCCTACTGACCATGCAGACTTAGAAGTATCTTTAGCACCTCCTCAGGAGAAAGTTTAATAGCATTTGAGGCCAACAACATCCTGGCTTGCATCAGGAATAGCGTGGCCAGCAGGAGTAGGGAAGTGGTTGGCCCCCTGTACTCGGCACTGGTGAGGCCGCACCTCGAATACTGTGTTCGGTTTTGGGCCCCTCAGAACAAGAAGGACATTGGGGTGCTGGAGCGTGTCCGGAGAAGGGCAACGAGGCTGGTGAAGGGTCTAGAGCACAAGTCTGCTGAGGAGCGGCTGAGGGAACTGGGGTTCTTTAGCCTGGAGAAAAGGAGGCTGAGGGGAGACCTTCTTGCACTCTGCAACTACCTGAGAGGAGGTTGTAGTGAGGTGGGTGTCGGTCTCTTCTCCCAAGTAATGAGTGATAGGACAAGAGGAAATGGCCTCAAGTTGCGCCAGGGGAGGTTTAGATTGGATATTAGGAAAAATTTCTTCACCAAAAGGGTTGTTAACCATTGGAAGAGGCTGCCCAGGGAAGTGGTTGAGTCACCATGCCTGGAGGTATTTAAAAGATGTGTAGATATGGTGCTTAGGGGCATGGCTTAGTGGTGGAGTTGGCAGTGTTAGGTTAATGGTTGGACTTGATCTTAGAGGTCTTCTCCAACCTAAATGATTCTATGATTCTAGTTTAATATATGTGTACAAATAGGTACACTTTCCTCATTTGCCTTTGAGAATTACCTCACTTACTGGTGTTCACAATGCATCTGAGAAATTCATTCCTTCATTTCATTCCAATACTTACTGCACTTGCAGCACTTTTTCCTCTTTTGTTCACTTTTGTCTCTCCCCTCTGCACCGCCGTAACGCAAACCTTTGTATAATTGCTTTGGAGCTATTGTAAAATAACTTCCTACGTATGAAACCTGCCTGAACTAAGTATTTTACTGCAGAATATTGCTTTGTAAGCTCTTGCTTAATTGATGCTTGCTCCCACTGAATGCAACATGCTGCATTTTTTCCAGGTATATTAAAGTATTTTATAAAAATTAAACTTGTCCTCCTGATGCTTTTAGTGATTATTAAAATAACTTTTTAATCCTGAATTAGGGAAGGTGTATCCCATCTGAGCTCTTTCAGGTGTGTTCTCTGAGAGTTTTAAAGAGTTTATAACAGTGGCATTCGAGATCTGTCTGCTGGTGCAGGCTTTAACTAAATTTTTTGATCCAGAATAGGCAGCATAGACATTTATTAATAAATTGTGACGTGGGCAGTTATCTTACATACATTTTTCCTTAAGCTTGTTATAAGTCAAAGAAACTTGTATATGTGTTACAGATTGCTGTCAACTGTGTTACTCTTCTCCATGCTTGCTTTCTGGGCCTTGAAACTGCATGTTTCTCAGGCCCACAGCTGTCCCTTTTCAGCTATAATTCAGTTATAATTAACTCATTTAAGTATTGCCATTTTCTTTGCTGTCAATAATGACACTGCTGCAAATGCATTTTTTTCAATAGTACCTGTACTATCAGGAAGCTCTCAGGCACCATATTAGATGTTCTTTGCAGGGTAATAAATTCAATTGTGTGTTATTATCTGTTGCTTATAGAGCTTTAGGGAATAAAGAACTCAAAACTATTCAACCTGAATATATTTTGGGGTGGTTTTTGTAAATTCTATCGAATGTTCTACATACCATCATTATTATATATATAAAGATTATTTACTCTACTTCTTTAATGAAGAATCTTTTTGTGGAAGAGTTAACTTTATTTCTTATCTTATTTTGTACAACCTTTAAATAATTCAGAAGCTTTTGAATGGAAACTCAGTAACAACAAGAAGTTTCTTCAGTTTTTTACTACTTTTGGTGAAAGTTAGCCATTGCAATTAGAATCCGACTTAATTCTGGCAGGTCGCATTTACAAAATAGCATCAAGCTGTGATGATGTGATCCTCTTTAAAAGACTGATAGACTGAATCGTAAGCCTAATCTGTTCCTGCTCCCACTGAGATCATTTGGCTTCAGTTTCAGCTGGGGAAAATTAGTTGAGGAGTACGACCTGTGGACTGTCACCAGTGCTGAGAGGCGGAGGTGACAGTCCAGGTTTTTTCCAAAGACAACAGTACATGTCATGTGAGTGCAAACAGCACAGGTGTTCAGTGCACAGTCTCTGTTATAATGTGCAAGTTCGAAGTTTCTGAGGATGACAAATATCATGTCACTGATTGCTCTCTTTTTAAATATTTTTCAGAAATTGAAAAATTTCAGGGTTCTGAAGGCAAGAAAGAAGATGAAGAAAAGAAATATCTTGATGTTATCAGCAACAAAAACATAAAGCTGTCAGAAAGAGTTCTGATCCCTGTCAAACAATATCCAAAGGTATTGTAAATATAGTCTAACACTTGTTTAAACTTTCTTAATAGAACGATGAAAAAGTCATACATGTAACCATTTATATTTACTCTCAGTATGCAGGCTTCACGATAAAAAAACCAAACAAACAAACTAGAAATGAAGCTCCTATATGAATTTACCTGTTATTAACTATTATATGTTCTAACTTCTGTCTCGAGGCCTTTCAGAAAAGCTACTGAAGTGAATGAGAATTTTTTTTTACTTCAGGTAGGTTTTGTAGCTGGTGCTTAGGCAAACTGTTGAGACGTTTTCTTATAGTTGCTTTTTTCACATATACCATCTTTTTAGAAAATAAAAGACCAATTAACAAAAAAAATATTCCAACAGAATAAAGAAAAAAATGTTTCAATAACTCTGAAAAGTCAACTTAAGTGTGCTGCAGCTTCCTCATACAGGAATTGGGGGATTTTCTCTGGTGTAATAAGTTTTAAAAGATAAAGTAGCAGGATTACTGCAAGCTATGACTTCGACAATCTATGTCCCTGTTTAGAAAATTCAAATGTTTTTCCACCACATACTTTCTTCATATTATATTTTGTTCTTCTCACTGCTACATACTGTGATTAAAAAAGCATGTTTTTTTCTTGCAGAAGAGCCCCAAAGTCAGCTGCTTTTCTGAAGTTTTAGGTTTTATTTTACATGAAAGAAGAGAATGTTGATTTTTTTTTTTCCTGTGTACAGTGTTGTATTTTACATAAACAGTTGTTCTAATAGTATTCAAACTGAAATGGTAAACATCTCCATTTATCTCTAGAGTATTTTTTTCTTGCTGATTTATTATCACACAGTATTTGGTTCACCATTAGCCTTGATTACACTCTCAGCTTTTTGCTTTATAGTTTCATCAGTAAGAGCAATAAATTACAATGGGTAAAAAGCCTATCAAACAAAATGAAAGGTGTAAAAAATTGAGATTCCGTGATTCCAGCTGACATTTACCTCATGACTAGTGAATATAAAACTGAGATAATGTAATCATCCAAATGGTAAAGACCTTAGAAAAGCACCCAGTGCTATGAGGAATTACTTTCTTACTGCATAGCCTGAGGTGCTTTGACTAGATTTGTGGTATTTTGTGTAAATGCTGTAGGTGACCTGAAGTTCTTAATAAGAATATAATAGTGCTGTAACTTTATAATGTCAATGTGATAATTATTCAGAATACTATTTGATGAAGATAGTAGAATGAAAGACAAACTATTTAAAAGACAAATGCAATAATCTATCCAATATAGTGCCTGAATATGATTAAATTAACCTTCATTTACTTTAATTAGCTTGCTATATTAATGAGTAGTAAAAGGTATAAAACATTTCTACAGGTTTTGAGCAGTGAAACAAAAAAGATCAGTGTGGTGGAAAGTACTTATTCAGTAATGCAAAATACACTCTTGGAAAGTTTCTGTAGTTGACTTGCTAGCAATATTCCATGCTCAGCATGGCATCATTCCCAGAACTGCAGGTTTCCTGCTACCATCTTGTAACCACTCTTCCAGGATTGCATGTGCCATTTGTATCAAACTGCTGATTGCAGTGGTCTGGTGTCTTATCTTCTCTTGATGAATTGTATACATTAGGATAGTCAAAATCAGTACACAGTGGTTGCTTCAGATTTCTTTATAAGTTGCAAAAAAAAGTAGAAATTGAGTAAAAAAAAAAAGACATTAATTTTATATATTTAGCAGAATATGGTAATAAGAGCAGTTGATCAGACCTGTACTTGTAGACAGTTAAGAGAATTGCTGTATGATTTCACCCAAGAGGTATTTATATTTGAAAGAACATTATTTTACATTATTCATTCATTGTTTGCTGATAAGCTCTTTTTGGGCAGTGCTGGGTGAGCAGGGTTCTGTAAATCTGAAGAAAGTATCCAAGAGTATAAAATTTGGGGGAAAAAAATGTGACCAGTTAAAAAAAAAAATTCATGTGTTTTACAGACTCTCTATTTAGGAATGAGATCAATCCTTTGAAGACATTTACTCTTATTTCAGCTGCATGTAGAAATATAAATTGCCCCAAGGGAGCCCTTGGCCTAAAGGTTGATTATGGTCTGTAGGTTAAGTTTCAGTGAGGGTAGATCCCTTCAATGACAGCTGTAGAGTCAGAAGCAGCATTTTAAGGTTCGAGCAAAAGTTAACTGAACACAAAAGGCTTCTAGTGGCTGAACAGCTCTTGAAGTTGCAGAATAAGTATTATAAAATTGTCTCTACTCAAGTGTCTATGGTCTGATTTCTGAAGTTGCTGGTGCAGACAACAGGAAAACAAAATCAAACACTGTGATTAGCAGCAGCTGTCTTGTGTTACCAGCTCTATTAAATATACAGGCCTCTCTCCTCTTCTGTAAAATAGAGATCTAAAAAAGAAGTAAGGGTGTTATGTGACAGGTCAGCAATGATCTTTTCTGAGATTAATTATTTTAAATCTCAGCAGCCCAAGTAAAAACAGCATCTCATTTACACACACTCCTCTATGCGGCAGATCTTTTTAATGCCCTCAAAATTTCTTCTGAAACAGTGATGCAGTGTCTTGTGTTTGTTGATCCTTTTTCCTGTCCCATAGTGCCATTTTTTTTTACTTTCATGATATGTGAATTCCAACTAAGGCAGACCAACAAAAATACTCAGAAGACTATTTGTTTCTGACTTTTCCATTTTTCAGCTTTTGTAGCTGTTCAGTTTAAAACTTGCATGAAAATACCCAGGGCTTGTTCATAAAGATTTCGCCATTTATCATTTGACTGTTGTATTTCAAATACATCAAATATGGGAAAAGAGTGGGTTATTTAAAAAAAGAAAGAAAGAAGGAAACAGAAATCTGAAATTATGTTGCTGCTGAAAAACCAAAGCCACGATGTAGAGGCTTGATAGGAAACTTTGTCATTTGCATGCCAATACCTAGCTCTCAGAGAGTCAGAGTTACTGTACAGGCTTAGGGTCACAACACCCAAACAAGTGTAAATTACACCTTCACTTACTGTCATGAAAATTTTTCTTGAAAACCTTGGATTTTTAGTAAGCATTTTCTCTTCATATGAATTACAAAAAAGAGTTACTTTGGTTTGAATTACTACCTCATCAACTCCCAAACCCACTATCGTATGTTCAAGATGAAGGAACCTAAGTCAGTTCAAATATATAGATTTAATGATTTCTTTCTAGAAATTGAATTATTTGGTTAAATCTGGGTTTGGGTATTTCTTTACCTTCTGATCTATCAACAGGCAAATTAGTCTATATCTAATGGAGTTGAAATAACATGGACAAATTTAGAGCCAAAATGCTGAGTTAAGTTATTTAATTGTGTGACAGTTCACATTCAAAATAAAGAATTCCCAGTTTTATCACATTTCAGTTACATTGAAATTGCACATTCTGGGAAAAAAACAAACAGCAGTTAATTAAGGAATAGATTTTCCAAGTTCCATAGTTACTGAAGACTGGGAGGTGCGGTGAAATTGGAGTTGATGACACCTGGAAATAATGACCTCTCCTTTTTTTCAGCGAGGGACAGAAATCAATACAATGTCTTCTGAACAAAAGACAGTGTTTAATAGTTTTCTAATGATATGATTATTGAATAAAGATAGATTTGTCTATAAATAAAAGAGGATAGGATATTTATTATATAGATATAATTACGTAAGTATAATACTAAATGAAATTAATTACAGTTTGCTCTGATGCTAGAGTCATAAAGTTAGAAAGTTTTAAAACAAAATCTCAGTTTAAGTACAGAATTATATTTCAATTTTCCCTCTACTGGTTCGTTAGATAACAAAAACTATCAAAATATAAGATACTGGAAGCATATCCTGCTAACTACCAGGATCTGGTAGGGGTGACAAAGATGACAAGCAGGTTGATTCTTCTGAATTACTTCCATGATGTAGAGTTGCAAACTGTGAGGCACTATGTGTTCAGAGGATGCAGTGTAATAAAGCCTCTTCCCCGCACGAAGGCTCAGCTGATGGGCAATAACGGTCTCATTCAGGAATATGATGTGGCTTCAGCTGGTCTTCCTAACTCCTGCTGGCTTTCTCCTGGATGTTTAACTACCATTTTTTTTTTTTTTTTTTTGAAAAAAAAAGGGATATAATCCAGCCCCTTACCATTTGAAAGGCTGGCACCCTGCTTTAGAGTATGTGTTTCTGGGGAAGAGACTTAAGCTAATGTTAATGAATACTGTAAATAAAGTTAAATTCCAGATTCTTGATATTCTTTGTTTTGCCTGTCTCATGACAGTTCCTTGAATGATGAATTACTTGACTGGATTCACCTTTCTCATTCTCAGTCGTTTTTTAAACTGGTTATGTTGTATATAACATGTCAGGTTGGAGGCACTGCTCTTGAAATGAAATTTATTTGTTCAACTAAAATCTTGTAAGGTATTTTAATCTCTGTGATATATTAAAACAGAATTCACCAGTGATTTGAACAACAAAGTATTATATTTCTTGTGTATACATTACACCTCAGAGTGAATATCTCCACTAAAAACTTTCTTAGAGGGCATTTGAAACAGGTTTTGCATGAAATAACCATTTGCAGGAGAAGAACTGGTTTTGTACTTTTCCTCTTTCTAATAAATTTAGCATAAATCAATGGGATTATTTTATTTGTTTTAAATAGTCCCCTATTGAATTACAAATAATTCCAATGAGCTTGAACACAGAGACTGTATTAATGAAAGTTCTGTCCAGGTACCATCAGTAAGGCAGCTATCAGCACTTGACCAGTCATTTCTCAGTTCTATCAAGTATGTAATTCATTAAATACGTAAAGTTCGTTGGTGCTCAGTAGCGTGAAGCATTCCTTTTGCACGTGTATATAAAACGTATCCTTCCCTTATATATGTTGTTATGTAGATCAGATTAGAAATATAAGTAAGAGACTGTCTATATTAGTAGAGCAGAAATTTCTCAGGACAAGAAGATATATATCAACTAAGCTGAGATTTGTTTCTGAAATTTCCCCCGTTAACCATTATTCTAGTTAATTATTGTATTTTGTAGTGTGTCAATTCTATATTAAAAGTATACAAGCAAAAAAAATTTCTGAAGTAATTCAGAAGACTCCTAGCTGTGGCAGATCTATGAATATTATTCTCCCCAAAAATGAAAAGAAGACTTACTTTCTTGGTATACTTTATTCAGTAGTATTTCGTACAGAGAAACAAAATTTCTGATGCTTCTGTTCAGTATATTTGGAATTTTAATTACAGGCATGAACACAAAAGAAAAAATACCATTGATAGTAAGGGGAAGATGTCACATACTGGTGAAGATATGGTAAGAGAACTGAAAGAAAACAGGGTAAAGATTTTGGATAGAAATAAGAAACTTCAGTCACAGTATGAGTAGAAAAAACCCCTCATTAATGAGGAGAAGGTGAAAAAGGATAGTCATGCCTGAGACAGAGGGAAGAGCAAACAGACTGGAGGATGGGACAGAAGGTTCGATGCACAGAAAGGAAATACTGTCTGTGCAGTGATGTTTCATTACATGGGGAAATAATTAGGAAAAGGGTCATAAAAGAGGTAAGAGACAGGAAGAGTAAGAGAAATGAAATGATTGAACTCAAAGACAAGGCAAAAAGAGCAATTCATTACTGCGCTAAGGGAATGGTCAGGAGTGGGCGTGGGGGCCAGTCTGAATTGGTGGGTGTGCTGATTCTCTGGCAAGCAGTTATCTACTGATTGATATCTGCTGCCAAACAAAATGCTATTTTCCAGCAAATTGGACCTCCTTTGTTTTTTGATTTTTGGTTCCTTCTGCAAAGAGTTTTGAGAAATCAGGGTGAATTGCTTTTCTCTTGGCATGAATTTGTGAATTATTTTTTAAGTATGAAAACAAACTTTATTGTAGACATAGTTCCTGATACAAGTGTGTGAGCAAAGGAGAAAAGGTCTAGCGTGGAGGCAGTTCAGTTGTCCCTTAGTATTTTCAAATGTGTATATCAAGAATCTATTTGGTCTGATCATTTATTGCTCTCATGTAAGATAAATTCATCCAAATGTGCTGTTCTTAAAGATAGTATATGATTTAAGCAGCTTTGTACAATTAAGCCTCTGTGAGCAATTTCTGCAGTTCCTTGAACAGATTTTTGCCATTTACTAACCAATAGTTTGGCTTTCATTGTTTTGTATAGTCATCTCCTTTTTTTGTGATAACTTGTTTAAGGAGCGTGTAAACCTGGCTTTCCAAATTTGTTCCTTTGTACAGTTTAAGAATTTGAGACCCTGTTTAAAACCTTAGCTTTATGTAACACATAATATAGAAAGTTTTTGTTTGCAAGCTTGTCCAGTGCACAGTGTAGGTTAAGATGATGTTGACTTTAGTGACATTCTGCCCCCTTTGTTCTTGGCTTCAGCTTAGCTGGATTTCAGCTTCATCTTCATCCCATTTAAGGGATGGCTCGTTTTCTTCATTGCTTTTACTTTCTATAAGTGCAGATACATAAAATAGCTGACAAGTCAGAAAAATAAACAGTATGTATATAAAGAGGCAAGGCAAAGGCAGGGACTGGGAGAATGAAGAAATGCCCACTGTAGGAGATCAGTTTCAAGACCATCTAAGGAACCTGAAGGTGCACAAGTCCATGGGACTTGATGAGATGTATCCATGGGTCACGAGGGAACTGGCAGATGAAGTTGCTAAGCCATTATCCATCATATTTGAGAAGTCGTGGCAGTCTGGTGAAGTTCCCAGTGACTGGAAAAGGGGAAACATAACCCCCATTTTTAAAAAGGCAAAAAAGGAAGACCTGGGGAACTACAGGCCAGTCAGTCTCATCTCTGTGCCTGGCAAGGTCATGGAGCAGGTCCTCCTGGAAACTATGCTAAGGCACATGGAAAATAAGGAGGTGATTGGTGATAGCCAACATGGCTTTACTAAGGGCAAATTGTGCCTGACAAATCTGGTGGCCTTCTATGATGGGGTTACAGTGTTGGTGGATAAGGGAAGAGCAACTGATGTCATCTACCTGGACTTGTGCAAAGCATTTGACGCTGTCCCACATGACATCCTTGTCTCTAAATTGGAGAGACATGGATTTGACAGGTGGACCACTCTGCGGATAAGGAATTGCCTGGATGGTCGCACTCAAAGAGTTGCGGCTCAATGTCCAAGTGGAGACTGGTGACAAGTAATGTTCCTTAGGGGTTGGTATTGGGACCGACACTGTTTAATGTCTTTGTCGGCGACATGGAGAGTTGTTTTGAGTGCACCCTGAGCAAGTTTGCCGATGACACCAAGCTGTGTGGTGCAGTTGACATGCTGGAGGGAAGGGATGCCATCAAGAGGGACAGGCTTGAGAGGTGGGCCTGTGCAAATTTTATGAAGTTCAACAAGGCCACGTGCAAGGTCCTGCACCTGGGTTGGGGCAATCCCAAGTAGAAACACAGACTGGATGGAGAATGGATTGAGAGCAGCCCTGAGGAGAAGGACTTGGGGGTGTTGCTTGATGAGAAGCTCAACATGACCTGGCAATGTGTGCTTGCAGCCCAGAAAGCCAACCATATCCTGGGCTGCATAACAACAAGTGTGGCCAGCAGGTAGAGGGAGGGGGTTCGCCCCCTCTGCTCTGCTCTGGTGAGACCCCACCTGGAGTACTGCGTCCAGCTGTGTGGTCCCCAGCACAAGAAAGGCATGGACCTGTTAGAGCGCATCCAGGGGAGCGCCACAAAAAGGGCTAGAGCTCCTCTCCTATGAAGAAAGGCTGAGGGAGTTGGGGTTCATGCTGGAGAAGAGAAGGCTCCAGGAGACCTTGTAGCAGCCTTCCAGTACCTGAAGGGGGCCTACAAGAAAGCTGGAGAGGGACTTTTTACAAGGGCGTGTAGTGATAAGACAAGGGGTAACGGCTTTCAACTGAAAGACAGTAGGTTTAGATTAGATGTAAGGAAGAAATTCTTCACTCTGAGGGCGGTGAGGCACTGGAGCAGGTTGCCCACAGAAGCTGTGGATGCCCCATCCCTGGAAGTGTTCAAGGCCAGGTTGGATGGGGCTTTGAGCAACCTGGTCTAGTGGAAGGTGTCCCTGCCCATGGCAGGTGGGTTGGGACTGGATGATCTTTAAGGTCCCTTCCAACCCAAAACATTCTATGATTCTGTGATTCTAGAAAAAATCTTTCATATTGCAGTGCATCTTTTACTATTTTAAAGATTTGAATAAAACTCAACAAAAAATTGTCACACCACCGAATATTTGTTTATATTGTTTTATACTTTATAAACCCATGACTTCAAGCCAAGAACTTATGCAAACTCACCAGTGCTAAAGAATCCATTGTGAAGGGTGAGCTTTTCTGTTCTTGTTCTGTCTTTAACAGCTGGCTCAGACAATGAATATGGTGATTTTTCCTTTTATTTAGCATTCTCCTTCTTTTATGTTATGTTTCTCTCAAACCTGACAGTTGCTATTCTGCTTTCAAAGCAATTGTTGTCATATTAATCATCTCCAGGTGATTTGTGTGTTTAGTTCCCTTTTAAGCAAGATAGGAAGAAAAAGATATAGTGATACATCCATTAGATGGATGGACAAGAAAATATAAAATTTCTAAGGAAAATGGGACCTGGGCTGTCAGTTCAGTGAGTAGCCAGGACTTCAAAGTGTGATTTATATTGCTGTAATGAAATGAGGACCTTGATGATGCATAAGGCAAAAGAAAAAATTGATCTGTCAGTCAGTGCTGGAGATGTTTCAGGAGATTGGGAAAAAACCTCCAATATTCTTAATAAAAAGAAACAGAGCTAAGTGTCTAACTACAGAATAGGGATTTTTACCTGCCCTACCAGCATTTTTTTCCTCCCATGTAAGACAAGAAATGCCTTTATACTTGTAAGGATGCTAGAATTTAGAGTGATGCCAGACTAAATCTAAAGATTATGCTTGTTCTGTTTTTCAATTGAATTCCTTAAAGAGAAGCCTGAACTATGGAAGGCAGAAAATTATTAATTTAGATAAAGTGTACTGTGCTGAAATTGATGCTGTGAATAGTTGTTTAAATAAAGAATGCTTTCTCATATATCCTGAAAGATTTCTACCCCTACCAGGTCTTGATGAAGTAACTGAACGTGCATCTTTGTAACAAAATATCACTTTTGATTTTATAAATTTATGGGGGTATTCAAACTTCCTTTTTAATTAAGGCCATTTTAATTTTCATATTCAAGTATAATTGTTGCCCATAATCTCTGATCCACACAACACCAGGAACAATAGGGGCAAAAACTTGCTGTTTAATCAGGAATTTAATAGTATTTGATGCGTTCGTGAAATCTCTGGTTTCTGGAGTGACTGATATACAGAAAATTATTACAGAAAATTTACATAAAGTGTTTAGTACTTAAGGTTAAGAAAAATCTCTTGAAAAGTTACTTGAATAAAAATGATGCAGTGATGAAAGACCAGGCCCTAATTAAGCTACTCAGATATTAGAAAAAGTATCTCTGAGTTGTATACTATTTCATTTCTGCTTCATACCAAACTTCCTATTAATCTATATTTTCCGTCCTGATCATTCATTTTGTTTCAAATACACTAGCAGAAATATTTCAAAATTCAACTTATAGTTTTTCAGTATTGTCGAATTCTTTGCTACAACCAAGGTGTTTGCTTTAAATCACTTCTGTATGAACTGTCAAACTAATTCTGAAAAGTGAAATCAAGTGTGTGAACACTTGAATAGAGAAAAAGTGTAAAAGCAGTTATCTTCATTTTTGTTGATATCTTCCTGTATTCCATCTGAAGAGAAATGGCAAAACCTCTCAAACCCCAAAACCTCATTCCACCTCTCTGAAATTTTCTTGTAAGTAAGTGATGTCATTCTGCTATTCAGTGCAGTTTTTCAGTATTTCCAACTGTACTCAAAAACCAAAATACATATGAATCTTCTGTCCTGCATTTAATGACAACAGATATTTGGAAAATTCAGACAAATACTTTAGCTGTACTTTCAGTAAAATACATGAATAAAGCATCACAAACACATTTTTCTTTTCTGACTTGTTTAGGACCTGACTTTTAATCCATGTCTCTACTTACCTTTTCCATCAGCACATGAACCCTGACTCCAGTGGTTCCAGAGCCAATCTTGCAGAATTCTTGAGTGGATACAGAAAGTAACTTGATTTTAATAGGTCCCCATTTTTGTTAAGGATTTATTTGTTTTCATAACACTGCTGTTGAAATCAGCTCCCACAACATCAGCTAACCTCTTTGTCATGCTGAGGAATTTTGCTCTATACAGACCTCTTTAGAAATTGCTTCATAAAATTGCTCCTGACTGCAGAGAATAACATGTATTCCAGATAACATTGTAGAGATTCGCCTCTTTGTTTCATTTAACCATCTGTGGCTGTATAAATCTTTAGCAATGTAATTAAAAGAGCAGCAACATAATTAAAAACAAGTGGCACAAAAAATATTCCCAACATTAAAGGACTTTTTTTCCCCCCCTTTGATTATATGATTTTTGAAAGATTTTTTACAGGTATCTTTCCTTTATTGATACATTCAGAAATATAGTTCAGCCTCCAGCTTTTACTGTTTTCTTCCTTGAACTCATCCTTAAAATTACAATCAGGGGCACTAAATTGCTAGTTTGTGATTTACAAGGACTTACTCTGTGCTATTATGGTGGAATGCAGTATTGGCTTCCATATTTCAAGGAGCTTTTAGAGTACTTATAATTTAACATTTCATTTCGCAGAGCACTCTGAGGCCAAAACTAAGTTGGAGACACCCTTTGTACTCAACACGCTCAATAAGTAAACTGGTCTTGCTCCAGGGAATTGACAGGCTGGAAAACACAACATAACTAGGAAATGAGACAATTAAAAAGATCAGCAAGAGAGAGATGGAAGCTGGTAGCAGCAGTGTGGAATACAGGCAAGTTCTAGCCACTCGCCAGTGGGAGCATTGGTTGTGTCTCTTGTTTTCTAAACCACCAAAACTTCTTGCATTCCTCTCCATTCCTTTATTATTCCTATTTGGGGGGGGAGGGAACCCAAAATGGAAGAAAAATATAATTCATAACACCACTCCAATAAAATAAGTTTGAGAGCAGGCAGGAATTCAGCCTGCGTTAACAGACATTTTTAATCAGGAGCATGACTTCGTGTTAATGGTACACAGATTGTGTATGATTGATTGCGGAGATGTGCCCCACCTTCACTGAAAGATATTTTGGGTAATTACAGCAACATTGTTTCTTCCTCTGCTATTTGTATTAATTGAGGATTTTTTGACTAAAATTTGTCTTCGGTATCATCAGTGCAAGTTCAACATTTTCAGAGGACCCCGCTTTTGGAAACCGAGGGGAGTTCAGCAAGCAAGTCTGTTGGTCGTTTATGATAAGAAGTAGAATCTAGCTTACTTCCACTTACCTGTGCTGCTGCTTACAGACTAAAAAGGGTAGTGAACAGTAAAAACTAAATTTTGTCTCTAAATACACAGTGAATGAGATCTAGTAAAACTTTCAAATTGGACCTGTGCTTTGTGAGAAATATAAAGCAAGCCATTAGTTAGGGTGAGATTTATCAAAGTGCTGTTGACCTCAGTGGGAGCAGAACTAAGCCAATGATGTGTACTGATCAAAAAGCTCACTTACTTTGTGATCAGTTTTGGATGACTTGTAATTTCCTTTTCTGCTTCTAGCATTTAAGAGAATGAGTTACCAGTTATGTTAGCATTTATAACATCAATGTCTTAAAGTTGCATGGCAGTAGAAGAAAATACTTTACAGTAAACTGGTTCTTCTACGTATTTTTTTTTATATCCTTAAAAATAGCAAGTTTAAAAAATATAGAGAAATCTATTATCATTTCATAGACAACGAGAAAGAAATGTATCTTGTGGAAGAGAGTTTGTATAATATGGTAACTTAGGTAAGAACAGAATGCATAAGTTATATATTATGCTACATCTTGATGAAGAGAAAGATGCTTTTCCTATAAGTGTAACCAAAATATGTATTGCAAGAAGTTTAAAACAGCTGAAAAGGCTTTTGTTGTGGGCAGGCAGCTAAGCCACTTGCTCACTCCCCCACAGCGGGATGGGGGAGAGAATCGGAAGGGTAAAAGAGCGAAAACTCGTGGGTAGAGATAAAGACAGTTTAATAGGTAAAGCAAAAGCTGCACGTGCAAGCAAATACAGAATTCATTTGCACAAAACAAAACAAGGAGTTCATTCACTGCTTCTCATCAGCAGGCAGGTGTTCAGCCATCTCCAGGAAAGCAGGGCTCCATCACACATAATGGTTACTCGGGAAGACAAAACGCCATCACTCTGAATGTCTCTTCCTCCTCCTTACCTCCAGCTTTTATTGCTGAGCATGATATCATATGGGATATCCCTGTGGTCAGCTGGGGTCAGCTGTCCCAGCTGCGTCCCCTCCCAACTTCTTGCCCACCCCCAGCCTATTTGCTCATGGGGCAGAGTGAGAAACAGAGAAGGCCTTGAAGCTGCGCAAGCAACAGCTAGAACATCGGTGTGTTGTCAACACTGTTTTGGTTACAAATCCAAAACATAGCACCATACGTTCTGCTATGAAGAAAATTAACTCCAGCCAGCCAGATTCAAAACAGCTTTTCAATTTGAAATGCTGCTATCATATAGGATATGAGATTTACTTTCTTTCAGTTGGGGTACTGTTTCATATAAATATTGTTAATAGTAATGTTTTTAATGAGGAAATCTAGTGCAGTATGAATATCATGCTGATTTTTTTCTCACAATCAGTCTACTTGGGTGTTAACAGAGGACTAAAGAACAGTAAACTGATAACTCTAATTGAAGTAGTAGGGTTTAAAGAGTGTCTTAGCAACTTGCTGAAGTTGCTATTAAAACAAATATTTACTTCCATTCAAACATTGAAAAAAGATTTAATATTTAAAGGAAAAAACCCATAATGGGCACTTTAGAATTACTGCAACAGGTAGTTGCTGGTCATTTTTTCATATGCCTTTGCTGTTCTAGTCTAAACTGGTCAAATGTGTTTAAGTGCAGAATCTGCATGAGCTAATCAGTTCTTGAAATCAAATGTACTGTTTTGTCCTACACAAACACTCCTGAAGAATGTTTCTGCCTCTTGAAGCTGAAGATGAAATCTGTTTTGCGTCTCTTCAGGCTTTTTTCCTCTGTTCAAGTGGGTTACAAGGTCACTTCAAAGTAGTCATTAATGTAATTTATAACTCTCAGCTAAAGTTAGCTAAAAATTTTGAAAATTGCTTATAAAATAAAATACTAACACAAAAGCTAATGCTCTGCATTGATCCCTTTGCAATAGACCTAATGATTAGGCAGGAGGTAATATAGCTCATCGTAGAACAGTTCAGGTTTCAACACTACCTAAATACACAAGCAGTTCCTTGAACATCGGAGCTAAGGAAGCTATTTCTACACATCTGTGTCTTGTGGTTAGCTGTGAGCTCTGATGTGACATTTTTCCCATGGCTGTATGGTGACAAAAGTTTTCTCTTCTGTGGATCTTCAGACCTCTTATAACATGAGCTTATGGCACAGCCTTTGCCTTAGTTTGAATGTGTCCTTCTATGCAGCTCCATGCTCCCTCCAAACTTCAAAGATCTCACTTGTCCTTGAAATAGCCACCTCTTTCAAACTGACTTGAAGTCAACCATTGAGGTCAATAGTTACTGCGGAAAAAGACTACGAGATGCATATCACCTTGCCTTCATTCCCTGTGAAAGGCTTGAAAAGCACATGGCCTGAAAACCTGTGGGTCATTTGTCTCCTCACACAGGGCACAAAGAAAGCCTAGGCCAAATACAGTGACAGGGGCATACAAGCAGCCTTCTCCAGAGCTGGTGAGCCCCAAGCAATGTGAATGTGAGTCTGTCTGGACCAGTTAGTTTCGTGACAAGGGTTCCCTCCCTCTTCAAGATTGTCATTTGAATGGTTTTGTAACTGCATTGCAACTTGCCATGGATTTTGGTGGCTTCTTCCCTATTTCTCAAGCTTCCCACATATCGTCAGAGATCTTTAAAACATAATTTTGTGTTGCTATATAGAGGAGTATGGTGATGAAAGGAATTTAGATTCAAAATGCTCTCTTACTTGCTGAGTTGCAGCTATTTAGCTTAGAGTGTGTTTGACCTCAGCCTACTTCTTTCCTGTTTTGTTTTTACTTAACATTGAGCAGATAAAATAAACAGGTGACGCTTTCATGCGATGAGCATGCAAAAGATGTGTGCTAATTTTGAAGAACTCTGTTTCATAAATATATCTTTCAGGGGTTTATTGGAATATATATTTTATTGTGTTTTATTAAAACTTACTAAAAATATGTCTCCCATTTTCAGCCTTTATAGCCCAGTAGTAGCATCAGTATATAAATATTCTCAGAAACTCAAAGAATCAGTTGCAAGCCTGTTCAGTTGATAGATTTAGATTTTCAGTTAATAGTAGAACCACAGGTTTATTCAGAAACTATTGTGTTTCCATGGTTTGGGACTGGGAGTCAGAAGGAAAATATTACAAACTGGGAGGAAACCATGCCCTCCCTCTTTTATTTCAAGAAATGTAGCAACGCACAATGCTGTCACTCATACATTCTTAAAAAAAAGATGGGGGGGAGACAATTCTTCCATCACTTTCCCTAGATATGAAATCATAGTTTTGTTCCAATAGGATAGATTTAGAATGGGTGACAATTATAGCAAAAATATGTTTCCATCTACCTACTGAGATCATAATCCTGTTACCTAGGTAAGGAGTAAGTAGCACTAAGGTAAATACTATCACATATGAATTATTCTACTGCAAGAAATGTACACCGTGGCATACATAGCATGACTGCACACCATTTGTTCACTAATCACTGGTTTCCAAGCTGATAGACTATCTACTGTCTGATGAGAGAAACTGTTTATTGTTTATGTCAACTCAGCAAGAGAGAATTAAATCTTCTTCAGCTGGTTATTTCTAACAGAGGAAAATTCACTGGAGCAATGCTTAATGAAATATTAAAAGAAAAATGATACAGGATATAGAGAATCATTCAGTAATGATAATAGTAATGAACCTGTTTCTTAGAAATTAAAGAACTTCAGTTTTAGTTTTGAATGAGCTATTTCTCCATCATTTATTGAGAAACAAACTGGCGGGTAGCAGAGAGCCAGAAAAAAAACTTATTTCTGAAAGAGAACAATTTGTTACTGCTTTTATGGGCAAGGAATTCTTTCTGTCTTTTTGTCTTTTTTCTTTTTCTGATATTCTGTTTCAGATTGGGTAAAAGAAAACCCTGTCTTCGGTTACTCCTTATCACCTTGCTTTAAATACTGATTTTCTGATTGAGTGAAAGTGGCCTGTGGAAGAAACAGAAATTTTTTTGTGTGAGCTGTAAAACTTTAGCTCAGTTACTCACATAGATTCTAGATACTGTAAATACGTAGCATTATATATAAATAAAAAAGTGGATATCATATAAGGCCACATTTTATGTCATGTCCTAGCATGATGCAAGACAGTGGTTTTTTGTTTTGCTAATTTTCAGACCTGACAGCCTGCATTCTCAAGCGTTTCCAGTGAATTTGTCATGTTGCCTAAAATAATCGACGTACTTAAGTAGATAGATTATCTGCAGATTTCCAGGGTATGTAAGTACCTTTACAGATGTCAGAAAGCACACCAGATTTTTGCTAGGTAAATGTATGCACATATGAAACTTATAACATTGATGTGTTATGACTACATTGCCAAAACTTCATTTGACATCTAGTGTTTATGAAACTCTCTTCTTACTCATGATAGTATTAAGGTTTTTTTCATGGGAACCTCACTTCTTTTCCAGAAATCCCTAATATCGTGTCTGGGTGTGGAGATACTGAAGGTGATTAGTATACACAGCAACTCTTGTCTCCAAACTTTGCAAAATACACATTTTAAAATTCAAGCATATAAATCACATTTTGTATGGGTTTTCTCGTCCTGCATTGTCTTACTTTGGTCACAAGTTGCTCGTGATTTACACCATGTAACAGACAAGGGAGTTACAAAATTTCAAACTGAAATTTAAGCCATTTTTAGGAAAATGTCACTAATGAAGTCATTAACAACTGTGTTGTGCACTCCCATAAGTAGCTAACTCATGTAAAACAGAGTTATAAACCCCTGAAATAAGGGGTTCATAATGTAAGCGCTGACACTAACAGAATTCTAGAGGCGTGAGTGGTGTCACTGTAATTAGCTTAGTGCTAGTACAGATCACATTTTAGTATTCTTTCAGCCTCTGCGAGAAGAGATGGTTTATTTCTTTCAAGCATAATTACATTTGTCACATTTTTTGAGATTGCAAAAATCATACTAGCGTAAAAAGGCAAGATGACTTTCAGAGCACTTAACATCATGTTGTTCGTAATATCATTAGAGGGAAGAGATGATGGGAAAAAGTGGAAGACAGAGCTCTCTACTTTTCAGATAATTTCTCTGTCTTCTCTCCCTTTTTTTTAAGGCTTTCTCTTCAGAAGGGTCTATAGGATAATGGGAACAGAAAATACGTTCTCCCATGGATATACCTGAAGGATGAGATATAGGGAAGAGGGAATCTCTACAAATCCTCTCATGATTGTCCCCTCAATGGAGAGAGAAAATTCTGTTTTTTTCCCGGGAGCTGGTTACCAGAACACGCCATGTCTCTGCAAGGATGTGTTTTGGTAGGTTTAGGCGCAAGCTCACAGACCAAGTACATGGAGTCAGTTGTATCTGCAGGGGCAGAGCTAGGTGCACATCAGTGCTCCCCAATGCTGAATTTGTCTGCTTAGTAAGCAGGTTGACTCAATCTGCTCTAGAGTGAGAGGTGTCCAAGATTTTCTTCATGTTCAAGATAAGGGATATGTAGGCTGGGAAAGCAATGATGATGGGGCAATTGATGTGTTCATCTGCTGGTAATGCAAAATTATTACCTACATGCCTATGTCCAGTTTTAGTTGTCTAAATACAAGACAGATGCAGACAAACTGGAGTGAGTTCAGTGGAGGGCCGGCAAGATCATCAGGGGCTGGAGCACTTGCCCTATGTGGAGAGGCTAAGGGAGCTGGGCTGAACAAGTCAGGAGAAGAGTTGGCTCCAGGCGACCTAAGAGCAGCCTCCCTAGTGTCTGCGGGGAGGGTGTTGAGGAGACCCTTCACAGTGGTGCATGGTGGGGAGATAAGAGGCAGCTGGCATAGCTTGAAACAAGAAATGTTCAGACTGGATAAAAGGAGAAACTTCATGAGCATGAGGACAGTGAAGCTGCAGAGCAGGTTGCCCAGAGAGGTTGTACAGATAGAAGACATTCAAATGGTATTTGACTGCGGCCCATTAAAACATACCAACTATCTTTAAATTAGCTTGTTGGGGTTATTTTAGTAGGTTTTCCTTTTTCCTCCCCCTAGTAATCTAGTTGTAACAGCTCAGAGTTCAGTAAGGGTTTGCCAACTGCAGACCCAGATTTTGACTGGGCTGAGTAGCTTAGGTCAGCTTCAGTGCTTTTGTATCTTCATTATGAGCAGTAAGCAATTAGTGAATTTAAAAGTAATTTAGGTGTGGCCAAAAGTGCCCACAGCTCTTGCATACTTAGAAATACTCTTAATTCTGTCCAGGATAATGTGACTAGGGCTTTAGTCTATACAGAGGCCCAGCATATGATCCAAAGAAATCAAGAAAAGAAAAGGAAAATAATCTTTGTTTTCTTCCACTGTCAAAAAGTAGCATTCAGAGTAGAGAGAGGAACTAATAAAAGTGGTACCAGTATAAGAAGATCCTTATTATATAAGCAGTTTCAGAGACTTGGTTACTTTCATGTAACAGCTGGCAAGAGAAAACTGGCAAACAAATCACTTCTCATAGCAGGTATTCAGTGCAATGAAGAAACAAGATTATTTTTAAATAATATATGACGTTTTTATTTGCATTTCTGATGTATTAGGAGTACTGTAATCTCAAAATGCCTATTTAGTCAGACAAGAAAATGAATGCTAATAACATGAGGCATCTACGCATATGAGCTTTCTACTGAAATGGGATCATAAGGGATGAATTAACTGGTACCACAGAGGAAGAGAGTTACGTTCTGGGGAAGGAGATTCAGAAGCCATTTTTGAGATAACAGTTTGACTTTGAATTTATCACTGAACAAAGTGATCAATCATTAAAGTAGTTTGGAAACTGTAAAAGGTTCTGCGAATGCAATGCCTTTTCATGCTTGTCAAGTTTGGCTAAAAATGCTGGAACAACAGTGGGACAAGTCCCTTCACTCCAGTCAGAGAGGGAAGGAAAAGGAGAGAAGGGATCCTCCTAGAAAGGATTCCATCTCAGCTGTGTCCCCTGCATCCCCCCCAAACCCACATGTCTGCAGACTGTATGATATACAATTTTAGAGGAAGGCACTCAGTAAAAGAACACTTTTTTTTTTACTGAGGGCACTTATGCTGGTTGTAGATGATTGGGGTTAAAATGCTACCTCATCCTTGTAAGACTAGAAGCTTAGAGAAAGAGCAAAATAGGCTCTTCCAGGGTGATTAATTTAATCCTAAATGGTGATATGTAAATAGGTTTCCTAAAAGTAACGTTTTGTCTTTCTTGGCTAGAAAGGAGACAGCTTCAACTCTAAAGTTAGTGAAATGAAACCACCTAAGAAAAGGTAGTTACTGTACTCTTTGAAGTTCCACCTAAATATAGAACCTGATCAAAAACATTGAAAACCATTGGAAAAGCCTCTTCAGTTCAATTTTTTCTCTAAACGTGTTCTTTTGAAGGTGCTAGCTCTCTTGACCCATGTATCTTTTTACACCGTAGAAGCAGAGGTTTTATCCCCTGGTATTTCATAGAATCATAGAATCATTAAGGTTGGAAAAGACCTCTAAGATCATCGAGTCCAACCATCGACCCAATACCACCATGCCTCCTACACCATGTCCCGAAGCGCCACGTCTACACGTTTTCTGAACACTTCCAGGGATGGTGACTCCACTACCTCTCTGGGCAGCCTGTTCCAATGCTTGACCACTCTTTGAGTAAGAAATTTTTCCTAATACCCAATCTAAACCTGCCCTGACACAACTTGAGGCCATTTCCTCTCGTCCTATTGCTAGTTACTTGGGAGAAGAGACCAACACCCACCTCACTACAACCTCCTTTCAGGTAGTTGTAGAGAGCGAGAAGGTCTGCCATCAGCCTCCTCTTCTCCAGACTAAACAACCCCAGTTCTCTCAGCCGCTCCTCATCAGACTTGTTTTCTAGACCCTTCACCAGCTTTGTTGCCCTTCTCTGGACACGCTCTGTCACCTCAATGTCTTTCTTGTAGTGAACACAGTATTCGACATGCAAATCTTGCACATCTTTTGAAGGCAACACCTCATAGGTCCACTTTTCTTTCCAAATTTCTATATAATGTTAAAGAAAGTTACTATGGGATAAAAGATAGTGAAAACCAAATGTTTGTTGCATAAAGCATATACCTGTGCGCGCACACACACAACGACCTTTTAAGATGAGCAATTCACATGACATTATCAACTGACAAAATATGGCTAATTTTACCACCATCATCCTGGGAAAGATTTCCGTTGCATAGAGACACTATGCAAAGGCTGCACAAACTATCAAACAGATAATCATAAGAAAACTAGTTTATGCATGTCTAGTGCTATCCTGTACCAAAAAACAACAAAAAAAAAAGAATTCACACTGGACTGTATGTAACATTAGGCTTTTATGATAAGACAGGTTGTTTTTTCTGAAGGAAATATGCTCCTAGGTTTTTACTGTAAAACCAAATATCCTTACATCAAGAAAGCTGCATCACTGTCAGCTCCCCTGTCTTATCCCCAAAAAAGGCATATATATGGCTTTTTCTTGTGACAGTGAGAAAATAAAAATCAGTTTTGCTTACAGGCTAATTTCCTGATCTAGGATGATGGGGATGCACTGATCGGATATAGAACAAGCTAGTTCATGCATTTAAGAAAGGCGTATGAGCCATATTACAACTGCTACAACCAAGGCTTGGAATAGACTGAAGAGAGTTGTAGAGATCTTCTTTAATTCAAGTTACTGTGGTGTTATACCAGCAGCCCTCATACTTGTTCTCAGTCTTTTCTGGTAGTCCCTGTTAACTTCAGCTGTTATGTGAAATATTCTTTAGTATTCTGGCAGTAGTGACTTTGATGTTGCTAAGGGTCAAGCTGCAGTTTCAGGCAGTTTGGTTTTTTTTTTCCCCCCAATGTGCTAGTTTAACTGCTATCAGTGTGATGCTGCTGTAAAGGTGGTGTGCAGACATAGATGTATAAACTGAAAAATGTACATAATAGAATTCTGGAAGTTATTTTAAGACCCAAATGCTTTTTCTTCATCTTACTGTGTAGTGTTCTTCTATAACATTCCGTATCAGTGTGATTAAATAGATAGAAAAATGCAAAATGTAAAGTCTTCCCCCCACTGCCAATTCTTTACATTATGCTCTTGAATTGGCTTTTTGCAGCTATGATAGACACATTTCATGCAATACATGGTACATTCATGATACATACGGCTTGGATGTAGCATCCCAAGAACAGACTCCATTTCTTGCAGGAGAGCAAGGCTGGGCAGTTTTGAAGTACTCTGAGCAATGGGAGGAAGTTTTTGCTCTAAATCACGTTGCCAGCTGACCATAAGCAGATGCCCCGGATGCATCGCTGCTCTTTCGTTTTTACAGGGAATGATTACATCTGGAACAATTTGTATTTTTATTGAAATTTGGATAGGTAGCCTATGGAAACTTTTTCGTCATTTATCACACTGTTACATTTAAAATATATGATGCTTAAGGAAAAGAAATACTAACACTGTAGGCATCTGTTTGTAAATAAAGACTGCATTTACGTCATACAGTGAAGAAACAAATCAAGTTACTGAGGAGACCTTTATCGTAACAAAGTTTGTTGGGCTTTGTGGGGAGGGTTTTGGTCAAAATGAGATCTCTCTGGAAACCAATAGTAGTCTGAAGTGACGTTAGAAATAAATAGTTCTTATGTATTGGTATAACAGCTGGAGATTAATGACATATTAGGAATTTGATGGTGGCATTGCAAAGACTTGCATATATTTTAGATTTTTACACGCTCTGTTTAGTTTTACTGAAAACACTGGGAGTATTCTAAAGATGCATAAAAATAGAATTTTTTTTTCTAGAATAAAGACTTCACTTATAGCAAGGAAGGTATAAAAAGAAAAGTGGTATTGTAGAGTGTGCTGTGCTTGAAAAATATCTGCAGAAAACTGCTTTCCTAAAATGATACACATTAAGTTACTGGTCAAGCTTATTGTGAACGTATTCTCTTCAACAGTTAACTTCAGCCTGGAAATAAATAACTGTAGCAGCAAGGCCTTTATTCTCTTACCTCAAGTAACTTGAAAGCTGTTGAAAAATATAGTCTCTAACATGAATAAGGAAATTACAAGTAAATTTTTTTCTGCACTTAGTATGCTGTTTCTCATTTTCTGAATAATTGCTTCCCTCATACTTTTATAACTAGGAAAATACAAAGAAAACACAGGCTATTTCAGTCTGGTACTATAGCTGTATATAACAGGAGTGTCAGAAATATCAAATATTCCTTTCAGGGCTTGAATGGTGAAAATATACAGTATTTGATTCAATAACGTACAACTTCACTTTTCTTCACTTTTACTTTACTTGATTTCATGGTCTCTGGAGTCTATTAATTATTCAGGAAATGAGCTAAGATAAAGTTGGAGGTTTATCAGCCAGCACAATGGCTTATAATGAAAACCAGCAAGTACAGGACTCAGGAGATATTGTAATATACCTATTAACTGTCCCTTTTGATTTTCAGGCAATTTTCAATTTAAATCTTTCTGTAAGACTCTTATTACTCCGTTATATAACTTATAGGGAGAATGAGGTACTCTATTTTGGTGGGGTGCTGCTCATGGACACATCCTAAATCTTTTTTTCTGGATGAAAGGAGGAATATTCTCTGAAACTTACAGAAGAATACAGTAACAGTACTTCCAACAATTATTATCAGCTAACTTTGCAGTAAGTCTTAAAGGAAAAGTGTACTCGTCTTAAATTAAAAGTAGATTTCTCAGTCTAGTGGAGGACTGAAAAGATGATGAGGAAACAGAAAAGGTATTGTGCAGTTTTTCTTTCCATGGTACAGAAGGCCAATGGTTATTTTGAAGCTTCAAGGATTTTTTTTTAGGAGTGGGGTTAGAAGATGTAGTAGATTCCATGTGAATTGTTATTACTATGTTATTCTGGCATCCAGTGTATTTGTCAAGTTTTAAATGAAATTTCCAACACAGGAAGTTTAAGGTCATCATTTGACATACATCTTTTGTTAATTCGAAAAACAATGAAAAGTGGTTGTTATTGTATCCATCTGTAGCAGTGTAAAGCAATTTTACTCGGCTTTGGAATAAATACATGTAAGACGATATGCATTTTTCAGCTGAGTCTGACATCTAACTTCATGAATAAAAAAGGGCCTATTAATCATGAGGTGATAGAGTCACATACATTGTATTTATCATTCTTGTAAGAGAGTGAGTTGTCTCTTGCTAATGTTTTGAGGAAATGCATAGTAATTATACGGAAAAAGTAAGTCAAGAAAGTAAAAAATACAGTTAACTTGTACAGAAACTTAAACGTTGGTCTCTAACTTTTATGTTAATACTTGACAAATGATAGTGTGTGCAAGCGGTGAATGTAATTTCTTAATGCATAGTTGAGTAGTATGCATATGTGAATGCATATGTGAATAATAGTTAATTCCGTGGCCTGAAAACAATTTAAGATAACTATATATACTTGATGTGCAACATCAGATGTGCTCATGCAATCTACAGAAAGTATACAAGGACTGTGTAGCAAGGATACAGAAATAGTACTTTCAAATAATCTTTAATAGTATAAAGGATCAATAGTTCAATATCACAGTATTTATTCCCTGGAATCAACACAGCATGTTGTCATGTATAACCAGAGTACACGGGGAAGGGTCTATTATCACTTAGCTGGGAGCACAAGACTACAAGTATTTACTGAAATACTCATTGTTGATCTATAGCAGATGATTTTGTGGGAAATGCAGAATCTTCACTTCTGGGTCAGACTTTCAAATATGAGCTTACTCATATGCCCCTTGAAGCAAGCAGAAGTCGTGACTACCAGACTACCATTCTGATACGCAAATGAAATAATTTTAGTATTTAAGTTGATTTGTAATAATCTTAGTGTCTCTTTAACAAAAAACAATGGATTAGAAACCCCAGTTTGTGCACTCTGCCCAACCTTATTTTGTACGTATGTCTGCATAACTCTTGGGGATTCCTGAATGTTTTACCTATGCCTTTAGATCTTGCTTGCCTTTCTTCAAGGAAGGGAAGAATTCAAATCCTTACTCTTAAAGATGAGTTGATGGGATAAATGACTTTCTAGTCTTAGACAATTTATTTTCTCCTCCCCTTCTCTGCACCTCTTCTTCCATCATTTTCCTTTGAAATTTCATTCAATGCATTGTACTGATGGATAAAGTTATTCTGCAGGTACTGGAAACAATCTTAGAACAAATATTGAAAATTTGGTACCTCATCTTACTAAGCTACCCAAAGTCAGAGGATCAGAGGCTGGACTCTTGTTAAATTTGAAGGAACAGAGAACATTTAAACAGGTAGCTATAAGTGTTTAACAAACCAGTGAAATACATCCTTAAGTCTTATGGAGCTTGGATTTAGGGTCTTTTTTAAAGCTTCCCACCTCTTTTCAAGGTGTCCTTTCTAATGCTATTGTTCATGCTATTGTGTTCTGCAAAAAGAAGAGTACTAACACTTTACTGCTACTCCATATTTCTTTTCTTACCTCTTAAAAGCATTGAAGTATGTCAGTGTCTTTTTCTTCTGTAGGTGGTAACAGGACATTCTTTAAAGCTGCATTCCATAAAAATGGACTTTAAACTTTACAGATGACAAGGTGTGCAAGTATCAAACGTATTCGCTATTTTCCCTTTTAATTGTTTTAAAATAACTGTAAGTAAGCCTTATGTATTACAGAAGTAGTCTTCTTAACTCCAGTTTAATATCAATATACACCGTAAGTTAGGAGTCATCAATATTTATGACAGGGTGACAGACTTCAGCTTTTATAGCTGAAAACAGATTTAGTACAAAATAGAGAGCTAAAATGAAAAACAGCAGGGCTGGCAACATCATTTCCATGATCCTTTTAAAATCTTTTTTGAAGTCTTTCTAATGGTTGTATTTTTCTGAGAGCTTTCGTTTTCTTCTGCCTCTTGTGCATACCATGGTTTCTGGCTCTTGGTTTTTCTTACAAGGACTTAAGTCTATCATAGGATGTTGGTGACTGTTTTGTGTCTGTTTGTGTGTAGGAGAAATAGAAATTTTGTGGGCTACCATATAGTATAAGTCTGCATTCAGGCTCAATGATCCACACGGTCCTTCTCAATTCTGTGTGACTATGAAAACTCCCCACATATTGTCATCTCACTCGTTAGGGAAATCTAGAACTGGAAATTGAAAATGACCAAGCCCATCATTGCCTTTGTGTGGAGCCAGCTATAGGCATCAGACATCTTCACCTGCCATTGGCCGCTGCTAATGCCAGTTATTTGTCTAGTAGGACATTAAGTATGAGAGCAATTTTGAGGGCATAAACTAGAATTCAGCAGGAGCTGAAATTATGAATTATATATGACAAGTAACACATAATGAATTACTTTTTATCAGCTGTCCTGAGTTACAGGACATGCAAACCAAAGGGCAATTGTCCTCTCAGTGATAAAGTAGCTGAGAGTTAACCACTGCGAGTCTCTTTCTCACTTTGCAGACCTTTCTGTACTCTTGCTTAGCATCCCTTAGTGCAGTTCTGTCTGATAGCTGTTTGCTGATATTCTTGATAGCTACTATGAGTATGTATGACTGGTTTTCCAGGCTGTCAGGTGGCTATAGGTAGGTGTCTGCTGGGTTTTAGGTGCCTGAAGTGATCTATACGCAACTTTCTATTGGTTTAAAGGGAGTTCATTGCCTGCTTCCTCAGATATGTCTGAAAATTTTAGAGGACACCTGCCTATACCTGTGCATAGCAAATTACATGTGCAAAATGCACAATCTTAAAGCTGCACCTTGCATGTGAAGTGCCAAGTCATCAGCAGATGCAATGCCAGTAATATCAAGGGCACCATTTTTCTCTTGGCTTCTTGCTAGTTGCAAAACTTCATAGAAGCCAGACTGCGTAACAGGTGTTGCCCTTTTACTTTCTGTATTCATTATATAGCCAACACCTGATTATGTGTTTGTTTTGTCCATCTTTTTGTTGGTTGTGCCTCACACACTCTTGCCTTCCCATCTATTTCAGATAGACCAGGTTATCTCTCTGTAATACCTAACTCTTCTTTTATGTATATCCTTACAACAGATTATATGGATTCTTGTCTATATGTATTGTTCTGTCCCGACGCTGTATATGTAGCATTTCTGTGTACAGTCTAAGTATGGACACCATCATTCTTTACGGGTACACTGTTCTCTCTGTGGAAATTAAAAAAAAAAAATTTGGATTTTTTATTTTAATAATACATTGTGTAACAGGAAGGGGAAATGGGTATTTCAGAGATTCTTACATATAGGAGCTAATATTGCAGGTTCTGCAGGTGGGTTTATGTATCTGGCTACTGATGGTAAATTACAGAGTAAAGAATTTCTTAATCCATGGATATAGCTGTGCATTTGTGCATATACTGATAGTCATACAACATAAATATTTTCTTTTGACTCTGCTCCAGTATTGTTCACTACAGTATTACATGCATCCTCTGTTAAGGAACTATATTGCTCATTTTCTGGAGCACTGTCCATGCAACTCTGTAGTGGGCTCCTGTACTCTGTGCATCACTGGGTTTACCATTCTCAGACCCCTGAGAGATGCATGTCTTCTTCCCTTCTTACTAATTCCTCACATCCCTCATCCTTCTCTTCACATAGAGGCTTGTCACGACTGAATTATTCAAAAATTTGCCTCCCACTCATGCACAATGTAAACTGTATAAATTAGAAATGAAAGTTAAGTATTCCCTGCCAGAATGTCTTTTTGACATAATTTTCTTCAAAATTGAACTTGAATTTAAAAAAGATACTGAAATTATTTCGTAGACATAACCCTTGCAAAGTTGGCATTTTGAGGGTTTCTGGTCAAACTGTGTGCATTTGGTAGTGCATTAGGTCCAGCAGACAGAAGCCACTGGGACCATTAGGATTGTATCATGTGTATCACATCCTTGGGGTTGAAATCTTATATGTTCAGAAACTGCTCTTCCCAAGAAATCCTGCTTTCTTCTTGGCCTATTCCTGCTGTGTCAGATAACATGTCAAGACATAGTAATTCTTTTAGCCAAGCTGAACGAGGTGGGGGCCCTGGTGACACAGGATGCAGAAAAGGCGGAGTTACTGAATGCCTGCTTTGCTTCAGACTTTACCACTAAGGCTGGCCCTCAGGCATCCCAGCCCCCAGAGGTGAAAGAGAAAATCTGGAGAAAGGAGGACTTCCCCTTGGTTGAGGAGGATTGGGTTAGGGATCACCTAGGCAAACTGGATCCTCATAAATCCATGGGCCCCGATAGGATGCACCCATGAGTGCTGAGGGAGCTGGCGGATGTTCTTGCCAAGCCA
>WAAD01039290.1:70776-88400 GCA_013389945.1 Fregata magnificens
GTCAAGAGGATGGGGCCAGACTCTTCTCAGTGGTGCCCAATGACAGGACAAGGGGCAATGGGCACAAATTGGAACACAGGAAGTTCTAGCTGAACATGAGAAAAAACTTCTTTACTGTGAGGGTGACAGAGTACTGGAACAGGCTTGCCAGAGAGGTTGTGGAGTCTCCTTCTCTGGAAATACTCAAAACCCACCTGGATGCAGTCCTGTGCACCCTGCTCTAGGTGTACCTGCTCAAGCAGGGGGGTTGGGCAAGATGATCTCCAGAGGTCCCTTCCAACCCCAACCATTCTGTGATTCTGTGATTCTGTGATATGGATGGATGTCCTGAGGATTAATTCCTCCAAGCATCAGTGTGTTGCTTGCAACACTGACTTCATAAATTCCTTAGAAGAGGATCTGCATTATCAGTATATATTTAACTGATGTTCCTTTACTTAAAACACAGGAAATTAAATATATGCAATGGAAAAAACCTTAACATGCACTTAACCATGCAAATAATCAGTATAATTAAATATGTCTTTTCGGGATTATTAGTGGAAGATTGTTGCAGAAAAAAAACTATGAAAAGCATTATAAAATGTAAATAGCATGTACTTATGTGAGAGTACAGTTGTTAGGTCTGTCTACTTCATAAATATTCAAGAAGGTATTTACTTACCTAATTTTGTTTGTAAGTTGTTCTCTTTTTTTCATGGGAATGACTGCTGTTTTATTGTTGAATATGCATCAAATCAAAAGAATCAAAAAGCTGAAAAGTCTATGTATTATGCTGGTGGGATTGGTCACTGTGATTGTGGATATTTTATTTTATTCTTTCCTTGTTTTGATTTGTATCTTTAATTTTATATTAATTTAGATAGTACAGTACATGTAATGAGTCTGTGTTTGTCTTTATATGGGTTTCTCTAATGCACTTCTGGTCTTAAATTGTTACAAAAATGTTTTTTATACTGCAGAATTATATACTATAGCTGCATCTTTTCTTGTTGGGTTCAGAGGAATTTTTTTCTGGCTTCCCTACACTTACTGTCAAAGTAGGTTACACACACACAGTAGGAAAGTACCAGATGTCTGTGTTATCACTGCAGGATACTCCTCAGAGTCCAGTAGATGACTTAAGAACTGTATTTCTGCAACCTGACTAGACCAGTTTGTTTAGGGAAATGTGGACAAAAACTAGATCTATTTAGTATTACCAGAAGGCACCTTAACACATGGCAGTGGTCAGGGTGGGGGGAATGTGACGTGGAGCTGTTCACTCTATGCACTCCTCCATTTTTTAATCAGCCTGGATTTATTTCTTCTTTCTCTCCTTAGTTTTTTCCCTTTTAATTCCGTAATGATTAAACAAATGTTCTTGGGCAGATAAACTCTGCTTTCCCAGGGAGGGGGGACAACATATGGTATTGTTTCTCTATGCATTAGAAAGAATTAAAAAAAAAAGTGTTCAAATTTCTGTATAAGATTTTGATATGTTTTATTGCTCATAAGTTTGTTATAGTTCTGGTAAAAGAAATCACTGTATTGCTTCACTGGGATGTAATTTGTGGGTTGGACATCAGAGCATTAGTATATTTCATTCAATGAAACCTTATGGATTTATAAACAACCAATACATCTAAGACCTCAGATGGAGTTAACAATGTCTTTTAAAGATTTATTGTTGCAGTAGCAGCATATTTGTGGAGATAATAAGGGGCCATATGCTACTTCTGAACTGCACCTGCAATTTGCACTGATGTCTGCTCAAGATGCACCTGAGTGGGTTTAGTCTATAGGTCCTCTGAAACTGAGGTCAGCCAAAAATTATCTATCCGGTTCAGCGCCCCATAAAGATTTTGTGACTTAAAAAGTTCATACCTTTCTAAGCAGGGCAGATCAAAGAGAAAATGACAATGTGGCTATAGAGATATTATACTTGGTAGAGGGAAGCCATTAACATGAATTCCCCATCCTCTGAGCAGTTTCATGACTCTTGGTCACACAGCTTGCGATTCCTGCTTTTTAAGCCTGCTAAAATAATTAATTTTCTCCCAAACAGACTAATTCACTGAGCAGTTACTAACCTTGAAAGTCATATTTTTTTTTTTATATTTTTAGGAACCTCTTCTAGCTTGACATACTTCTCATTCCCTTCTTGGTTATACCAAATGCATTATAGTTTCATTTTGGAGAAATAAAGATATAATTTTCAGAACTTGATAGGCTGAACTGATATAACAAGAATAAACTGTCCTCATTCAATTTTGAACCTAGAAAGATTTGTTGACAAGTAGTCTGTCACATTCTGTCATTTCATAGAAATCTCCATCTTGTGTAATGATCCCTTGTTAATACAGGAGGATGAATACAGAAGCAGGACACCTCTACATAATATTTAGTCCATCTGTATAAACTTCAGGTGTTTTTTCCACCAAGATTGTTTTTCTGTTGTTCCATTTGAATTCCTCATGCCTTCATTTCCGTCTTAACAGGGTTTTATGTTTCAGTGGATGTTGTAATTGAGAGAAACTAAATGAACCCCCACTATCCCCATTTGTCTGTAAGGCAAGATAACCACTTATGCAACTTTCAGTCCAATTTTGGTCACTGAAGCATTTTACTGGTTCTGATTAGTCCCACAGAGTGGGAGCATCCTCATCTTGTCAATTCAGAAGAGTCATTAAAACCTGTGTAAGCTGTGGTGATGCATGAGCTAGGGGGTTCCCTGTTAGCAAATGCATTCTTCATCTTGTCAATTTTTTGCTACCTGCTGTTAACTCTGTAGGTAACACAGTGCAGCTGATAGAGGAAAAAATATGGAAAGCAGGTTGCTTGTAAAGAAATAGCAGAGGTGATCCTTACACGGTCATAATTAAGCTTCTTTGGAAGACCTTGTATTAAAACTAATTTTCACATCATTTGGGTAGAATAACAATGCAACGTAGCTTCTGTAAAAATAGGTTATAACAATTCTGAAATTTTCCCTGAGTATAGAAAGAAAAAAAAGCAGAGGAATTAGCACAGCAATTAACACCACTTACTAAAAAGACATTTTAATAGGAAGGATTCAAGTAATATCTTTCTTTTGAGCTGCTTTCTTTTCTGCTGCTGGCACTCAGTGCATGAGGTTGTTCATCTCAGCTGATGCCAGTGCAGAGTTACAGGGGTGACGTACATTTGAGTTGACCTTGAAGAATATCTCCATTGCTACTGAACAAAGCAAACTACTTAAGGATTGGTTTTGTTGTTTCTTTGGGGTTTTTTTTAAACTTGCAGTGATTTTGAACAGTTGTTTTTTTCTAGTAAATGCAAGGTCAAGTACTGTTCTTTGTGCACATTTCAGTTCTCCAATGACTACTCATCAGCTTGGCAGGACAGTGATACTATATAATAAAATTCAGTACAGAACCCTACCAGAGTTTGATTTAACGTAAAAATGTTTGAAAATACTTAAACCTGAATGTCAATGCAATCCACATTATAAGAAGGAACAATTGTATTTAAACTGATTAGTATTACCAGTGTGCAAAAATTAACTGTGATATTTTTTCTCTGTCCAAATCAGTTTCCAAAAGCAATCCACTTAGCAAGTACCTTCCAATTTTCATATAAATTTGTTCATTGCTCTTGTAATGTGCATACTCGCTGCACTGTAACATCGTTTCAATATTTGAGTAAGTACATATCTTAAATCAAGGCTTTTAATTCTGTTTCAAGAAAGTAAAGGCAAACTTTTTTTTAGTTACTTCAAATCAGAAATTGTGGGAGTATGGGACTTAAATGTCATTAACGATATGAACAGCAAAATTTGACAGTTTTAATTTATTCACCAAAGCATAGAATAGTGTTTTTACACTGAACTAGACTTCTTGCATTGAAAACTAAATTTGGTACTGTAGGAAAACAAAGGGTAATATACTAATGTATATTTTCTGTATTTTTCTTTGTAGTTGTGCACGTATCTAAGAAGAAGCAAATGGACTACATAGGTTACTAGGTTAGGTTCTGTGCAAAATCCTAAAGACAGAAGGGGGTTTTAGGATTGTTACTGTCAAAAATGTTTGTCACATTGTTCTTTTACATCAGCTCAGAGAACTGGGGTAATCTCTCCCTGCTGGCGTTCCTTCAGTGTCACCAGTTACTTCTACGGGCAAGGACCTAAGTGGAGTTGGTTTGCCTCACCACAGGCATTTGATACCATAGCAGATGCTCTAGGCATTTTTCAGATCTGACAAACAAGACAAAACTGAATCAACGGTGAAGATGCCTGCCTTTCTGAAGAGGCAGCCCAAGGCCAGCTGGGATGCCCAGTTTTAAGTGTCCATAGATATCAGTGGCCAGGCATCTCAATCCCACCTCCTCAACGATTCCCATAGTCAAGGTTCCCAAGTCTTACCTGTTCATTAGCTAATAACTGCTAATTGTTTTTGAATGATACTGTGTTTGTGTGTGGCAATATTGTTTTGTCACAATCTGGCAGTGGTACACAAGACCGGGAGAAATTGTCATTCAGTGTAACCGAGGTAGAAACGCACCCTTACTTTTAAGTCCCTCCGTAAAAGTCTATGCGTGTACCCATTATGTCACTGTAATTGGTACGCACCAAGGCACTGCTGAGGCAGACGAAGAATTTAACTACCTAAATTGACTTGATACCTCAAAGAGTGGGAATGGCCACATTTGTTTCTTTTCAAATTTTGCTTTGTTATCTGACTTTAAGCAGTGGAGATCTCAGTACCCTGCTGGGCTTTCCAAAGTGTATGTGCATTTAGAGATTCCTGATGTTGGAAACCTTAAAACATAGTAAATCCTATGGTATACTTTGTTGATCTGCTAGAACCTGATGGCTATGTAGAAGACTTCAAAGTCTTAACAACTCACAGATGTTTTCCTTTAATAAGGTAGGCTCTTACCTAACTGCCATTTTAACTCTATGTTTCATCATTTGCAGGTCAAAACAGCAAAATGATGGCTAAAAATCTGTTCAGAAATTTTGTGTCATCTTTAATGTACACCTGTATTTAAAAGCTATTAACAGCAAGGTTTTCTCAGTGCATTCACTTTCGATTCAATTTGTATCTGCACATTTTATAAGTTGTTATGCAGAGAAGGACTCTGTCTTCCAGGTGGATTCTGGTCTACTAACTCTTTGATTCTGAAAAATAAGAATTGATGTCAGGAGCAATATCTGAATGAGCAAAGAGAAAACAAACAAACAAGGAAATCTTTACCAAACAACCTGGGACATAATGCTTTCTTTTTGTTTTCTCATCACCTTTTCCTTGTATCATAACCACCCATTTAGAACAAAAGTTAGTTTTTCCTTTGTGGGTCAGTACACTGGGAATGAGATATTTGCTATTGCAGCTAGAACATAAGAATGAGAAAAATGAATGTTTTCCGTATTGATTTTCACCCATTCAAGTGGTTTCTCTTTCTTTTTAATGTCTGAGCAAAGAGCTCAGTTATTTTGTAGTGCTTTATTGAAATCTATAGGCAGCTTGTTTGTAGAAGCATCATACTTTAAGCCCACATCAGCTTTCTGTCTCTCTACCTTACCACAGAGAATCTGTGACACTACTTAATAGGCTGTTTTAGAACAGGATAAATAGTATAGAACTGGCAAGCTTGAGATGCACATTATATATTGTCGTATTGTTGTACGTTTAAAAAATTATTTTCAGAGTAATATAATGTATTCAGATATTGTAAAGTATTTCTCATAGTTTCTTGTAAGTTATTAATTCACAATGTAGCAGAGACTTTCTCACTGGAACTGTGTTGGTTTCTCTTTAGAAGTTCCAGCAGCATAAAACTACTCCTACTGTAGTTTGTAGTGACCTGCCATATCAGTAATTTTTTTTCCAGAAGACGAAAATTGGTTTTCTTTTTATCTGTAATGATCCTCATACATGCAATGAGTGTACAGTGGTACTACTAGTGCAGAGCCATGCAATCAGCACTTTTTTGAGCATCGCCATAATGAGAGCATGGTAAAGGGTTTTGCCTGTCAGAATTAAACCTTTTATGTTCAATTTAACAGGACAATTGAGGGTGACTTTTTTGTTTTCATTACTGGAGATTATTCGCGTTTTTTCTTGTTTCAGATTCCTAATAATGTTAAAATTTGATGAGCATTTTTTAAACATTTTGGGTGTGTTCATAAAAAAACCAGTACATAATTCTGATGATTATCACTTGCTTACTAGCCTCTAAGATTGTTTCCTGTAAAGACAGCTTTTGTGAAATTCACGGTAGTTAGCAAGTGAGAGTAAGCAAAGGGCAATTTTAGTTTCAAAGAGCATGTTTTGCAGGATTCTGCCTCTGCTTAAATACTTTTTGATTATTACTTGATTTTTTTTAATCTATTTTAAAAGAATGTTTGGTGATTTTTTAATTGTCATTATTGGTTTATTTTCTCACAATCATTCTGTCTTTCAGGTATTCCCTTTTCTAAAATACTTTTTAAGGTCACGAACCTTCAGTCTTAATCAACTGGACTATAAATGCACCCATAAAAAGCTTCATCCACTTCATTGTGACTTCACACTGGAAGTGTATTACATTCTAATATTGAGTTAGATTCAGAAACAAGTATAATTCAGAAACAGGACACATTGTTCCAGTATTTTCAGAAATGGCAATATAGCATCTGCAAGAATTTATAAAGAAAAAAAAAAAAGGTACCTTCAAAAATCAGTCTTTGTATATTCTCTCAGCTGTCTTACCTCACATAGAGGAGGGTAAAGAAAACAGGTATTTGGAAAACGTGAATAAGAAAAAGCATTAGGTGGACCTAGTATTTATTTAAACACTTGCAGCATCAGTAGACACTTTTCAATAAATGAGTTGTTTCCTATGTCATAGAGAGGAGAGTAAAAAATAAGGTGTCTTGAATAGAAAAGAGGTAGAGCAGTGTTGGGAGATGAAGTATCCTGGAGCAAAGCCCCAAAGGAACTGGCGTGAGTCCGTAGGAAGGTCGGATGGTGTTAAGCGAAGGAACAGGACCTGAGCTGTGGTTGGATAGGCCTTGTGGGAGACAGTGAGCATCCCAGTGGAAATGGTACGCTGGGATGAGAGCTTCTGGAGCGTATGAGTGGATTTTTAAGACGCAGCAGTCTTTTTTTTTCTTTTTATGGAGGTCAGTCTCGTGCCCTTATTCCAAGACAGCATCAGCTATGTCTTGATCTGTACTGACAAGATTTTTGCCTAATGTGCTCTTAAAATAGTTTTGGTTTACTGAATTCTGTTTTCTTCAATGCATGGGATGTAAACTGGTTATTCCTGTTTAAAGGATGTTCTAATTACTTTATAATTTCTTTTTCTTCACATTATCCAGTAAAAATGGATAGGTTCAGGACTTCCACATAGTGCCCTGTTCTCACAGCTTCTCATGTTACCTATTCTTCAATCCTGCTACATGATTTCTAGGCATTGGGGTAGCTCTAAGTCATGGATGGAGAGTAATTCTTTTACTCTTCCATAGCTGGCAAGAAGGAACAATCTTTCACTCATGGTCACCCAGCTTCATATCCTGCCAGTCACTTCATCAACTTTATCCTTCCCCATGTGCTCTTCTAGCATCTCGAGAGATCAGTTTTCAAATCCTCATTTCCTCTGTGGTAACTTAAAGATAATCTCAGACACCTTTGATCATATATCCTAACTTTGCTACTTAGATAGGCCTCTGAATAAGATGTTTCTGAACTGTGTAAGTAAAAGGACAGTAAATATGACAGAAGAAAAACCAGGGTGTCCAGTTAGAAAAAAATGACTGAAATATATTCCACTTCTAATTAGCAACAATATATGCTTTTAGCAGTCATTCACTTACCAGTATATTTTATTTAATGGAATACAGATTATTGTTTTATTCAGCCTGAACTGTGAGGCACTCTGCCCACAGTTATCTGGTTGGTCATAGAAGAGCCTCAGATGGCAACTGAATATTTTACATGTACTCTTCATAGTTTCTGAGACATTACCATAAAATCGTTAAAGAATCATAGCAGAACTATTTACATTTGCATGACAGTCAGCAAATCATTTTGAGAAGGTTTTTTTAGAATGGTTATTTTTTACAGAGGTGGTTCCAGGAATTAGTGTGAGGGTTTTTGCACAGCTGGTGAATGTTATGTATAGGTGACTATCCATCACAGCTTATAATGGAAAAACCAAACTTTTGTTAAAAACCATTGAAATAAAAACTGCTTGACTACATTCTTTCCTTTTGTTAATTACTATAAATCAATAAAAATAACAGTGCACATGCCAATTTTTCTCTCAACCTTGACATCAGTATTGCCTGAAGAGGTGCTAACTGCTTTGTTTTATTCTATACTTCTGCAGTTGTGGAGTACTTAATTGGTTATACATTAAAAACACGTCTATCAGACAGTAAATATCTAATGTATATTTTTTTATATATATTTGTGTGTGTGGAGTGTTAGTTCCCATGTTTGCTTGTCAATTTTTTTTGGAAGAAGTGTCTTATTTTTGAGCCAAGGTTTGTCTTACGGGAACGTGAAATCCATTAACTACATATTAAGATTAGTACATAGGTCGGTCAGAAGAAGGGGTGATGAGTTATTTTTAGATGTTAAGAAAAGCTAAGATAAGATGATAATAGGCATGATAATAGGCAGTCACTAATCGAAATCTGAAAATCGAGTTTTAATGCATACTGTGCCACATATATTTTGAGCTGATATGAACAGACTTAGGTTGTGCAGTACTTCAGACCTTAAATTAATCTCTTTGGGAACACATCAAACAAACGTGGCATCAGAATAGAGGCAAGAAGTTTGCCTGCATGTTTCTTGAGGAAATAGGCAAAGAGCTACTGAACCCACTATAAAGAAAGCTCTGGTATTCTTTGATTTCTAAAAGATTAATGGCATCTCCTAGTTTTTGGTATCAGCTGTTCAGCGCCTTTTGAATGAAGGATATTGGGATATGTGCATGTTTGAGCACAAGAAGATTATGGTGAACTTCTTTGGCATCATTTTCAGACTTTCACTTAAAATTACCTGGTATCTCTTCCATTTTTAATCACGTTTACATCAGTGTCTTTTCTGAAGTTGACACCTTTTGGATATGAGGAGAAAATTATTGTTACGGTAAAGAAAGAAGTTTAATAAAAAGCCTAAAGTCTTCTTTGAACACTTTGTCATGAGGTTCTGTTGCATATTATACATATTGTTGCTGGAGAAGAATTTTGAATTGCCTGATTTGGGAATAACGGAATGTTGTAGAGGAAGATTATTACCAAAACTCTCAGTGTTATGTGTCTGTATGTTTATATAATAAACTTACCCTATAATTAAAATACCTTCGGTTTAAAACAAAATTATTTTTAAACAACAATCTAGATTCTTAGTGGTACTTTGATTAATTTCAGCAAAGGTTAAGCAGCAAATTTTTGAAGTATTGAACTTCAGCTTCTTCATCCTGAATTTGGTCCTTCATCATCCCTAGCCAGTAGATGCTGGAATAGCTTAAAGGCTCATTTAAGCCACAACAGTAGGAGTTGTGCCTTAGGCCAGAACTAGTCTGTTAAATTAATAAGTGCTAGAGGATATTGCCAGGCACTTGAGCCGAATTGGCCATACTGTTAAACTGTCAAGCGTTCCTCAACTTGTTTTTGACCTGGCCAACTTTCACTCTCCCGAACAGGACAATATTTCACTGAAATTTAAATTCTATTAGATTTCAATTCAACAAATATTGAAAGATTTCTTGGCTTTGCATTCTGTGCAAATTCCATAAAACTGGTTAGTTTTTATCAGATTAAAAGCCTTCGGTGGCAAGGCTTTATCTTCTAGTCTCAGCTTACATGCAAAATGAAACTGCTTCTTCAGTGTAAAAAAAGGAAATTAATGCTTTCAAACTGCTTATGAAATTATTTCTAGTAACTCTTGTTATGTGAAAATTCAGCATTGATATATAGTTTTTCCAGTATTTACGTATCACTGCTAACTTATTTTTAGGTCACGTATTTAAAGCAGCAGGTTTAAAAATTAGGTTAATTTCTACAATTATTGCCTCTCTGTGTGTGTATGTGTGCAGATACACTTTTTTACAGCAAAGAATTGCAAGTATTTTTCTTTCTATTGTGAGTCCATTCATAATAGTAGTATATTAGACTAGGAACTTATTGATCAAATTGTTTGCTTTTTATGCAGTTTCAATTTTTTACCTCTGAAGTACTGAGTGGCAAGTGCTCATCAGCAGCTTGCTGTTAGCCTTCTCGGTGTCCTTCTTGTGGTGACTGTAGAAATGCAATTGTGACATCATATACTGCAACTTAAGAAGTAGGTCGTAGCTTTAAATGCAGATTCATAGAGAAAGCATAAAACTGATGCTTTTGGAAGGCAGTACCTTTGTATTGTAAGTAGCACCAAGGAAGACCCAACGCAGTGCTGGGTACATGAATAAATCTTTGGTTCAAGCTCTGTGTATGAATTTGTATATAATGTCCCTGACCATGTCTTTCCCAGGGAATACAGTTCAAAATGGTTTAGATCACATATTTAAATAGTGGAATTATTAGAAGTAATAGTAGTAATAATAATTGTGGTACTTACTGACTACCTGCCTTTTTTTTTAGTTGAGATTGAAGTATCCTAGAGAGCTCTTGGAACACTCTAGTTTTAGTGACTGGTCATTAGCTACTCCTGTGTATGTTCATACGTGTGAACAATAACACACCTTGTATGTACATTGAAATCCAGTCAGATACCACTAAGACACATGGATTAAAATGATGAAGGAACAATAAATCAGTAGGACTAATGCTGTAAAATGCGCTTCGTAGGATAAATAGGTCTGAGAATTACTTTATGCAAATTGATTCCTTATACCTGTGGATCATCATCATCTTGAAAATTTTTTGTAGATGTGCTTTTAATACAACTAACAGCCAAGGACTTAATGGGTAAAGAGCAGTAGAACACTGGAAGCAGGTTGTAAGAAAAATATTATATATGTTATGTATTATATGTAATGTTATATATATTGTTATATATACATTTTGTATACTATATATTGTTATATATATGTTATTATATGTGTTATATATATTAATGTCTACATTATCATTTCAAGGACATTGTAATCTATAGCTGATGAGGTTCTCTTTAAAGCCATGGAAGTCTGCATGTCAGTTTAGTTTGGGAAACAAGATTTGCTCTTAAGAGTGATGTTCCAAACACTTTTGTTAAAGGAGGGATACAGTTGAAAGGATTAATTACACAGTAGTGGACCACAGGGTTTAGGCACATTACATCATTCACAGAGTAATGACAATTTTTTTTCTAGTCAATAGAAAGTTCAATTATACTTCAGACTGTTCAGAAGTCAGAAAACTACAACTAATTAAGCCAGCAATCATTCAGTTATTGAATTTTAGTTATTTAGGGAGAGGAGAGTGAACGAAACTCCATAAGGAATAGACAGCATAGAAATCAAAAGGTCACATAGATCATATCTTAATTCAAGAGCATCCTTAAGATCTCAGGGTTGATGAGTATTTCAGTTAAGAAACACTTTGTCAGCCTAATAGTATTCCTCGAGCACTGGCTTCAGTTCATTGGGATTTCTAGGATTATTTTTGGGGTGCTTCTGTAGCAGTATCAGTATTGGAGCCACTTAATTTTCTAATTGTATGAAATGTGGCAGATAGCACTGCTGTGCTGAAGGACAGCAAATACTCTACAAACAGCGCATCCAGACTCTCATTCTGCCAGGACTCTCATTGGTGAGGACTAGAGGATAGGCAAAGGTTACTGCTCAGTATTTTCGTACCCCCACAGTGGCTATGTAAAGTACAATGGATTTCACCGGTGACGATTCCCCAGAGGTCACTGAGGCAGTGGAGAGCAGGTGTAGAATGAACCAGATTGTGCTGTGTAAATCTGCAACACCGTTTAATGGCATCACACCAGGACTGATGAATAGCAAGCAGCTGGTGTTCGGAGATAGCACAGGTTCAAGTGTAGTGTGGGGCTGAACAAGACGACAAAATGTTGGCAAGAAGAGCGCATAAACAGCTACTGTTCTTTTAAAAAGGGTCTCAGTGTATTATTACAGAAGTCCTCTTGTTTTCAAGATCTCCTATGAAAGATCTTTGCTTAACATGAATTCATTTTAACGGCCATGAATAGCTGAATGTCTGGTTTATGTGCATTTATATGATGGAACTTTATCTTGTAATGCTGTATTAACATAATCATTGGCATTACAGGGAAGGAATTCCTTCACAAATTATTTGCCTTTATATTGTCTGCTGTCTGCTTAACATGCTTTTCAAGAGTACTCAAAAAGTTATTGAAGATAGCCCTTCATACAGAGAAGGAAAGGTTTAATGAAATAGCATTACTGAATGGCAAGACCAGCTGTTCTGGACAGTTTTCAAAGGAAGGATCTGATGCTTTGAGGCATCAAGCTTCTTCAGCATCTTTTAAATTTGCTGGGTTTGAGGGCATTAAACAGATTGCTGGAAAAGGCATAATTTTGATTTGATTTTTTTTAATCATAAAAATAAGTTGATAGCCTACACTGTGATGTTAGTTGTCTTCTGTCATTTGACTAGCCAAGTTATTGCAGATATTAGTGACCCTTTCTCTGTCCTACATCTTAATCTTCATTTCATTTTCCGGTTCTTTACTTGAAACCATGCAGAGGAAATGACCTTACAGAAACAGCTTAGTACTTTTGCATAATCATCTGAAAGAGCACTGATTTCTCTGAACACGCATCGCTAAAACTGGTTGCTACCTTTCTCTCAAACAGCTTTTTATTCAGAAAAAAATATTTTCTTCTCAAAAAAAACCTGTTTCAGTGAAACCACTTTCTTCCTCTTAAAGTTGTATCAAGGTTGGTCCAGGTTGCTTGCAACTGTCCAGTGACGGGCAGAGACATGGAACTGCAAAGGCTCAGAAGCCGAAGAATGCCAAAAGGCCAAGAAATTTCCATTTGGCAATTATCCTCTTAAGCTGTCCTTGACTTAGTTTCCTTGGGAGCCAGTTTCTTTTGCCATGCTCTGAATGAAGCCAATTGCCAGAAATAGTTTTGAGGTACAGGAGTTTGTTGAGGACTAGAGATTTGGGCAGGGTGTACCAAATATGGAAATCAAAGCCAAATGTTATTCTCACAGAACCTGCCTAGGTTAAAAGATATGAAAGTGAAAGACAAAAGTCAAAATAAAAAAAAAAAATTGCCCTCCTTTTGTAATAACAACAAAAATGTGACTGCTAAGAGGGGAGAAGAGAATTGGGAGGTTTTTTGGTTATTTTTTCCCAGCCAGGTCTTTAAGGGAGGAAAACTTCTGTACATTCATTATCTTTCCGCTTGTACTCCCACTCAATTTATTTTTTCTTGTATTTGCTAATTTCAGCTGCATCTTAAAGGGTGCAGGCAATTTAAAGACAACTAAATTCTTGCAAGTTCTGCAGACAGTGGAGATGGGATGGAGACCCCATTCAGAGAACAGCTGCAAGTTCTTTCTGTAACGAGGGCCGCATTTATGAACTGGGGCTGTTACAGTGCAGACTGCAGGAAACCAGGGTACAACAGCATTAGAAATATGATATTATTCTTCATCAGCTTTGTGGAACAACTTTCTCTGAAATACCAACCTTAAAATAAAATTGTAACTATGTAAATTAGATCTGACTCATAAGAATCATCCCATGACTTGAAGAGAAAAGATAAATTCTGAAGTTAAAAATGTACTTATTTTTTTATATTGACTAGACCGTTATCTAAGCTCTGACTACAAAGCATAAAACACCATCACATCGGTACTGTTAAGAGAAAAAGTTCTTGAGCCTGAATATGTGAGGGGTTTTACAGCAATATGTATTAGACTAGAATAGAATAGAACAGAACAGAACAGACTATTTCAGTTGGAAGGGACCTACAATGATCATCTAGACCAACTGCCTGACCAAAAGTTAAAGCATGTTATTAAGGGCATTGTCCACATGCCTCTTAAACACTGACAGGCTTGGGGCATTGACGCCTCTCTAGGAAGCCTGTTCCAGCGTTTGACCACCCCCTCGGTAAAGAAATGCTTCCTGATGTCCAGTCTGAACCTCCCCTGACGCGGCTTTGAACCATTCCCACGCATCCTGTCACCAGATACCAGGGAGAAGAGCTCAGCACCTCCCTCTCCACTTCCCCTCCTCAGGAAGCTGTAGAGAGCAATGAGGTCACCCCTCAGTCTCCTTTTCCCCAAACTAGACAAGCCGAGAGTCCTTAGCCGCTCCTCACAGGACATTCCTCCCAGCCCTTTCGCCGGCTTTGTTGCCCTCCTCTGGATGCATTCAAGGACTTTCACATCCTTCTTAAATTGTGGGGCCCGGAACTGCACACAATACTCCAGGTGAGGCCGCACCAACGCTGAACACAGCGGGATAACCTCATCTCTTGACCGGCTGGTTATGCTGTGTTTGATGCACCCCAGGATGCAGTTTGCTCTCTTGGCTGCCAGGGCACACCGCTGACTCACATTGAGCCTGCTGTCCTCCAGCACCCCCAGATCCCTTTCTGCAGGGCTGCTCTCCAGCCACTCCTCTCCCAATTTATACTTGTGCCCGGCATTACTTCCTCCCAGGTGCAGAATCCAGCATTTGAACTTGTTAAATTTCATCCCATTAATGATTGCCCAATGTTCCAGTCTATCTAGATCTCTCTTCAAGGCCTCTTGTCCCTCGAGAGAGTCAGCGGCACCTCCCACTTTGGTGTCATCAGCAAACTTGCTGATGGTGCATTCGATAATTGCTAAAAAGTAACTGTTCTTTTGGAGACTATGTAGATTACTTTTTTAAAAATTGAAAAATCTGTTTCTATTTGATTTTATAATTGCATTTTAAACGTATTAAACCATTCATGGCAGTGCATTACTACTGTCTGAGAACATGAAACAAAACCATAGTTGAAATATGTTTGTTTTAATATTTAAGTTGTGACAGCTTCTAGTGAGTACTGGTTGAAACATCTCTTTCTCGGAAGAGAAGAAGGTATGTTAATGAAACACATCAGATATTTAATTTACATTCATGAAATCATAAAATAATGTGAAATAATAAAAATATAAACCTGAAACAAAAAAATCAAATTTCAAGTAATTATTGAAATCATCAAAATTTTTAAAATCTCTGAAGAGCAGTTTATAAACCTTCTTCATATTTTAATAATTAAGTTTTACTGTTTTTTCTGCTTTGGTCAGAAGCAAAAGAAAAAAAAAGGAATTTCTCATGCAGCAGAAGCTACTAATTTTGAATGGTTCAATTTTCAGCTTCTTTTGAAGAAAGGTAGAAAGAAAGGTAGAAAGACTTACAATTGAAACAAAACCTAAACCCCCAGAAGTGGTCTAGAATGCAGTTAATAAGCAACAAGAAAAAAACCTTTGTAGATATTTTGATTTTTAAAACATTTTTATGTTAAGCCTTCTGAATGGCTTATTGGTACGTATTGTTTCTATTTCCATGCGGGGAGATCTTTTCCTACTTCCAGGTTAACATTTTTTCTCGAAGTGTCATGAGGCCCCTATCAGAAAAGAAAGCAAATATTTATAATAATTTGCTTGGTAATGAAAATCATGGTCTTTAAGGAGTGCAATAAGGTAATCAGGTTCTTAGTAGGATATGTGCTGTTTGAAATAAAGATGGTGTATTTTTTAAGCCTAAGGTATCATAGCTGTAAATTTCTATGCTTCCTCATTAAGACTGTTTACCGAAAATAAATTTTTCTTCATAAAAATTGCATTAACATTGTTTGGTATCCTTACAGTGTGTTTGCCTCATGTTAAAGTGTCTTCGTCTCAATAATTACATTGTTTCACTGAAGTACTTGTTATTTAAAGGAAGAAATTGACGCTTCCAAATTGGGGAGAGGTTAATATGGTGAATATGAAATAAATGTTAAAGAAGCTGACTAACACTACAGTTGATGCAGCAGTGATTGCTGTAATTAATTTTTCCAAATATTTTCTGTTACACAGCATAACTTTCCAAAACCTATACCATCTGGCTGAAAAATTCCCCATTTAGCTATGGTGGAAAGGTGATATTTTGTCTTCGAAATAACACTGTTAATTTATCACTCAGTACTGCAAAATAATCATCTCATCTCAATAGGGATATGACAGCTTTAATTTCAGTGTCAGAAAGGGTTTATAAGGTGTTCAGTGTCCCTGTGTAAAAAAAAAAAAAGCAGAAAATTTAGACTTCTACACTTTTTGGCATGAAAGGGGCATGTTGGCTCTGGGTTTCTTAGGAAAGTTAAGTGCTGTGAATTGCGTTGTCCTAATTAGTTCTATATTTATTTGGTTCAGAAATTAATTCAAATTAAGACCACATCAATTCTGAGTAAATGTGTCCAAACAAGAGCTAATGCAGTTTAACTACTCCACTTTATAATTTGGTTTAAATACATTTTTTAATACCACTATGTAAACAAAGCCTCAATCTTTTAACTAGCACCTTCTTCCACAGGGGCATCTAGCAGTTGTTTATACTGCATTTTCTTTGCCATTTTAAATATAGAGAAGATGTAATTACAACACATGATCCTGAGTTGTGAGATGTCCCCAAACTGGCTAGCACAGGTGTATAGCTGAGTAGCACTGTCTGCAGTTAAGGCTGTCGTCACTTGGGTGAAATCAGTGGCAGACTGAAAGCTACCGTACCTTTAGGGGTGCTGGGTTAAGCCTTCCACCTGCTAGCGGTATGCTTTGCAGCTGCTGCTCCCAAGACTCTTCTTTCTGTGTTGTTTGCCTGTTGCTTTCTGCCTTCCCATTTATCTGTATTGTGGGCTGTACTGGGTCTGGCTGAGGGGGAGCTGCTTTTCCCCATGCCAGCCTGCTGTGCTCTGTGTTGGTGGCCGGAGGCGGCACCAGTGTTTGGCTGTGGCCGGGCGGTGCCGGCCCAGCCCCGGGGCGCGCTCTCTCTCTCTCTCTCAACATTTCCCCCCCCCACCACCGCTGTGGGCTGGGGGTGGGCGGAATCTTGGGAGGGGGCGGCCAGGACAGCCGGCCCGGGCTGACCGGGGCTACTCCGTACCGTGTGATGTCTGCTCAGGGATAAAAGCTGGGAGGAAGGAGGAAGTGGGGGGCATTCGTTGTTTGGGACGTTTGCCTTTGTCCTCGGGAGCAGCCGCGGCACGTGCTGGGGCCCTGCTGCCCGGGATGTGGCTGGGCGTCGGGGCTGGTGAGAGGTGGGGAGGGGGGTCCGTGTTGTCCTTTCCCTTTTGTTTCCGCATGTGGTCTTTGTTTTATTAAACTGCCTTGGTCTTGACCCAGGAGGGAGGTTTCTTTCCACCTCATTTTCTCCCCCTGCTCTGCTAAGGAGGGGAGTGACAGAGCGGCTCGGTGGCACCCGGTGTCCAGCCGGGGTCAAACCACCACAGTCTTTTTGGCGCCCAACATAGGGCAGACAACGGCAGTTTTCTATTAAGTGTGCTCTCTGTCTCTCTTGTGGGAGGATGGAGGAACTTGGGATCAGGCTGACAATGTCTGTGTGTTTTGCCCTGTCAGCAATGGCTTTGTGCTGGGGGAGCTATCTGGTGGAGAAAATGAGGGAATACATCTCCCTCTCTACCTACCATCTACCCGAGATTGACGTGGATGGTTT
>WAAD01039291.1:3562-22280 GCA_013389945.1 Fregata magnificens
AATAGTAAGCTCATGTAAGTCAAATCAAACTTTAGACAGATGCACACCATGAATCCAGAGCATTACTTTCATCTAGAGAAAAGAAAGAGAAAAAAAAGAGCTTTTCATCAGATTCAGACATTTTGGTTATACATTGAAGAACATTTCAAGTGTATCGCTCAGACAAGTTATAAGTACATTTTGCAATTTTTAAGTTACAAGGACACTCAGAGGACTAATGGCTCCTGCTATTTCAGCGTGATAGAGTATGAAGATCCAGGAGATGGTAACACTGGATGTTTTATTAAATGTATTGAAGAAACTCTTAAACTAGCTCAGCAAGAAGTAAAGAGAGAAAGCCAGGAATATTGGGCCTAACAACAGCAAAAAAAATCTGAAAACTGGAATAGAGATGCAAAAGGTTTAATATACATTTGACTGTGGAGTTCCAAGCAAGAGACTTTCCAAAGTGAATTTTTATATATAAATACATACATACATATATATAGTTACATACTCACTTTTACATGTTTTTTCAATCATATCACTTACCCTCTAAATAACACAAGAAAATACATTCAAGTTCATGAAGAAGGGAGATCAGAAAATCAGGCAAAGAAGTCCTTAGCCTAGACTCATTTTTGTTTAGTATTTTGAAAAGAGTGAAAATCTTGCAAATACTTGGAGTCTTTTTATTGTTGTTGTTATTTTTTTACCATTGTAAAATCTTGAATTCACAGTCAAAATCAGACCTCATTGTAGGAGGTGTTTTCTATCCACTCGGTGATAGACAATATTCCTTGCAAGCAATCCACAGTCTAAGCATTTGAGACAGAAGAACACGAGTGGAAGTTGACACAGAAAAGTAAAGTGACTCTTGTCACATCACCTCGTAGATTGACTGTAATGTTGGAAGTTCAGTCCAAATTTCCTGAATCCTAATGCAATTCATTTTTCTATTGTACTACACTGAATATTTCCTGCTATGTAAAAAAAGTTCAAAACATAAGGACTATGTGAATCTTCATGCAGAATATATTTAGTTAGCTTTTAATATCTATTGTTATTTGATATCTAGAGAGGTTTTGTATGATTAAATTTTATTTGACAATTAGAAATAAATATCACAATCATCAGAGGAAGACAGTTCAAATTTAAACAAAACAAGGAATGCAGTTGAAATGTGTTTGTAGTCCAACTTGTGTTATACATAATTGCCATATTCTTGCTAGAATGCTTCAGGATAACTTAAGAGACTTCCTTAAGAATAAAGGTCGTTAAACAAGGAAACACATTTTTGAAGGTGCTACTTAAGGTGACACACTAACTCGAACGAACAGGAAAAACCTTAGGATAAAGAACCAGAAGAACTTTTATCCTTGAAAATTTCCTCATTGCACATCATAAGGAGAATTTCAGTGCATCATTCATTAATATTCAAGCTAAGCAAAAAAATCATTAGAAATGCATTGAAGGTCTTGGGCCACACCTGGCCGCAAGTGAATGCTTAGGCAACTTATGAGCCTTATAATGGAATGCGCAAAGGAGAGAAAACTGGTTATAATTTGGGTTTGTTTTTCTGCTTCCATATATTACAGCTGTGACTTATATGAATGCAGTTCCAAATATTTCAAAAATTTCAACATCTACACAGCCCTCTGAGTATTCTGAGGTGAAGTGGGCCATAGGAATAATCTTTTGTATGTAATCAGATATTTTCTTTGAAAAGAGCTATAAATATGTTACAAGTTGTTACGTGACTTTGTTGTGCACTTTGGGAGGTGACCTGTCAATAGCACTTGCTTTCTTTTCCACGTGGTGTGTTCTTTGAGAGTGGGACATTAAAAGGAGGTCTGTAATACTAGGGCAAGCATGTCTATATAAAGAGAAATACTTCATATCTATTATAATCTTCTTTACTTTTTTCTTTTGTCTTGTCCCTCTTGCTTTTACTCTTCTCTCCTCTCCTCTCCTTTTCATGTCATTCAGAAAATAAGGAGTTCCTCAGCTTCTCGAGAACAAGAGCAGCATGCAGAAGGAAACCTATTTGATGGGATACAGCTTTTGACAGAAGACAAGACAATTTGGTGTCCTAAAGGAAACTTTTAAAAGACTAACAGTCTTGGTAAGGTAAAAGTCTAGGAACAGAAAGAGTAAGAGGGTCATTTCTGGAGTGAGTAAGATTTTTTTTTTGTGTTTTCTACAGGAAGACAGAAAAGTTGGCTGGTTAACAGAACCAGATGTCTAGGGCATAAATGCCATTAAGGCAGCTCTTGCCTTGATATGCTTACTAATGGTCCTTGTACTGTCTCACTGCACTGCCAACTCCAAAATAATGACAATTTTTCCAGTTTGCTTTGCCTTTGGGGGAAGACTTTGGGTTTGTTCCTAAAAGATACTATGAAGTTTCATCTTCCCCTCATTATGAACTCACTCTGACCACGCTGTACGTCAGAATTTGAATGGGTGAATTAAAGTCTGGCTAATTATCCCAAAGGGAGCAGGCAAGAAGGGATTAATACCAGCTCCATTCACTGTGGAATTTCCCTCTTCTCAAATTTTAGTGAATTCACCAACATTTCCCTCCTTGCCCACATTTATCCCTACCTTAAGCTTGCCAATGACACATTCCCTATACCCACTTCAGGCACTCCCTCCTCCACATAACATATCCCTTCTATCAGCTCCAAATGATGACTAGTTGTCACCACCCCTTCTTTTCTCATTTCTCAGTCCTGGGAGACAATGCCAAGAGTGACAACTGCTTTTCTTTCACAGACTGAAGCATCAGGGTTTGAAAGAGAAGGGAGTTAGAAGACAATAACAATTCTATGGAAATAAAGGTATATACCAAAGACCACAGTGGGAAACATTGATCTGAAAGCAGCTGGTTCGTAACTTGAGAAAATCTGAAAAAAAAATTTGGTAAAATTTAACTGCAGTTCTAACAAGGAGTCTGGCAAAGCATGAGAACTCCATCCTAAGGGCACTTCAACCAGGAAATGATAAAGTTTTACTTAATAAGACATTAGGTAGTTTTAGTTTAATGCTTGTCTTTCAGTATTAAATGACAAAATTGAATTGATTTTGAACATGTAGGAGCACACACACACATATGTGTGTACATATGTGTATATGTACACATAAATATACATATATTTATCTGGTGTATGTGCCTCTAATGGTCCTTCTCTAAATTGTTCCTAGTCTCAGTCATATTAGTGAATTAAAATAAAAATAAACTTTAGGCCATAGGATCCCCAGGTGAATTAGCTATGAAGATGGTTATGCACAATCTTTAATGCAAAATGTCTCTGCTTCAGGCAAGCTGAGATTTAAATGAATGATAAAATATTTTCAATAATATGAAAATGACACTAAAAACTTGGAAGGACCTTGAGCAACTAAAATAGTTAAATATTATCTGATTACAGGGAAAGGGAGAACCTGCTGAATTCTATTTAGGGTTTTATGTGGGCAGTAGGAGTCTTGTTCTGTTCCTATTTGTTGAAACAACATATTTACATCGCTATATAATTAGTGTTCTCCCTTCAGATACTGTGAGTAGGTTATTTGGATCAACTAAGCCAACTCCTTACAAAATGAAAGGGATTCTTTTACCACTATAACTACTGGGGAAAACACTCTGTAAAGAAATACTTCTGATCTTTAACTCCGCAAGCTTTTGTGCCAATCTAGAAGGATTTAGTCTTCTAAGTAGCCTTCAGGAAGTGCTAACTTTCTGAAAGATGTTACTTTTATTCTCTTGTAAGACAATATACTTCCTGGAAAAAATACATGATTTAGGAAAAAAAGACCCACAGTAAATCCATAGCCTTATTACAGTTTAACAGCAAAGTGAAATTCATAGCTATGAAATTAAGTTTTGAGGATTTTTAAACTCTTGATTTTGATATGATATGATAACAATTTCTAAGTTGAATATTTTTAGGAATCAATGTGCTCTTTAAAGTTCTGCTTTGTTTTAAGTCTCAGATGACAAATATAATTGGCTGTCTGACTACAAAGAAGTATCAGGACTTACATATTTTAGAGCATTTGTTTGGGCCAAGCTGTAGAAGAACTGAAAAAGAAAACTGCATTTTCAGCCATAAAAATTCAGTGTTTTTCTGGATGTGGTAGAGACTGATGTCTAGAGAAAACAATTATCCTGTACTGGAAGTCAGATAACAGTATAAAAGTGAAGAATGCAAGGCTCTGGCTTAAAACCAGCCCCCATCTTTAGGTTTCCTCTGGTTTAATGCTTTAGCAGGTTCTTTCTCAGCCTCCTTTCTGTTTCCCTAAAATATCTAAAGGTCAGATGTACACTTAAATAGTGTTTTTTATCCAGTCTGTGGAAAATTATAAGAATTTTCATTGTCTATAAAAACAGAAATGACAAATAGAGTCTCATCTGGGGCTTCAGAGCGCTCATGAGATCATCCAGATCAGGTAAGTATAGATGCCCCACTGTAAATGTGACGCACTTTGGCAACATCTTTTCTCTGACAGCAGCGTATATGCTGGCTCTTCAGGTCAAGCTAAAACAATTTCTTTGGCCCTGGAACCTGCAGGCTGCCAGTTCAGCGCCTCTTGTGCGTATCTGTGGTGGGCGGAGGGGAAGATCTGTAACACACACTGATGCTTTACTTACCATAAATTTTAGGAAGGGGAGCAAGAAGCCAACCTGCATTTCAGTTTCTTTGGTAACCATATATAAATATATACACACCTTATCTGTCTATCTATCTATCTGTCTGTCTGTCTGTCTTTATTATCTATAATGTTAAAGAGGTATCTTTTGTTCGCTAACATTAATCCTCTGACTGTTCCTAATGTGTGGCCTATACCTTGACACTATAATAGCGTATGAGTACTTTTCAGCTCATCCTTGCTATTGTTACTATACTTTATAAATAATTCTGCGTATAATTACTCAGTTTTACTCTTTTTTCATATACACTTATGCTATTATAAAATTCAATTAAAAGTGGGTGAACTGAAAAGGAAAAAGAAACCAATTTAAATTAAATTTCTAAATTAGATATCTAATACTGATAGATTTACTTCCTTTCAAATATAACACTCAACAAAAGAAACAGTAAAAATGCAAATATTATTTCTCTTTATAATGAGCTTTCATTGCACACCAGTTCTTTGCCTAACCCTGGAATTGCCGTAGGCATTGCAGTTGCTTACTTGCTCTCTTTCTTTCTGTCTTGTTATTGCTTTCTTTATTAAGCAACACTAAGTGCTTTTGAATACTTAATGTTAAAACATTTAAGTTATTTCAAGAGAATAAGGCATTTGTTTCATATGGTAATGATTTGCCATTTTACAGGGCTAATGTCCAAAGTTTTCAAAGCACTTTACATCAGTAAATTGTACATCTTTGCTATCTTTCCATCTTCATTAAACACTATAAATTTAATATGTGCATTAGGTGAACAAGAACAGTGAAGCCAGCCGAAGCCATATTGGACACAGAAAGGATGTGCTTATGTTAGGAAGTAATTCAGAGTGATTCAAAGGCGTACTTTAGATAGATTTACTCTAGTCCCTTGGACCAAATATCCCCACTGGATATTTCAAAGCTATATCAATGAGTGGTCATTATTTCTTACTCTCAGGTCTCCATTAGGGGACAGCAAACATTGATCGCCTATGTGGATAGGAATTTCTCATTTAGTTGCTTCTGACAAAAGTCTGCTTCCTCTGGACCAAAATCACTTTGCTTACCCAAACCAAAGCAGAGAAAGTGGAGGTAGTTGAGATACTTCAAAACTGTGCTACTCCTCTGAAACAAATCTCTAATATAGGTGGGGATGCAGCTGGAAGACATGTCCAAGCCAGAGTAGAATAGAAATACACCTGTCTGCGGCTCAGACAGACAGAAACCAGTGATTCCCAGATTGTGACTGTTGAATAGTAACACAGCAATTAGGAATGGGCTATGATTATGGATTAAGGTTACCACAAATCAGCCAGTGACATGAACCGCTAAAGCAGCTGAAGTGGTTTGAAGTTGCTGGTAAGCACCTCTCCCCATTCCACATTTAAACTTCTGTTAAAAAAAAAAAAACAAACCAACCACTTCTGCAGTAAAGTGTCTGGCTGATATTTGTATGAATCATCTACGGTTGCTTCTTTTCTCCTTAATCTTTTTTTTACTAGCCTGTCCTAGACTTGAACTCCTTTAAATAGGATCTTCGTACTGGCCTTCTTGAAAGCAAAGCACTTAACACATATGGTGTGCTACCATAAATAAAATAACAAAATAGATGAGATTTTGGATCTAGAGCTAGATATGGATGTTGCCATTCATTACATGGTCTGATTTATCGCTGCAATCTTTGTATTACACAGTACCATCGATGGTTTTTCATATACAGAGGTGGCTGAGTAGTTTCAGAAAGGACTTTCATTAATAATTGAATCAAGATTGGCTTGCTGTATTGCATAAGGTCAGATGATTGATTAACATATGGACAGCAGCTGAGTAGAGGAAACATTTTCAAAACTTCCAAATATTTTCTCTATAAATAACTATAACCCCTTTGCTGCTCTCCAATTATGGAAGTTTCTGTCACCTACTTAGTAAGCAGAAGCAACACAATGGTATTTAGGTGATCCAGCTATACCATAAATGCCAGTTAGAGGAAGCAATCAATTTACAGTCAGTCCAGTGTCTGAAAATAATTTATCCAACTTTCTGACAAACATAAGGAAGTGCAAATCAACAAATGCTTGACAGAGGAAAAAGGAGATGTATTTCAACTAAATGGGGAGGAAGAAATCAGTCAGCTCCTAACATATTATTTGCTATCTAATTTGTTTTTCAAAGAAGTAATGTTTATTTAACACAGTAACATTTTACTACATGCAGTGCTAATGGAGGTTAAATAAAAGACACAAGGGCAGCAAAATCCCTCACTTACTTTTCACACAAGGACAAAAGTGCTATGTGAGAGAAATGCAGATTAATTTCTCAATCCTCACAGCACTTTTTGACACCACTGGCTATGGGTTACCTCTTAAGTATTTGAAGATTTTAGTAGGGCTGACTGACTTAGATTTGGACAGGTTTAAATCATACTTGCCAGTGTGCTATTAATTTTTAACCACAGTCATTTTTTCCCTAGACCTGTTAATATGCTAGGCAGTCCCAGAAAGCATAAAACTTTGACCCATGCTCTCCAGCATTTGCATATAGCACTTTCTGTAGGTGCTTTATTCTGTAATCAAAATTCTAACTATCTCCTCAACAGCATACAGATACGGGAATCCACAGACCCAGATAAAAGGGCCTTCAAGCTGGCCGTATGATTATCAGACATACATTCTTTTATGTTAACTGGTCTTTTCCTACTCAATTCAGATGAAACATAAATAACTTCAGCTGCCTACCAAACTCTGCAGACAACACTCTCTGGAGGTGCAGTGCAGTGGAATATGATTTTTCCTTACAACCCACCAATTATTTCCGCATCTTTTCTGGACCTTGAGATCTCTTTGGGAGCCATGTTAGTCAGAGAAATACAGTAAAGCTAAGATCACCATTGCCTCAGCACAATGCAAAACTTTGAGGCCTTTCTGACAACCCGTTTGGGAATGAATGCAGCCCCATCTTTTCAGAATTTCAAAACAGATCACTACACAACCCCAAACTGTCTCACGTTTTCAAGCTGAGACAACTTCGTAGAAACAATAGAAGCATTTCATTACCATTGGTCTAACATTGAATTTATTTTTTAAAAGCTTAGTAGAATATACTTGCAGACTTCAAAACAGGCAGACTTTCACTTGAAAACTCCCACATTTACATGATCTCCTCCAGAAATACTAAACTTTTAGTCCCTGTAGTTATGACTCATCTTAACTAATCAGTGATAGAAAGTCTGTTGAAGGCGTTTCTTCTGAGCTCTGCAAAAGGTTGGTCAGTTTAAGAGCTCAGCTCTAACATCCCTGCTGGAAGGAGAATTCTTTACTACTTGAGGGGACTTCTGTGCATGTGTGGTGGGTTGACCTTGGCTGGACTCCAGGTGCCCACCAAACCACTCTATCACTCCCCCTCTCCAATTGGACAGAGGGAGAAAAATATGATGAAAGGCTTGTGGGTCAAGATAAGGATAAGGAGATCATTCACCAGTTATGATCACAGGCAAAACACTTGACTCAGGAAAATTAATTCATTGCCAATCAAAGGTCAGAGTAGGAGAATGAGAAATAAAAACAAATCTTAAAACACCTTCCCCCCACCCCTCCCTTCTTCCCGGGCTTAACTTCACTCCCGATTTTCTCTACCTCCTCCCCCCAAGCAGCACAGGGGGACGGGGAATGGGGGTTGCGGTCGGTTCATCACANTCTCTCTCCACAGGTTCACAGGTCCTGCCAGGAGCCTGCTCCAGTGTGGGCTTCCCACAGAGTCACAACCTCCTTTGGGCATCCACCTGCTCCGACATGCGGTCCTCCATGGGCTGCAGGTGGATATCTGCTCCACCGTGGACCTCCATGGGCTGCAGGGGACAGCCTGCCTCACCACGGTCTTCACCTTGGGCTGCAGGGGAATCTCTGCTCCGGTGCCTGGAGCACCTCCTCCCCCTCCCTCTTCCCTGACCTCGGTGTCTGCAGACTTGGTCCTCTCACATATTCTCACTCCTCTCTTTGGCTGCAGTTGCAGAGGTTTTTTACCCCCCTTCTTAAGTATGTTATCCCAGAGGTGCTACCAGTGTCGCTGATGGGCTTGGCCTTGGCCAGCGGTGGGTCCGTCTTGGAGCCCTCTGACATTGGCTCTGTCGGACATAGGGGAAGCTTCTGACACCTTCTCACAGAAGCTACCCCTGTGGCTACCAAAACCTTGCCATGCAAATCCAGTGAAACATGACAGTCCTACATCTGCATTGATTAGACTCACAGAAAGGTGAAGCGAGTGATGGTGAAACAGATTTAACTCTGGACATATCATGGTGTGATGTATTCAGCTGAGACTTGTAAGAGCAAACTGCAGTCTCAAGCAAGCCCTTTGCCATTAGTTTTTATAGTCACTTGGGAAACTATTATAAAAAAAGCAGGCAAGCAAGTTTCCTGCATGGAAACCTCATTTCATCTGTAGAACTAATCATTTATCCTGGGATACCCAATCAACATTTAGACTCTCTATTAGCCTTCTTGCTACTACTGCCCTTGGTTTTTCCTTTCTTCCCAAAGTTCGTTTCTCTGGCAAAGAAATACAGTCAGAGAATCAGAGAGCTGTGAAGAACTCAAGTCAATAACTTTTTTCAGACAGTGTCAATAATACCCTAACCACCCAGATGGATGGTCGCTTAACTTTTTCTTTTAAAAGATCTCTTAACACAGATTCTATATCATTCTCATGCAGTCTGATCCAATGCTTGATCATATTGGTTGTACATTAAACAGATTTTTTTCCCCTCCTCGAACCTTTGAAAACAAGCAGTTATTTTTATCGTTATAAAAATTAGATTTTTTTAATTGAAGAACTGCCAATCCATTAATGTTCTCTTTTCCAGACTAAACAAACCACATTTTCTAAATCACTTGTGATATTTTCCATACTCTCCAGGCACCTTTTCAATAAAAAAAAAAGAAGGAATGGGATTCAAAAAGTTATTTTTTTCCCTTATCTTATGTAATTTATTTTCCATTTGCTACCATTGCCTCCTTCATTCTTTCTCTTCTTCTGTGACATTTATTATTTTCTGTACCCCTATCTAAATCAGGCTTGAGTCCTCCTCCATAGCTTAGATCTTGCATATCTGAAACAAAATATGTCAAAAAAAAAAAAGGAAGAATGTCAAGTTGTCCTCATTGCTCTTCTAAGCACCAAATACATCCAAATAATTAAGTAAGTAATAATTACAATAATTAGTACAAGTTATTACTTCCACCATGAAAACTCACTCTTAAACTTTAGGTACCACAATTATAAGGTTACACGTTAGTATCTTTACAATCAAAATTTAACATTTTGCCACCCAAATCTGTATTATTCATTATCAAAGGTTTTATCTTTACAAAAATCTCAGTGAATCTTTGATTTTTCTGCCGCACAGCTCTCTGTTGTTAAAATTAAAGCACTTTGCTTTCATTTCTTCTTTCATTTCTTTCATTAATTTCTTTTTTTTTTTTTTTTTTTTTTGGAAACTCTTTGGTGCAAGAACTGTCTCTTACTATGTTTGTAAAATACATAGCAGAATTAGGCATTAATCCCACTTGGGGGTTCTTCTGTTGTTGTGTTGCCAGGCAAAATATTTTAGCTCTAAAATCGCCAATAAAAATATTTCTCTTGCTACTGTCAGTAATAGCTATTTCAGGAAAAAAGAAAACTAAAAATCCAACAAAAAAGTAAAAGTAACTTGGTAACACGTTCAATCTTTCATCTCAATGGTCAAAAATCAAAAGATTTAATCTGATAGAAGACAAATGGTTTGGGGAAATAGCAAATGCATGTGAAATATGGCTTGAAAGCTCTCCTGTGAGAGGCTGGAGAGGACACAAAGCTCTTTAAGTGTGTGGGGGGAGCACTTTCTATGCCATTAGTGCTTGATTAGATAGTATAACAGATAATGTAAGAGAAAATTAGACTCTGACAAGAAGCAATTGAACCTTGAGTTTTGACAGTCATCTGCTGGACACCTTATCACTTTTATCGTTAGGGCCTCTTAGAGGACACATAAGGACTTTGTTCCAGCGGATAATTATCATAAGTGCATAGTGAAATGTTATGCTTTTTTCCAAAGATGCATTGGTTAGCCCCAAGCACTGCCGCAGTGGAGTATTTTTGGGGGCCTGATTTTGTATGCTGTACAATACGGCAACTGTGGTCTTTACTGGGCTGTAGAAAAATACAAAGGTCATAAAATCCAGAGTTCGAAAAGCAAAATAACCTTCAAGTCTTGACCTGCTTGATTGGTAGACAGCTTTAAACTTTCTAGCATAGATTAGAAAGAATAACTATTGGTTGGTCTTGTCTTCTACATGCAATCATTTTTTTAAGTTTTATCAGTCATGAGTCAAGCATGAAGTACTTAAAAGAAGCAAAGAGGATTCACCTCAGAGTTTAAAAAAAAAAGACTTTTGAGATGAGACTAAACATGATGTAGCTCCTGTGAAAAGCAGAAATTTATCACGTTACTTAGAGAAGTTGAAAGCCATGGGCTTTGGTTGTAGTCTGAGGTTAACATTCCACCCAGGTGTGCACCACAATTGTATGTAAAACTGTTAATATTCTGCCTGTGACAATAACTTCCAAATATCTCAGTGAGGCTGGAGGAATCTCTTTCTCTAGTGATACATTCAGATACCAGGTTTTCTGAAACAAAGGGATCAAAGAGGATACAAGTGTTAATCAGAATCTTATATGAGTGATGCTTAGTTTTCATACTTTCAGGTTCAAACAGAGTGCAGAAGGTGTCTAAAAGCATAGCTCTACCTAAGGATGTTAGCAGCATCTATCCAAAACAGCTTGCTATGAAAGGTTTGCATTTCAGAAAATCAACTGACTTTATGATATTACCATCATCTGAGAGATTTAAATGTGATTAATACCACTGTATTAAATCTAAATCCTAGGAAAATTTCAGTTTCCCTTAGTGAATTTAAGGCTAAATTTAATCTCTGTCTACACACAATTGTTGCTTTTCTCTGTCATCATTAAAACAAAGGATAACTATATAAAAACTGATGCAATAATGAATTGTTTCTAAATTACACATGTTCCAAGGACAAGGGTTTATCAGACTACTGTGCTTTTCACTGGCAATAGCAAAATAGTTACAAATGCTGTAAATTAGCCACCCAGTAGTTTATTATTGTAAACAGTATTATCTTAAAAGTGATCCAGAATAATGTTTCGGTGGTTGGGGTTTTTGGGGTTGGTTTTTTTAACTGTTTCTAAGTAACCAGAGTGCCTTTGATTCCAGGAAAGTCTATTTGTTTTCTGTCATGGGAGGAGGAGCGTGCACACAACTTTGGATGCAACTTGGTGATGTCATAATTCACTCTGAAACATGATCCATATGGATTTGCCCACAAACGTAAATTTGATGGTTCACCAAGTTTCAGGAAGGACCCACAGAGTGAGTTCAGGTACGTAGTCTTCCATTTCATATGTTGATAAACTGAAGCACTCCTGACCAGAGTATGAGCGGTTTACAAAGGTCATATTAGTGATCTGTGTAGAATAGAGGTAACACTTTAGTTATTTCTATGTGAGTTTTATTTTGTATTCTGCCCAACATAGGTATTTAGTAAGACAATAGGTAAATTCATACAACAAAAAATAAATTGCAATATAATTTTGCAAGGTCAGAGTAACCGGGAAACTATTAGAGGTGAATTCATTGTTATTCATTTCACTTCAAAGTTAAATGTCAGTTCCCATGACCCAGTAAATGGAGTGTAATTACTGAAAGTATATAAATGATATAACTGAGAAAAATCTGACTCCTGTAGATGTTCTTGAGAAAGGGTTTTTTTCATACATCTGGGTGATTAAAAAATTGAACTCCTGGACAGCAAGATCAGTCAAATTACTTCCCCATCTCCTGACAGAAAAAATACACTTTGAGGGGCCTTATTAAGCAATCTATCTCTATTGAGCTCATTAAGTTCTGGACAGCTAATAAGAATATAATAGAATCTTGGATGTCCTCTATAACATAATCTGACAAGTTGAAGCTCCACTCCAACTTCATTTGGATGGGCAAACAATGAACCATATGCTAGTTTCAAATTCAGCTTAGCTTCCTTCTTGTTTTAGTAGGACTCATGCATTTGTAAAGATAGCTTAAATAAAATCAGGTTGCCAATTCAGCTTCATTCTAACCTCTCTTTTTTCCTTGTGAATGCTAACTGTCACAATTCATCTCACTTCTTACTCTACAAAAGACACGTATAGCTACTTGTTAAAAGATGCTTGTAAACATCAATGCACAAAAATCCATTTTAGTGCATAACAAGAAATTGGTTTTGGTTTGACAAAACACAGCTCTTAACCATGTATTCATGAACAATGTCTACTGTCACCTGACATACTATGTATTTCTATACTTACATTCATATTTCTCATTTACAAAGCCCCATTACAGGTTGTATATAGATTTAATCTGTTCTTCTGCCCATTTTCTTCCCCTTTTTCGAATATGTGATGCTTTGACCTCTTGTTCCTTTCTTTTTCTTATTGGAACAGAGATCAGTCCTGCTATATTTAATCCTTATTCTAGTACCAATCTACTTGGTAATAATACTGTCAGAAACCCAACATGTAAGTCACCAGCCAGTCCACCTAAGTGGCTAACACAGTTTTTCAAGCAGAGCAGCCTTAATAGCCAGTGGCACTCAAGGGAGAGAAGCAAATAATGTTAGCACCCATTCACCTGTAACTCCTTAGCTTGAATGATCATATGCTAATTCACAGCTGTAAAAGCTTCTCAGTCCACAAGACAAGTCTGAAGAAGACTTGGATTCTCACCTCCACAGTGAGAGGTAATTTCCCTGATCTAATGGCAAAACTCTCCTGCTTTTCCTGGAGAGAAGGAGCTTTCCTTGCTCCAAAGCGTCCATTGTGCTGTGCATCTGACCTTTACTGACTCTGTCAAAACTGTGCTTCTCCTCCCTTTTTCTTAGCACCTAGTACAAAGGCTGAGGTGTAGAAAGCTTTCCCAACTACTGAACTGGAAGTTGGATTTTCTCAACACTCATCCTCCTTCCCACCCAAGCAGCTCTTATGTGAGCATAGTGCCACAGTGAGCTCAAATATGACACTGACGCAGAAAGCAGTGCAAGCAGGGGTACGGCCCTTGCACTGCTGCAAGCCCTCCGCTGCTAATTCAGCCACTCTGCTGATCAGATGCCCTGTATTGCTCATCAGATCATCTTAATGTACCTTTCTGAGCTAACTTTTTGTACTGGTGATAAAGCCTTACAGTACCTAAAGGCATGAAAGTCTAGATTAGGCTATAGGGTGTGTGGAGAGAAAATATTTATAAAAGCACTCCAAACAAACTGGTCATTCAGAGGAAGAAAACTGTCATCAGAGGTCATCCAAGCCCCTGATAATGTCAAGGGTTGGTACAATAATGAACTGAAAGATTCTGTACATGGGAGAAAATGTTTACAGCTGGAATTATTGAAATTATTTTGACTATAATAAGGTGAGACTGGTATCCTGCCTTGGACTATATTTGTGAGTTACTGGGACTGAATCAAGCTGGAAGAATCAACTTTTATTATCATTGCTTCTGTTCTTGTCTCCCAGATTTCTGGGATCTTCCACTACACTACTCTGACTTCATCAAGCAGGTCATGAAATGCATCCTGACCAGAAAAGGACAGAGGAAGGGAACTAGATGTTGCAACACCTCCACTGTCTGTGCTAAACATTGAATGTCACCTGTAACATAAGACTCCCCCTCTACCACGGTTTTCCTTCAGCCATGTATTTCTACTCACTTATCCCTTCAGCTAATATTCTTTGTTTTCTTAAAATCAAATTCACCTTTTCCAGTGCTGCTAACCTGTGACCAAAGCAGAAGGAAGCACCTGTCTGTACAGCCTAGCAACCCAGCTAGTGTGTCAGACCTTGGTGTGTATGATCTGCTTCTCTCACAGCAAAGTCAGAAGCAAAAATCAGCCCCAGAGACAGAACCTGCCTTTTATAACTTTACTGTTCTTTTCTCTCCTTGTTTATGTTCATTTATTTTGCTTTATCTAAAAGGAGATAGGATCAGACTTCAGCTGCAAGATCTCAAGTTGCCCTAAACCCTCTTTCTTTTCTCCCTTCAAAGAGAAAAGAAAACAATAACAAAAAAAGACAATAAATGTGACCTTTGAATCCTTTTAACCATATGTGTTCATTCCAGAGGTAATACAAGTTTCTTGTTTTCAGGCTTGAACAGCCAAACTAGTCTCTCTGTGCGTGACTGTATATGCTGTAAGACCATACTCAAACACCCTCAGTAGTGTTGCCCATTCTTGTTCAATCCTTTGGTGTTCTGGGGACATACTCTGTGTCTCAATTGCATATTGAGGATGCTTTGTGGATTAATTTATATTTCATTGTTGGAGCTTGCTGAGATGCACCCCCAAGATCCTAGTCTTAACTTGACTTCTGCAGCAAACCTTGGTTCATGCCTAGAGCACACATGTGGATTTCCCTTTTGTGGAAATCAGATTACATGGTATGGTCTGGTATGGCATGTCTGGTATGAAGAAGGCTGATGTTAGCGTATGAGTGTAGCTGGAACATAAGCATGGGCACCTGCTGACTTCAAGTGCCTGAAGTTCACTGGAAGTTCACTGATACAGGTGTATCATACATATACCATTCTTTCCCAATCAATCTTGAAAGATCCCACCTCTCCTGCTGGGAGCTATTAGGCCTGCTTGCTGTCTTCATGGCTGGTTGGCTCTCAGCTCAAGAGAGAGCAGAACCCTGCCTAGCCAGTTAGCCCAGACCGATCCATCAAGAAGCTCATGTGAGATAAGTTTGTGTGTAAATGGGAAGAAATTAGAAGCAAATTTAAGAAGAGCTATGCAATGATGGAAATATAATCTTTAGCTATGTCAGGTAGGGACTCCTCTGAGCTTAAAAGAAGAGAAACAGGAAATGTTAAAAAGAAAGAGGAAGGAAATTTTTAACTCCTTTTTTGTCAGGTTTTTTTTTCTTTTGTAAGCAAATGACAGATAACAGTAATTTGACCTGAAACCTTAGACCACCAGTGACTATTTAAGCTTATAGCAGTAAGAGTTTTGTTAATGTCCTTCATGATCATGAGATCCCCTCTTATTACAGCATCAGTCATCTGTACTTGGGTAAAGTAGTCATAAAATACTACTGGCTCCAAACTGCAAATGTATTAGGCCCAGTTTACAAGATGAGACAATTACTATGCAACAGAGGCTCAGAGGTTTTGAGTCTTGCCTTAGCATGCTCCTGGTTCTTAACAAATAACTTATCAAGAGTAGCAAGATAGACTTCTCATTAAAAAAAAAAACAAAAAAGGTCAGCCACAAATAGAGTGAAAGCCTGAGACACACCACACAGCTTTTGTTGTCTATGTGGTATTCCATTTCACTGATACCTCTGTAACAAATCTACCACAAAATGACACTCCACAGCTGAAAGTTCATGAGGAGAATCACTGACTTAAACCAGCATATCTTCCTTTTCCCCCCCCCTATTTTATATCCATCCCACATGGTACTTCAGAAGGTGAAAAATGTAGTGCACTCCTATCTCTTGGTTAACTCTCCAGCTCAAGAATAGTATGAATTGCTTCTTATTTTGTTTGTTTTGTTGGGTTTTTTTTCTCTCTGTATTCATTTTGCTGTCATTAGAGGGAAAAAAAATTGTTTCTCCAAACAGCTGCTCTTTCAAAAAGCATCAGATGAATCCCACAATTCTACCTGTTCATGCATACATATAGTGATAGAGATATATAATTTGTCATACAACACCTCCTCCTCGTAACAGAGTGTGCTGTACCCATTGAGGTGTGACTGGACATCATAAGCAACTCCATATGATTTTATATGGTGTACCACCCTAGTTCTGCTGCCTGCAGTACAAACCACACAAGATTTAGGTGGCAAAAAACAAACCACAGACACAAAACTTGATAGAAACAAAACAAAGTGTTTTTATTACTTTGTTACTACCTGAACTTAAGGGCATGGTTTTCTGAGAAATCAAAATGCACCTTTTCCTCTACTTGAAATGAAACGATGAAATGAATCATGCAGTGATTTGTTTTACATGAAATAGTCTCCATGGTCTCCTGGGAATGCCAGTGAGCCATAATAGGCACTGGGATTTTTCATTGGAAACTTGCATTTCTGAGGAAACAGAGCCTTACATCTGCTGTACCCATAGCCCTTGATGGAGTTACTTGATCCTTGGTGCTGTGGATGCACAGAATAGCTAGCAGCATTCCCCTAACTCACAGTTCAGAAAAAAAAGAAAAAAAAAAAGGAAGGAAAAAAAAAAGAAAAAAAGAGAAGAATAGCTCTTGCCTTCTCTTTCTTTCCTTACATAGCTCTAGAAGATAACAACTTTCAAAACCTGTATCTTACAATAGGGAAAACAATAAATGTCTGCTTTTGAAATAAGAGCTGCTATATCTTATGCAAGTTTGAGGAACATGTGCAGATTTGCAGGTTTATGCAGTATATATATCAGAGCCATGTTTTCAAGATCACCACTGTGTAAACAAGAAAAAACAATGGACTAGAATTTCAGAAGAGTTTAACCTCATCACCATGATATTATTGGCACACATTATGCTGAACTACAGACTGTGATCTCTGATTTGCACACTGAATTCCTACTGCAACATATTAATGAGTTTAAAAATAAGGGAAAATTCAAATGTAATTATAAAATTATTTCAGAGGAAACATGCTGTCTGGCTGAAACTTTAGAGTTTATTAACTGCATTATATGAAAGCAATAGCCTGCATGTTGCTAACGTTTCAAAATTTTAGTGTTGTTGCAGAGATCTGTATCAAGTGAATTAAAATCCTTGTGCATTATAAAATTAAGCTAGTGTCGTCAAAGAAGGTACCTGACCTAGGTAGCTGCTACCTATAGCATCTTCTGACAATTCCAAATTAAATGCTTGCTTGTTATTAATTATGTTTCAAGCCACATTATGATTTTGGTACATATAGCTACTCATTACTGCCCCCAGTAATCATACGGGACTCTGTCTTTTTGACAGTCTTCAAGTCTAATAGTCTTATTATTTATTTATGAATATTTACATTTTAATTCAACACATTTGGGGGGAATTAACTTTGAGACGACAACTCATACATCTAGGTATCTTAATCAAAAACTAAATTCCACCCTTGAGGTCTAATGCAACCTCATCATCTGCTGTCAAGAGCTGTTCAACAGTTCATACGATTCAGAAATAATACATTACAAGATCAAAAGGTGAACACTATGTTAGAACTGTCTTCCAAATGGAACCTCTTTGCGTACAACATTCAGACTTTAAATGTGTCTTCATTTCTAAAGGGGAACAAAAGTCAAAATCTAAGGTTTTCCTGCAAGGCATAATGTTCCAGAAAACTTTGTTTCAACTGCTCAGAAGCATTATATTTTGATAAGATAGAAATCTGCTGTTCTGATAAAGTTGGAAAAGTTGCTTCATCTTTTTTACTTTTACTATATATTAAATGATAATATAAAATAAATGTCAAAATAAAATGTTTTGACCTTATCAAAATGTTTCATTTTGGTAATTTTCCCATCAAGGTTTTAAATTAAATTGGTACATCCTTGAAAAACATTTAGGTGTTGTTAAACTGGCATTTTCTTCTGGCAACCTGTTACACTGAAAAAATCTTGACTAGTTCTCATCAACAGACACTGCCAAATATGGCATTTTTCTCTTGTAGATCTGTATGTCTATTTGTTCTGTTTCAAGCTCTCTTTGTGAAGTAAATATGCCTTCCCTGTATTAGCTGAACTGAAATGACTTTTTCTAAACCATGAGCGTGGAGAGGTGGACTGTGACTTGTGCCACCTGTGGTTTCCTTGTAGCTCCCAAGCTGGGGCTGTTTCAGATGATCAATGATGTGACATAGTCATGCTGGGTGATTTTGGGCCCCTAGTTTTGGATAGAAACAAGCTGGTAGGAGCTGTAGCTCACAGACAGCTGTCTATCTAGCCCAGCCCCACTGTGATAGGCTAGATAGATAGTCATTGCCA
>WAAD01039291.1:25088-61311 GCA_013389945.1 Fregata magnificens
TCTTGGACCCACATCTAAACATCTATCATTCATAGCTCAGAGAAGTACCATGAACATTTTAATTAAAAAAAGCTTTAAACATGTAATAGTCAACACTAAATATAAGATACTACCCTATCATCCTTGTCAGGTGAATATCTATATCCTTGGAAAGTTGACAGAGCCATTACTTGGCTATTCAAGACAGTAATCAGATTTTCTGAGCATCAATCAGCAATCATGAAGTCAGGAACATTTTATCATGAAGTCAGGAATACAGGGGGTTTTCATAAGCTAATCAACAGGCATCAAATAGACAATCAATCTAATTAGTGGCTCACATTTGCGTGGCAATCACAGCTGCCAAACCTAGACGACAAATTTCATTAGTAATGAAATCTGAGAACTATGATTTGTGAAACCTATCATCAGACTGGAATTGTGGTTATTTTAAAAGGAGAGTCATTATGGTGGTTTGGGACATTTGAGGAATTTAAGCTGCATGGTGGGGTTCACTTTCTGGTGTCTCTTTTGTTTTCAGGGTAAATCAACACCCAGGGTCACAATTTTCAAAGAGCTCATCTCAGTGTGGAACATATAGTTTCAAACAAAGCTAGTGTTCAACATTTAGACACTTCTTTTGTTTCCAAAATGTAACTGAAGCTTTTGCAGCTCCTGATTTCCTACAGAGTTCTTTGAAAAACACTAAGCGAGAGCTAGTTATACCCAGAGTACTTCTAGTGCAGTAAATATTTCTAAAGCTGAAAATTTAAGACACACACATATGTGCATATTCATGCATAAATTAACCATCTACAAAGGAAAAAATAACCAACTAAACCAAAAGGAGAAAATGTTCCTGACATGAAATATGCCACTTATTCAGAAGAAGAGATAGTAAATCCATCAAGGAAATGTATTTTTTTCTTGAGGAAGCAGTGTCTCTTGTACATTAAACACAGATATTTGCTGGGTTATTTTCCTTGGCTATATACCGTGTGCCAGTCTTCAACACATTGTAAAATTAAAGGTGTTGCTGCTTTTGCCTTGGAGTGAGGGGATTGACACAAGGTCATCTTCAACCCTATTTTAGTAAGATTCTATAATATACCTATGCATTACCATTCTAGGCTCTACTCTCAATAGCTAGCATGTACCATTCGTCTAAACAAGCAGCTGGAAATATCATCTCATGTCCCTGAAGTATGAGAACAGAAAGAAACCTGGAATTTCAGATCATTAATGCCCTAGATATTGCAGCTGTGCAGTCTAAGAAGTGACAGTGACCTCGAGGAGGACTCTATTATGATGCTATTTATGTATTTAGGGTCTACTAGCCCTGTATGATACATTGTCACCTTTCAGCCCTATTCACACTTAATTATAGAGCCTATTTTAACAGTGGTACATCTTTTGGCACTAGACTCACAGAATAATGGAAGTATTTGATATGCACGGAAAAAAGAGATACATTTTTAGGCTACTCTATAGAATGCAGTTGAAGCATCCTTATGAATTAGCTTTGAATATTGGATCACTACCTTATTTGAAATGTTCACTGATTTTGACTGGAACAGTCCCGGAATTGTTGACACAACTAATCCAGCTGCTGCTGATTACCAGCAGGATTAACACTGCAATGAGCACAATGGTCACCATCATCTTAAGATAAAGCTAAAGCTTTATATACTTTAGTTTAATCACATATCTATTGCTAAAATTATAATTGTAGTGCAAAAAGTCAGATTTCTATGTTAGCAAGATCTAAACATTAAAATCAGACCTATGTTTAAATAAAATTTAAATGGATGGAGACTGCCAGGAGGCTCCAAGATCTGAGTTTATCCAAGCTTTCCTAGGAAAATTCAAGATAAATCTTCAATCATTAAGTTCCATGGTTTTTCATCTTGCAGTTTCATCTTTTGTGGCATGAGGTTGCAATCCTGATTGTAACAGCCTTTCCTTACAAATGCGCAATGTTAAAAAAAAAGGCAGAAATACAAAATATTAAGTAAAAGTTGCTGTAGAAGGGAATATATAAGCAGCTTGGACTTTTTTTTTTTTCTTTCAAACTAAGAATCACAGTGTGAATTGGACTAAATGCCAAGAATAAAGTAACAGCTTAAAATGAACAGTTGAAATTAACAGGTGTTATAGCATATGCTAGATTTAACTGCCAAGTATTTCACACCTTCATTAAAACCTTTCATGTCAAATTTAAGGCAATGTTAAAATAAAGAGGAACAGCATAGCTTAAAAATGAATAGTTAATTGTTAAGTTTCAGAATCAGGATATATGGTGGCAGAGAAATTCTCAGTTCATTTTGTATAGGAATATATTTTAACTGGGAAGACACTCAACTAGAGTGTATCACACCCGATTTTAATTCATAAAACTTTGTGTTTAACCTTTAGAAAATAATGTAACCTACAAAGCATTTCAGTAAGGGAGATAATGGAATGATAACGCATTCCTGTTTCATGGGGGTATGATAAAGGCGAAACAGACCAAGAGCTGTGAGGGGCACAGACTGAACATTGAAAGACCTGGAAACTTATACCCCAGAAATCCAGTATTGCTTTTGCTAATAACAGCCACAGGCTTTCTACTGAATTTGCAATGTCTCAGGACTTGTCAGGATAATGTTGTGTTAACTTACCACTGTAACAGCATTTTTTCTCCTCACCGAGTGGTTATGGCTAATTTGTTTTGTTTTGCTTTTCTCATTATTGTATGGTACAATCATATTTTTATACAGATATGAGTAACAAGTAGTTATTCTGTACACAATGCGGTATTTCTGGCTCTAACAATGTGGTGTAGAGAAATACAGACCTGGTATGACAGCAGAGGCTTTGAGTAGTGGACACATAGGATACGGTGTAGAAGAGTAACAGCATGGGGTGATAAGGCTTCGCACAAGTTTGGCACTAGAAATCCCACTGCTATAAACAACTCACCAATGGTCAATTAAAAAAATGCAGACCTGGAGCTGGACCACATTGGTCTTCGGAGTAAAAAAGAGAAAAAAGAAAAATGCTATCTAGCATACATAAAAGCCACCATATATAATAAATTAAGTTGTAACATGGAGTTGCAGACCAATGATGAAAAAGCAAGGTGTACAAGAGTTTTAGCAAACCTATAAAAACAACCCCAAGTGGATCCTAGTCACAGAGCTAAGGACCCAGCGGGGAGGGGCAGGGTGAGCATAGCTCCAAGAAAAGGGGTAGAAACTGAGAAGTGTGTTTATAACAATATTAACTTTATTATTATCACTGAGACTTTTCAGCATAGAAGTGTTCTTTCTTTTTATATTATAATTAGATCTGAATTAAGACTAATTCTTGGATGAAGCCATCAAGATTTCTTTTATACAATCAATGAATTCTTGGCTTTATGAATGAGTGCTTCCTCTTTGCCCACACACAAGATTTTGAGCATAACAGACTCCATGGAGGAACATAGACAGCATCAACTCTCTGAGACTTGTACTGTTTTCCCATCCATAGCAAGATCTATTTGAAAATTCCACATGAGTTTTGTACCTGGTGAAATCATCACCAATGAATTTTTAAGGAAACATTACCTGTACAGGAAAGTTTTTCCCGATGTTGTTTTTTTGTGTGGTTTATTTTGTCTGTTTTCAGAAAAACATGTTGTTAAAAATGTCTAAATCAATGGGCAGTGCATGCCTACATTATTTATGTCCTTTTATCTGCAGCTTGAATCACAGTTAAAACATGCTACAGACTGATTCCCTGGGTCACTGAGCCTGGAGTTGTTTTTTATTCTGAGATTATTATTCTGAGAGAGAAATGTAAACTTTGTATTATATCATACAAACATGGCTTTTCTTTTTATTTTTGTTTCCCCAGATATGTGTAATAAGGAGTATTATCATCTATTTGCACTCCAGTAGCACGTGGAAGGTCAAAGCTGTATTGCTATAAGTATTGTACAAATACATAACAAAAACATACCCCCAGAGATTATAATCTTAATTACAGAGACAGGTTTTTGCTATTCAGTAGAAATGAGACAGGCACATGAGAGAAGAGAGACTTTCATGAATATGGGAGGAGCAAGTATCACCAGCACACATTGGTTAATTAATCAGTCCAAATATTTTAGAATTTCAGAACTACCACAGTCTTTAAAATAGTGAGGTAATAGATAAATATTTGAAGTACGATTTCCATGCCAGAAAGCTTTAAAAGAAATAGGAATATTTGAATGTAACACAAAACTAAAGAAAACCTTACCATTCATTGTACTACTTGCTTTCTGGCTTATGCAGCTATGCCAAAGAACAAATCAGGAATACAATATCAAGCATCTTCCAAAAATAGTTAATTCAGGGAGTTTTTATTCCCACTTTGGAAGTTGCTCTAGAAGTCAGTTCCTCTGGTAGCTTTATGAATGCATTATGATAATGCAATTCTAAAATATTTATTTTAGCTAATAGCTATTTCCTTTAGGTGAACACAAACTGTGCTGAAGAGTGCTGTAAAGAAGAGACTAGGAATGGAAACAGAAAAAAGTATATATTAGTAATTTTGGATTTTGAAAGAAAGAAAAGTAATTTTTTATTGCAGATGGATGTTTCTAAAATACATTGTCCTTAGCCAATGATAAAATGTGAGGGAAATGTTTAGAAAGGTAGCCAAGCATGAATACATATCTCTGCTGCTAACAGAGTAGCTTATTATTTTTCAACTTTTGATGAAATCATAACATTGTAAGTTTTAAAAAGTGATTGAGCAAATTTTTCTACTTTCCCCACTTTTCTCTTTGACTGGTAATAAGTATAAGTTATTATAAGTATATGTTATGATGCATTTTTTCTGTTCTGGGGTGGTTTTTGCCCTCCTTTCCCCCTTCCATTCCCTGATTTCCTAAAAATGTAGAACTGGACACTAATTTTAGTCGGTGGATCATGGCAACATATGAATAAAATCCAATAACAATACAGATATAGAGCTAGAGGTATTTCTTGAGTTAGTGGATTGTTAGTTGCGTTCTTTTTGTTAAGATAACCATCTTCTGAGGTCAAAAATTCTTTTCACTTCATTTTCCCTATTTTCAATGGAAGTGGTAAACAAAAAATAGTGATTTTTCCAGTTCATTGTTTTTCCTCAGCTCCACTGCTTTTCTTCTCTTTTTCAACTTGTAAATGGAGAAAAAAAAAAGGAAAAGGACAAAAATGGAAGTAACAAAAAACTGGATAACAATTATTAAAAATAAAATGTGCATACTTTGTATATTAAAATATCTATAATATTTTACATCATTTCCATTCCCATTTTTGCCTCAGATGCTCTTAGATGGTATGTCGTTCAAGTAGTCTGCTTATCTACTATGTTAGAAAAAAAGACAAGAACTGGGTCAAAGTATTACTAATAATAGAGATTTTCTTAAATTTTCATTCAATGTTCTGAATCCTTAACCACTGACTGAAAGTCTTTGCTACATTATGGTTGCGTAGTAACCTAAATAAATCAAATTATTTGTCTCTGCCTATTTGGTAACAGACAAGACATACTTCACAACCACCCTAATAATTAGTACTCAACTGTTACAAGGACACAGCCAAAGTGCTGGAGAGGACCGTCCACACAGAGGGCTCTTGATGGTCAGGTTTACAAGCATTTATACCTTTGGAGATTTGAATGATCGTTGCTCATATATCCCCTGTGGCTAAACAATAAACTTAATTCCACCATTATACCTATATATTTCTTATTGTCATCACTAAATTTACAATGAAATTAATAATGGAGGGAAGATTATCATCTCCGTGTTCTCCTGTTGACTTGTTTCAAGAGAAAAGATCGGAGCCATGGAGACAGACAGCCCTGACAAGTTTGATGATAGACTTCAAAATGGGAGTCTGCATGGATGAAGATTCCTGTGTGTATGTATAAAAATACAGACTGGAGCCTTCTGCTAAAATCTGAGCAGTCTGCTTTCTGACACTTTTAAACAGAAGTTGGACAGAAGAGCTGACCACAATAAAACAGAGCTTCAGTGCTTTACTGTCAATCTAAATTCATCATATGGAACTTATCATTTAATGCATATCCAAGAGCAATTAAATCAGAGCACAGACAATCCACATTTTCTAAAAAATAGAGTGTAATTCTGTATTTTAATTATATTACATTTTTAAATGATTTTGCATGTGGCTTCTGCTAAAAAAGAAAGATCCTTATGAAAAATAATTTTTAAAAAATCAAGTTCCTGTATTCTAGCACCATACTTTGACCTGTAATAATCCTGGACAATCACAAAATACATTGCCTTCTGAATGGAAAACATACTAGACAAGTATCCTCTGTGTTACAAAAATGAGTCACAGGCTACTCACAGCTGGGTAGCTTGATGCTGCCAAATTTGTTTTAGGATAATTAGATTCTAGTTAGATACTGGAAACATCACAATTTTTTAACCCAGCTTTTGTGTATAAATTATATATTTTTCCAAAATATCAGCATTTTCTATTTTGAGTTTGGATGAGTAACCTGTGTTTAGCACAGTAGGCAGTCCTTGTGCTGTCAAGAGCTAAAACATGCTTAGTTCACATTCTTCTTCAGGAAGAAGCCTTCACCATAAGGCCCCTGAGGAACACTAGCATTTCTGAAGGGACCAGCACATCACAGCCCAACTATGTGAGATTGCTCCTTTTGGAATGCCTGAAAAGGTTTTGTTTTGGGTTGGTTTTTTTTTTTAGACTGACTCTTAAATCAGCTCAGTGAACTTTCTGAGTGGTCCCTGAGTTCCCCTGGGTTGGGGGTCCCTGAAATGAGATCTTTATGTGGAACTGCCATTTTGCTCAACTGAAGATCCCAGAAAGGAACTTCCTGTTAAGTGACAGAGGGACCCCCCAAAAAACAGAGTTGTGATATATTTGGTTGGTTCCCTTTTTAATACATAGCAGAGGAAAATAGTCAACTGTCCATGAAGAGTGGATGTCCTTATTAGTATTCAAACTGCAGCATGGGGAGATTTGCATCCTGCAAGGGCCATTCATGCAATTTGTAGAACTTTAAAGATGGAAATTAATTATTTGCTCCACCCATATTTATCTTTCATAAAGGTGCACAGTCCTTGTTCCATTATTTTAGGCTTGCTATGCTAAATCCTTGTCCACCCACTATAAGGAAGCTGAGCAAGTTGCTGCTCCCATGACAGCTCAGACAGCCCAATCCCAGTTACTCTCCGATGCGGGTACAGAGCTCACACTTAGCCATGAGCAGTGCATGCTGCCATCAGGAATGACCCTGGCCTGGCAGAGGTGCAGAGACCACAGCAAACAGTCCATGACTCCCTCTAAGCAACTTATGAAAACTCATCTTGAATTCTGAGGTCTCACAGTCCTAAGATACTGTATTGGGTTTGCATGGCAAGGTTTTGGTAGCGGGGGGGCTACAGGGGTGGCTTCTGTGAGAAGGTGTCAGAAGCTTCCCCTATGTCCGACAGAGCCAATGTCAGAGGGCTCCAAGACGGACCCACCGCTGGCCAAGGCCAAGCCCATCAGCGACACTGGTAGCACCTCTGGGATAACATACTTAAGAAGGGGGGTAAAAAACCTCTGCAACTGCAGCCAAAGAGAGGAGTGAGAATATGTGAGAGGACCAAGTCTGCAGACACCAAGGTCAGGGAAGAGGGAGGGGGAGGAGGTGCTCCAGGCACCGGAGCAGAGATTCCCCTGCAGCCCAAGGTGAAGACCATGGTGAGGCAGGCTGTCCCCTGCAGCCCATGGAGGTCCACGGTGGAGCAGATATCCACCTGCAGCCCATGGAGGACCGCATGTCGGAGCAGGTGGATGCCCAAAGGAGGTTGTGACTCTGTGGGAAGCCCACACTGGAGCAGGCTCCTGGCAGGACCTGTGAACCTGTGGAGAGAGAGGATCCCACGTTGCAGCAGGTTTTCTGGCAGGACTTGTGACCCTGTGGGGGACCCACACTGGAGCAGTCTGTTTCTGAAGGACTGCACTCCGTGGAAGGCACCCACCCTGGAGCAGTTTGTGAAGAACTGCAGCCCATGGGAAGGACCCACACTGGAGAAGTTCATGGAGGACTGTCTCCCGTGGGAGGGACCCCATGCTGGAGCAGAGGAAGAGTGTGAGGAGTCCTCCCCCTGAGGAGGAAGGAGCGGCAGAGACAATGTGTGATGAACTGACCGCAACCCCCATTCCCCGTCCCCCTGTGCTGCTCGGGGGGAGAAGGTAGAGAAAATCGGGAGTGAAGTTAAGCCCGGGAAGAAGGGAGGGCTGGGGGGAAGGTGTTTTAAGATTTAGTTTTTATTTTCTCATTACCCTGCTCTGATTTGATTGGTAATAAATTAAACTAATTTCCCTAAGTTGAGTCTTTTGCCCATGATGCTAACTGCTGAGTGATCTCCCTGTCCTTATCTTGACCCACGAGCCTTTTGTTCTATTTTCTCTCCCCTGTCCAGCTGAGGAAGGGGAGTGATAGAGCGGCTTTGGTGGGCACCTGGCATCCAGCCAGGGTCAACCCACCACAGATACACATATGCAGGGGCAGGGGCGGGGGGGGAATTAAAAATCCTATGCAAAGACAAGTAACAGGGCACTCCCAGCTTAAAAGCAAACATTAAGGCCCCATTTAAAACACATTTTCCATTCTCTGACTTTCCAGGACATAACTTATTCAATTCAAATGGAAAGGTCACATGGTGGATACTTTCTCTCTTTGCTTATTTTAAATATGCTAAAATCAGTCAAATTTGTAGTGTAAACACATATGTTCTGCTTGCTAATTTGCCCTCTCAGGAACTGAGATGACAACAAGGCAGGCAATCCTGGAAAGGCTAGCATCCTTGGACAGAGGTTCCTGCTTCCAAATTCCCAAGTGTTGCTATAAGCAGTTGAGATGGCAGTTCATGTGCCTTGAATCCTTTACAGCTCCTGCCTACAGAAGTGCAGCTTGACTCAGAAATAGCCCTGTGTGTATGGAAAGAAATGAGTTCATCTTCACATCTTGTGCTTTAAGCTTTGTCTTGGGGCTCATAGCAATTTCTATGCTGTAGATTACATGGCTGGGTACCTCTGGGATCCCTTCTCAGTTTAAAAAGGCCAAGGGAGCAGCGTATAAAAAATGAATTCTTCCTGGCATCTGATTCAAGGCATTGCTTAGTCACATGTTCCTCCATCTTTCTCTCCAATACAGAATAAGAGAAATATACAGTTCAGTAGAGTCTGTGAACATCCTTGCCACCAGCTGGAATTTTCTTATTTATTTCCTGCAGTGAAGAATTGATGAATGGTGTTGCCTGCCCACCAGCTCCATGAGAGAGTGCCCTAGAAATACACTCACTTCTATAACTGTACTATGATCTTATTACAATTACTTTTCATTTGCTTTCTGATTTTCATGTATGATACATCAGCATTGCCCCGTGTCTCTACTGATCACATAATTATTGCCCAGTAAGTGATATTTTCACAATCAAACACTTTGGTGAGAAGATATCACTCCGGCTGTGGAAGGCCTTGAGCTCCAGACCATCACCAAGGTGAGATGCCAGATGTGGGAAATTTCAAAGATGTTGCATATATACATATGTTTGTGTGTGTGTCTGTGTGTGTAAATCATACCCTAAGATTATTTTCAGTATTCAGTTTTGGCCATTGCTGGAGACAAGATACTAAACTATAAAGGCCTATGTTGGACTGGTTTTACTCAGTAAAGCAGTTTTTTATGCATTTGTAGGCAAAAAAATCTCAAAATATCAAATTACTGCTTTTCACCTCTTGTTTTTGACTTATGTACTGCCCATTTGTGCTGCTGGCCCTTGTGAAAAGGACAAAGTAGTGTCTTCTATGAGAAAGGCATCCTGGTAGAAAGGGCTTCAGCACTGAAAACTTCTTCAAAGATGAGTCACAGTTGTGTAGGTTTCTATTGCCCTTCCAAAAAATGGAAGATGAAGATGTCATTATACTCTACATCTCTTAGACAGAAGAAATGCAGAGCTGTTTCTTTTTTCTGGTTTCTCCAGCAGCTTCTGTGTATAAATTATACATTTTCTTAAATATCTGCATTTTCTATTTCAGGTTTGAGCTGATAGCCTGTGTTTTTGCACAGTAGGCAAACCTCACGCTGTCACAGGCGGCAGTGATACAGCCTCACATTTCACTTCCCTTCATCCCAAGGAGCCCTTTGCTATTATGCCATTAGAGATAATGCAAAGCTTTGAATTGAAACACCATAGACACCAGTGATGCATGACAACCTTTCTAGCCAACTGCCACTGTACAATGGGACCTGCTCAGCCACACCAGCCGTTGTTGAGAGGAGATAATAATTTCTGTAGAGAACAGTGTCAAGCTGTAACACCTTCCCCTGCTAAGGAGCTGAAGGAGCTGCATGCTTCTCCTCTGAGAAGATGGACATGCACATGTGTCAAGATTGCAAAAATTAGGTATATGCACTAAATAAATACCCTTTGAAACAGTTCTTGCTGCAGTGCAATCCCCAAAACACCTTGGAGGGGGAGGGTGGGGGGTGGGATTGCATGTGTTCTGTGAATTGCTTGCATTTTGGATCACAGGGGCTCAGAGGCAAAGGTGCTGTCATGACTTTCTCGTTGCAGAGCTCAGAATGGATGTATGCTCTACGGGACTGGGTGCGTGGATACGTGGCCAACTAAGTCTTACTGCAAATGATCACTATTAAAATCTTTTAAATCTTTTATGAAAGAGAGAGAAGACAAGCAAAGTGTTTGTTATGTAAAGTATTCAAGGAGACTTTCATTTTAACAGCATCCATTATTCCCCTTTCTTTAAGCCGCAGAGCATTTTTATGAGGAAAATTCCCTGGTTGATAGTGTCTTTTTTATACAGTATTTAGATGATATTAACTACCCCTTTGGGAGAGAAAGAGAAAATAAAAAGTAGCTGAGATGGGCTGGAGCTGTATTTGTTGTCTCTTTTATTGGAATCTGGGCCTGCTCCCTCAAAAATAAAACAGCACAAGCACATTCACAAAGAGAGTGGGGAAAATAGCCAAGACAGCAAAAAAAAGCTTCTGTTTGTACTGTTGACTCTGATTTGTAACCTTGCTGCTGGAGAAAGACAAGCACAGCACATAGTCTTATCAGCCGCTCCAAGACCTGGCAAGTTTGAACTAATGTCAAGCTGTTTAAGATATTACTATTAGCTGCCTTTCTGGTCACAGGGTTAACAAAAAAAAAAAAAAAAAAAAANTAAAAAGTTAAAAATAAATAAATGGCCAAGCTAAGCCAGATTCTATTTAAACAGAAAAAAGCGGGGGGCGGGGCAGGGTGTAAGGTGAAGACGAAGATGGACAAGGCTGAGAGTTACACCAAGGTCACAAGTCCTGTGTTGTAACCAGCTTTCAGGACTCAGCCAAAGCTGGTGGCAGAAATGTTGTTGTTGCACTCTTCCTCTGTGTCTCTCTTGTCCACTCAGCCCATCTCGGCTTCTCTGATTTCTCCGGATCAGAAGCACAGAAACATAAAGTTTGTCACCGCAAATTCTGAGCTCCTAAAATATGGTGAGCCTGGCAGCTGAAATGAAAAATGTTATTCCTTTCTGTTTTGTTGTCCTCCCAGAAGTACTGTCAAACTATCACTGCCAAGTATGGCGACTGGCGTAATATCCCATCTTCTCATCTTTTTATTCATCTGTTAAAGTTAATTTTTGATGTGCTACCATTGCTCCATTGCTTTCTCATCTTTGTTCTTCTAATTTACCCGAAAATCAGAATCATCTTCTAAGGTATCAGGAGGCCTTCTTGTTTGGACTGATTTCATTGTTTACATGTAAGTTTTATTTACTTTCGGAAATAATGTTTTATAACAAGCTGCATTGGTCTTTTGCTGTCTTGAGTGATGGAGACCATAGATCTCTTCGCTGCAGCCTGAGTGAAATAACGATTCCAGTAGGTTGTCCATGCAGTCCTGTTACAGTGCACCTAAGATCAACTTCCCAGCTGAGGCAAACTGTGCAGTATTTTATGCATCCTCTGAAGCACCCTAGCAGTGCTATGGGGGGAGAGAAGCACCTCACATTTATTTCACTTACAAGAAGCCCTCAAACAAAATAAGATATCTGTACTTGATCCACACCTGTATGAATTGTGCAAGGTCTGCCAGGACTTCTCTATGAGCCATTTGGGTTGACTCCTGTGTTTGTTCTTGCACATCCTGAGCATATCGAGCATGCTGCTCCCAACAGGAATGGAGGGGGCAGCGCATCCTTGGATGGCAGCTGAGCATGGCCCGGAGGTCTTTGTGAACCTCAGTCCACCTCTGAGAAGCCAATGTCATGTGTTTACATTTAAGAACAGGAAGTTATTTTACACTCAACATCAGCGAAGTATTTCTGTATGTTACAGCAAGTCTGTTTTCTTGACATATTTCCCATAACTTTATTATTACCCCCTCCTATCCTTCCCCTGCTCCCACTACAATCCATTTATGTCCAATCCCTAAGGGAGAAAGGTCATTTTCTGCTAATTCTGGGGCAGGGTGAGGGTCTTGCTGAGGAAGGCAGCCCCACACAACATGAGTACAAGTCTAAGACATAGCAGTAAGATCTGGCTCCAGGTTCAGGTAAGCTAGAGAAGAGTCAAGAGGTAAAGAAAAGCACTGGCTGCGTGCTTTGCATTGGCCTTGAGAATGACCGAGTGGGGTAGCTATCTGCATTGCCTTATGCTGGGCACCTATCTTTCCTTTGCCTATGACAAGTGATGGGGAGAACAAGAGGTGGGGAGAGTGCAACACTGTCTACAACAGGGGATGACAAGGTGGCTCTGTCTCTCCTGATTCATGTCATTCTTCAGCAGGGCTGAGTTTAATTTGTATCCCTGGAGAATGTATTTCTGAGGAAAGGAAAGCATGGAGGACAGTCACAAAACCCATGGGGCTCTAGACCCCGTTCTGTTCTGCTACTTCTCTACAATGTCAGATTAAAGAAAAAAAAAAACAGAAACCAACAAACCTCAAAGAACCAGTTTTATACATCAGGCATGTAAATCACAGAGAGGAGGTTAGACAGTCCTGTGTATAGCATCACTTGACTAGTTCCAGGTAAATTAATATATAGGATTTATGCTCCATTCTTCTGAAGTGCCACTGTCTACTGACTTCAGAGATAGGCTTAGGCAGCTCAGATGCCTTGTTGGGAGATACTTAGCCAATTTCTAGGGAAGTTGGTATCTAATGGATAAAGCAGATCTCATTCTTCTTCTAAGCAGATCTTCAAAGAGCCGTCAATTAGTCTCCACCATTCTCAGGGACGTCATGTCCTTCACACAGTAAATATTTTCTGTGAAAATGCAATCCCAGTATACTCAAAAACAAACCTGTCAGAAGATTCAGATGATTGTATATTTCTTCCTTTACCTCTAATATGGAAAAAAGCAAATTCCATTTCAGCCATTATGTTTAAAAAAAGACATTTCTACCTTTGTGCCAACCAGTGAATAATTGTTTAAATTTTCCAGTCAAGTGCTTCAGTACTGAATCTTTATCCTAGCTTTTAAAGATTTAGATTTAGAGCAATAGTCTTATATTTAATCACTTTGTAGTGTGCTATCTCATTTAGATATTTCTGATAAGTAAGACTTTTAATATCTTTACCTTTCTTGCTGTTTCTTGTTCAAAAGAGAGTAATCATGATTCAAAACGACGCTGTCATCACATAAAAATAGCCTGCTTTTCTTAGGACATTTAGCAGTTGTTTTCTCTCTTTCATAGACCTGCTTCACAATAAAACAAGAGAAATGAAGTGAAAGCAGGAAAGCAGTTCCAGGAGTGGGTCTGGATCATGTGGCGCATTTTATGTTACTACAAATGACTGGTATAAAACTGGGCGTTGCAGGACTTTAGAAGACAGAGGGAGTCGGTAAAAGGGAATGGGTCAAACATATTTATATATTTCTAAGAGTAAAAAAGAAGCTAAACAGAAATGCTAACCATGTAATAACTTCTTCATAATTTCTGGTTTACCTTGGTTGTCAGACTGAAAATCAGTTGTAGTTGGTAGTTGTAGAAAGAAAGGAGTCAAAATAAGCATGAAGGAGTCACGTGAGAAAGGGGCAGTCAGCTATGCGAGACCCTCAGAACATATGAACTATGACTATTCCTGTCATTTCTGTCTAAGGGCTGCATTTTTGGGTTGGCTAGCTCCTGTCAGTCCTGTTTCTAAAACCACATGGTAAGGAGACTCATCCTTCAGTAGGTGCTTTCAGTTTCTACATTTTTTTAACACAAATCTAGAAACCATGTGTTATGTAAAAAAGCAAAACAAAAAAGTTAGAAACATGGCTTTTTCCACTGCATATTTTAATATTTACTTTTTTGTTCTTCTTTAGTTGGCATCCCTGCTTGACTAAATTTGGGGGTTTTGTTCAGGAACAGATCATACAGTCAGGCTCCTTACTTATTTAGAGTCATTCAGAAAGATTTCTTAACAAATTTTCAGCTGTTGGGACTTTAACATGCTTCAAGAACCTTTCTTCAATCTGTGCAGGTTTGCTGAACTGAAATTACTTACTGAGGGCCATGGTCCAAATCCTGTTGAAGTCAATGGAAGTCACTCCAATTATTTCAATGGAGCTAGATCACATCCACAAGGTATTGACCGCCTGAAGTTGTTTTGCAAATGTTGAATCTCTCGTTATGTACAAAGCACAGTCAGTAATGAGGAACAGGCTGTAATGGGGCTGAGGGAGTATATAGTATATGTATACAGCACTTAATTAAACACATCATTCTATACTGTCATAAAGCATTTCCCACACTAAGTGGTGTTCACATTACTCATAGAAGATTTAGGTTCTTGAAATCCCACACAAAAATGTCCCAGCTGTTCTATAGACTATATCTTATAGTACTTGTCACTGTGTGTAGGAAGGGCAATTAACATAAAGAACATTATATTTCACTGCCAAATGTTAAATGTCACTATTATAAATTTCTTAATATAAACAACACATTTAGAAATAATAGGAGAGATAGAGATGGAGTATTCTTTGAAAAGGTATTTCACTAAGGGACTGGATGGCCCAGGCAATTGTTACAAGATACCTTAAACTCATCTTTTCAAATTCTACGGTGTCTAACAAATCAGTAGTATCCAGCTGTGATGGGAGGTACTCGAGGACTTAATGCGGTAGATCTGACTGCACACAGAAGTAGTTCTGTCTTTTCTTAGTCACACACTATTATTCATAAAGAGCCTAATTCCTTTGTGAATTCTATGTTCTTGAAATTGTTGAAATATGGAATTTCTGTCCAGTGAGACATTTCAATTTTTTGACAAATGTATCCCAAGTTATAATGAAAAAAGAATATTACATAGTTTTCAGTAGTTTGGGGTTTTTTTGTGTGATGTTTGGGGGATTTTGTGGTTTTTTGGTTTTTTTTTTTTGGGGGGGGGGTGTAATTTGAAAAAGAATCAGGCTTCATTGGTTTTGTTCTCTAAAATCACCCTTGAACTTATGCTTTTCAGGTATTCCCAGTCTCTCTCTTGTTCCAAAAATGTTAACTGAACTTTCACAGATGCTGAGACTTTTTGGCAAGTTAAATAGAGTTAAGTATTTCAGAGTCAGGGAACACTCTGGCTGTAGGAAATCCACACCTCAAACAGAGGTACTTTGGACTCCGGACATCGCTACTGCAGAGTCAGGAGAGTAACTTGGGAACCTTTGCTCCAGCAAAGACACTTGGGGCTTGAAAGCTCCTGACTCTGCAGAAGGCTGATGGGAAGCTCTGGACTGTCTTGAGTCCAGTGTCATCAAGTTTGGTGAACTTCTCCCAGACCTGTGGATTCTGAAGTCCAGTGTTGAACAGGAGCTAAACTAGGTCTTTCAGAGTTTGTCAAATCAGTTTTCTGAAAATTAAATTAATTAGAAATGCTTTTCAATGAGAAAATGTCCAGCCAACTCCGATACATTTACCCTTTCCTATTATGTGGTCTTTGCTATTTTTACAGGATTAAGTAACACAAACTTGATTTTTGGTAGTACTATCAGAACTGAGTCCAAAGTAAATCTGTGGCCACCAAAAGCAGCCTTTGCACTTAGACAGACCTTGCCTTATTTTCCAATAACAAACCTTATCAGAATTCAGTGTTGAGAGTGTAGATGGCTTTTCTGAACAGATCTTTCATTCTGACTGAGCAATTCTGACTGCTCGCCCAGTATCTCAGAATGCTTTACCTACAGGGCAAAGAACTCAGGGCAGAAAAAGAAGCCCAAGAAGAAGTGAAGGAAAGAATAAAAGAAAGTAAGATGAACATGGAAGAATAAGAAAGGTTCTGAAGTAATTGGATCTGACCGTAACAGTAGGGGCATCTGTACAGAAGGCATTTCAAACTCATTCTGGAAATCTCTGATGGAAGATTAGTATTCTTTCCCAAGTCTGATACTTTAATTAAATCCTCTGCCTTCTGATTTTGAACCCTTCAAGCCAAAAAAGAACAACAAAAAAACCCCACCCACTATGATGAGGCTGACTATGCCCCACTGCACTTAATATACATTTTGCCAGTGGCTGTTACAGGAGTAGTTCTGGGCTTATGATTGCTTGCTCTACAAACTCTAGAGTTCCATGCAATTTTTGAGAAGCAGTCTTAAGCCACAAGTCATCACAATTTCCCTTCAACAGCAACACAGCACAAAAAACAATAAACCTGTCTTGGCAGTGGTCCCTTTAAGAGCAGAGGACAGTCAAAGGCTTGGGTCTGGATTTTGCATTTCTTTCTTTATTTTACTTCTTTTATTAAAATTCTGACTGCAGTCAGAATTTTGAAAATGAGAATCCTGGCTGCTGACAACACATGCAATTATTACTGTGACTTCTCCATGGAAAAAAATGCAGGTGCATTGTTTTGTACTTATTCATCTGGAGAAAAAGCTTTTCTCAGCATCATGACAATTATTTACGAGATGAAAATTACTAAGTAGTTCATCTCATTTTTTGGACTGTCAATTTTCTTCACTGTCTTTTTCCCCTTGCAGAAAGAGAAAGTGTCCAATATGGCTTCCAGTTCTGTCCTTAAGACCAAGTATGGAAGAAACCACTACAAATCCTCTCTCAAAGTTTGAAAAATGTATGAAATTGTTGACACAAACTTATCACACAAGTTTCTTGTCACTGTTAGAGAATTTTCACATGGAAGATGCCCTAAAACACATTTCGTGATGATACTACAGTAAGCAAATAACTTGCAGCATTATTAACTGATTTACAAAGGTTTTAAGCAGATATTCCTGAAACTAGATGTTTTGATTACAGACCTAATAGAGCAGAGTACACCATAATGAAAAGATAGAGCTTTCCAGTTTTATTAGTTGCAAAATATTGGCAGGTAAAACTGTACATTTAGAAAGAATTTTAAAATATAGTACAAAAAATATGAGTAATGAACTCTTTCATTTAAATGTTAGTCAAATATCTATGAAAAGGATCTTTAATTCTGAATAATGCATTCTGAGTAAGTTTTGCCCTTTGAAAGCTATGTAATTTCTACACAGTGATAAAACTTTCCGGTCCTAGCTACGGTGTTACATTGCAAAGGTTCCCATCGGCAAACCTTCTTGCCTAAGCTCTTGTTATTTACTCACTGATAATATGGGACCAAACATTTACAATAAAGCAAAACCTGATTTTTTGCAAAAGCCATTCTTTGTAAAAGACATCAGGAAAAATAAGGAAAGACTTAACTTTGATTCAGGAAAGTGCTGTGTTCCTCTGGGAAATTTGAGGATTACAAGTATGCATAAGTGCATAAATACCCACATATTTGACGTTCACATGTATTTTCTGGTGATCCTATCAAAATGTAGCTCCTGGTTGATGAAGGAACATAAAAGTTTTTATAGCCACAAAGAAGTAATCTTCTCTATAATTAATGACTGTTATCTTCAAAATTTCCTTCTTGTTTAAGAAAATGATAACATTATATTTCAGGACAGAATCTGTTCCTTATTGTTAATAGCATATCTTTTTATCAACTGCGTAAAAATGACTGAGTGGATCACACATTTCTGATCCCGTTAATGATCAATGGTTATCTCTGGAACTCACTCAGGAGTTTGCTCACAGAGGATTTACGTTCCGTTCTCATGGTTTATGGGAAGACTTGGGTGCCCACAGTATATATCACAGACATCACCAAGAAGCAGCAAACAGCTACTGGTATGGTATATTGTCCTCTAAGGAAGTAAATAAGTAAGAAAGAGATTTGGAAAGGTATGCTGTGGAAATAAGTCTGTCTTCCATAAACTTTTGATGAGACTTTGAGCCCAAATTGTAGTTCTGATTTTTTTCTTAAATAATCCCATATAAAATATGACAATGGGGGATTTTTTTCTTCAAGTTAGAAAAGTTAGGTACTCCTAAGTACCTGTGTAACTTCACTCCTGTGAGTGAAACTTCTGGAATTTTTCATAGGCCTAAGTTACCAAAATAAGGAACTAAAAGTAGAGAGAGTGGGTATTAATACATTTCCATCCTGAGAGTGACCCATTTATCAAAGAGAGTTATCCCAGGTACACAGGTCACTGTGAAATCCCTTCCCATTTTATTTCCCCTACATATTAAAATTTCTTTTCATCATAAGTAGGCTTAATAAGAACAAAGTTATGCATCTACTTAAACGCTTTGCAGGACTGAGGACCTCTTCACTCCCTATTTAACCTGAAAGTAATTCAGGCAAATCTGAAACACTTAGAAAAAGAAAAGCTGGAATCAACAGAGTTCTTTGCTTTCACACTGTATAAATTTATGCTGGAACATGGGCACTGACATTTCATTCTTAGCTGTTGTCACACAATACTGCATAGCAGATCAAATGTAGCAATTAAAAATGTTTTGAAACTGCAACTCCTACTCCATAAATTACCGCAGTCTTTTGTTACAGAACAACCAAGTCAACTTCCTGTTTGTGCTTAAAGTATTCACAGCTTCAGCCGATGTCCTGCAGTGTCTTTTCCAAAGGTCACACCACAGTTTTCGATTCACACATTTGATTACAAATATAAGAATCACACTGTCCTGGGAAATGATCTGCAGTAAAAATAGACCAAACTACCTGCTGTTTCCAGAATAAACCAGGTTACTGCCTCTTTTCCCCATTCAGTTAACATTGCAAAAAGAAGAGGTTAGATGCATGTCTGCAGAAGTCATACTGCTAAACTAGGGAATTATATGTGAGGTATTTGTTTTATGATTTATTTTTTTTTTAGAGGACAGCTTCAGTAACTGATAAAAATATGCTCAGTTTAAGATATGGTTAAGGAAAATCAAGGGACAGAAAACTAAGAGTACTTGGATTTTATAAGGACTAAGCTCTCCTCTCATTTTCTTCAACTGCTGCAACACACTTTTGCACAATTGCCTTCAGACCATATTGTCATAACTTTCCTTACACTGATGAGCGTCCTCCCTGAAGTCCTATTTGCATTTAATGAAGTTACTATGGAAGAGACTATGCAGAAAGAATCTCTATGTCGTCTTTCCTTTCTTTCAAGATCACGTCCCTCAATACGTGTGGTAGGATAATTAAATGTCTACTCCTATTATCAATAATTCTAATACTTTGGTGTCCAACAACCAGAAATTTTGAAACAACATTTGCAGCATATGGTGCAAAATCCTGGCCCAAAGAGAGCGGAGCACAGGAAGAAATGCCATGGTGAAATACGTCTCTGTCAAATTACAAATTCCTTTGAGAATTCCTTTCCATTTTCAATTCGGGAACTTCATTTTATGTCATGAGCTCAATTCATCTAATCTCATCTAATCTAAAGCAAGATCATGATATTTTCCAGGAAAGATATTCATACCAAACCAGATGACTATAATTAAAAATTCACCCCTTTTGCTGTGTTTTCAGCTTTCCTCCTGCATTGTCCAAGGAAAGATTGACACAGAATCTCCTAAAGAGGAGATATCCAAATGGGAGAGTGAGCATGTGGGGTGAGGGTACATTTTCACAGCCCAAAGGCTGATCTGGGGAAAGCTTCCTTGGAACTTCTGCTTCCAGGAGGAAGATTTGGATAGACTGAGAACTGGAAAATCCTGACTAGACTTTATCCAGACCCTGTAGTTACACAAAGAAAAACAGGGAATGTGGTGTTGAGACAATTTATAACAGACTGGTGAGCATTTTGAGTGGGAACGGGCCAAGTTTTAAGAGCAGATCTAACACATGTTCTCTCAAATGTAAATTGGATTAAAGACTGTTCCATTTTACTTACTGTACTGTGAAATGACATTCTGGTTTATTAGCAATGCAGGTCCTGACTAAAATTTAGTATGATTTTTATCTTAAGAGTGACTCTGTGGGGAACTTTACATTTCTTTGATGATTTTCATTATAGCTTTAGCTATATTTAAACTGAATTTTCATGTGCATAGAACATCACATTCTTCTTTTAAGCTCAAAGTAAAGATGTCAGAACAGATTGACATGGCTCTTTGGGAGCCCTCGCTGTGACTACATGCTTGGACCACTGGAAAATAAAGTAGATCCATGTACAGGTAAACAAATAGTGGCTTTGATCTAGTCAGCCCTGCTTTCAGAAACACGCAATACTGGCCAATCTCTGCTTCCAGTGATAATCCAATCCCCTTACACCTATCAATCCTGCTATGGGATCTGCTGGCGCAGAGCTCCACAAAATCTCCTTCACCAGGACTCCTTTTAACTGGGTTGGAGCTGAAACACACAGTTTCATAATGAGTATTATTCAGCTGATAGACTAGACATTAACACAATAATTTACATGGGTATTTGGTGAAGCAAATGTAGTGATTTACTCTAATGGCTCCATTACTGTGCTGAATATTGGCAAAGTATGCACTGTCCCTTTCAGGATCTTTGCCTCAGAAGAAAAATAACTCCAAGTATTGATATTCTAGTTTAAATAACCATTCTTATAAGTTATTCTCCTAAAAAAATATTTTTTTCATCCCCATTAAATATATTTTCCTCGGTCAACATAAAATCTCAAACTGCAATATTGGAAAAAGAAGCCTTTCAAGCCTCTACTTTTATATTCTCGCAACTTAAAAATAGCCACAGCAATCTTTTTTGCCACTATATTTTCTGAAACTATACTGTATAACAACACTACATCGTTTTGATAGCTCACAATTGCAAGTCTGCTTTCCTGATCCAATTTCAGCTTGATATTTCTGCAATAGATCATATCACAAAAGCGTACCAGTCAGAGCAAAGATTTAGCATAATTCCTATACTTAGAGTTCTGTCAACAGATGTTGAAAATACAAAGAAACTATTTTGAAAATAGAAGTCACGGTAAACGGACATTTGTCTATCAAGCCTGAAAGTATGGCTGGCTACCTGGCTTGCTGGAAATTGCATACATTATTGTCCTTGAACTGTAACTGTAAATGCACTAGCATACAGTGATGCTGCCCAGAGAAATAAATCCGTTTGAAAGTAACCTACTTCTTTCTTTCAAATTACCATTAATAACATTTTGCTTTTGCAAGATTAATGCACCTTAGCAGACAAAGATACAGTGAAACCAATTGTCTTGTCTGTGCTCCAGCTTTCAGTCATGTTTCTGTCTTCTCTGGCATTACGTATGTATGTATATACTTCTAAGCAAATTTAGAGCTAGGATGTACAGTACAGAAGATAAGGCAGATACAGATGAAGCAGCAGTAGCAAAGTAGCTTTCCTAATACTTTTCTTCTAAGATAAAGGGAAAGCTTTGTGATTAAGAGAATGTCTCTCTCCCCACTGAAAATTAAAGCTAAGGGTTTTTTTTTTTTCCTGAGAAAGAACAGAAAAATACCAAATCGTGTGGAGAATGTCATCCCAAAACTTCATGGATTCAGTGGTTCTTTGATAAATAGCAGGTGTTTTTTCTGACAGTTCTGGTTTTTGGGGTCCCAGTACTGCCACTCTGCTGTCCTAGGACACACAGTCTTGTTACAGAACAGTCAGGGCTCTGCCACTGGGAAAGTCTCTTTAATCAAGTAAAGCTCCATATGTGCCAGCACCTTCACTCTTAAGAGGAGTCACAGAAGCAGACGTTTTCTTGCCCAGTTTCATGCCTTAATGCCACTGTAACTTTTATGAACATTTTCCCATCTTTTTCAACTCTGCCTGCTCACCTTCTCAAAGTGCAAAATCCTATTTAAATGAGCACACCTCTGCCTGAGGTCCAGGTCTGCATGTCCAGCAGCAAGGGGCTATCTGCACCTTCACAGAGCCCTGCCTGGCTCCGAAGCTTACAGCCCTAAAGCTGGAATTCATGGAGTCGTATGGGTTTTCAGCTCTACTGAAGCATTTCAAGACTTCCAGACTGCTTTTTGTTAAGCCAAGACTTTAGGGCAAAATTCCTGGGACAAGCTCCCATGGTGGGATTTGGCTGAGCAAGAGTAGAGCAAGGATTCACTTCAGGGTTAAGGACATCTAAATGAAGGTGCCTAGAGGCATACTTGGGGCCTCACCTCCCCTTGTAGTTTATGGAGAAGTACTCAGTAGATTTCAGCCTGCCAGCCACTGGGGACACAGCTCAGTTGCATAAAATCAGACACCTAGTGCTATTTGAGATGACCTGTGGTGTCTGAGACATCCTTACGCAGTTGACAGATACAGCACAGGACCTGTATAAGATAAATCAGCTGCTGCAAGGTGGAGCGTACCAGCCAGACTGCAAGTGAATTCATATCTACTTTAGGGTGAACTGAACTCATCTCCAAGCGCCAGTGGCTGTGTTGATTAGACTTCTGCTGACTATAATTGGAGCTTTGGACCCTTGCATATCTGTTTTCACCTACTGATAGACACCTGGGTTTCAGTGTTGACCTATGTGTCTGCACATCGATTCCTAAATCTACATGTCTAAATTTGTGAGTTGATCCCATTGCTATATCTAAACTAATCACCTGAAGCTCTCTTTAAGATATGTCATGAGACATGCACTTCTAAAGTGAAAATCATCCTGTCTTAGTTTGATAATTGAGATCTTAGATGGGCCTACTTATCTCCATTGACATCTAGGGATCTTTGGTTAAATCCAGGGGTAGGCATTTACGTGGGGGACATACGAGGGGAGGGATTCCATTCTCAAAACAGAGACAGATTTGTCATTTTATGCCCTGTTGCTTTTCTCCCTTATCTCCAGCTGTTGGCCCACAAAAGCAACAGTCTTCTGTAGGCTCTGTGCCAAATCTGGAAGCCACAAATGAAGACAAAAAGGTTTCCTTTTTTTCCCCAAAAATGCCTTTTTTTTTTCTTTTTTTCCTGAATAGGAGACTGACTGGCCATCATCTTATTTAGTAGGTGAGTAAATGGCTTTTTGTTACACTAGGTGCCATCTCTTGCATTTGGTTGGTAAACAGCTCCTTTTTCAATGAGATGTAAAAGTCTCCACTCCTCTCTTTGGTGGCTATTCAGGATTTCCCAGCAAGGAATATATCCTTCACTGAACTTTAAATTCAATAAATTGGTCTATACATTAAAAATGTATATGATATGAATATCTAAACAGTCCAGCTGTTCAGTAGAATTTATGTATATACTTCTGGTTCTTCACTGAGACCAGACACAATAAAACACTCTAGAATGACAATCTGTTTGGAGTGATTTCTAACCTCTTCAGAAACTGTAGCTTACTATGGCAATAGAAGTAGTTGTGACATATTTGACTTTCATACACTGAAGAAAGGGTCACCTTTTAGCTTGCCCTGAAGGGTAATGCAGGGCCAAGCTCTTTGTCGTCCCTTGCTGTAGAGTTTGTTCATTGTCCAGTCATGATCACAGAATTATCTCCAGAAAGATTAAAAAACAAGCTTAGAATGTGGGCTTGCAAGAGGTCTGGGCTTAAAAAACAGTGTAGATCTAGACTTATTCTCTTATCTCAATATTTCATTAATAAAATGCAAATAAAAATGCTTCTTTATCTGCCTGCCTTCATTTAGATTTATCACTAACTCTCTTACTAACACATTTCTGGAATCTTGATTTCATTCACCCCCTGAGGTCTGCAGTTGCATTTGCAACCATGTCACTGGTTATGAATTTGTTAACCTTAAGAAGTATGGGGGAGATACCAGATAACAATGCAGAGAGCTAGCACTGAGTGGGAGTACTGTGCCTAAGGCACCCAGATGTGGAACAGCTGTGTTGTTCAGCAAATCACCAGAACTCACCTGGGATGTTCAATGACTCATAAATTTCATTTCCTTCCCTGGGCTATTCAGACTGTCGGCACCACAGCCATTTCAGCATACTCCCTGCATGCATAGATTTTCCTTCCTTGAAACCTTTCAGTGAAACAGATTATTTCAAAGCTCTTGGTGCTGTCTGTTCAAACGCTGATCTTCTGTTTGCCTTCAGAACCTCATTGGCCTCCCTGCCTATGTATCTTGTCACTTCTCCCCGTCAACATGAGCACCACTGCAGCTGCACAAGGACAGCAGATAGTAAAAGCTCTAAGGCTAAGTGGGCAAGTGAGAATGAACACGAAAGGACATTTAATTCATCTTGACGTTGTAGGTGACATTTCTAATTTACAAAAGTATTTCAGCCCTTCCAAAATGCAGAATGACAAAGTTTCGATGAAAGACTGGCAGACCGATCTGCATTGCTATAGATGCTAACAAATTACATCTGTGATGAAGGTCAGAGAAAGGCTGGGTAATATTTGTTGGAGAGGAAAGAACTGAAATAAAATGGAAAGATTTTCTTCTACTGGGAAAAAATCTCTGGAGGTTCATCATATCACTGGATTACATAGTTAGGATCCTCCTCGCTTATGGTCTCCTTGATTCCAGGAATGTTGCATTTAATGCAGTGTGAGAGTCTTATCTACTGAGGTTAGGACTGTCTCCTGGAAAAATGTAAGCTGTGCGACTGTATCAACTCAGGCTGAGGTGAGCCTCAAATGTGTGTTCTCTTGTCTGAATAAAGTTACTCTGACCTGTGCAGAAACGACAGGCTCTGTGCTGTTCAGGTTTGGTATGAACTTTTTCGGGAATGTCAGTGGAACCTCCCTGTCCTCAACTTCCAACTAGTGATGGCTTTTAAGAGTCAGCTAAATACCTAGCTGTTATTTAGTTTATTTCTAGTGACTGTGCTGAGAGAAATTAATGTCCTAAAATGGAGGTGTTGCTAGGTTTTCAGCTTTTGAAGTTAGGCAGCCTAGATTATAGCTTATCTGGACATCTAAATCCATTCTAGTTGCCACAATAGGTAGTTTTCACAGAAAGTAATGGAAGGATTTAGAGAATTTGTAATATGTTGCAGGAAGTTACATGGAGAATATTGTACCTTCTAGAGTTGTGTGAAATCTAATTAAATATCAAAAGATATATTCTCCTATTTTTAAATTATACTTTTCCCCAATACCTTCTCTATCTTGCCCAAATTTGCATCTTTCTATTTTTAAGCATTTCAAAGAAAATACATCTCTCCAATCCAAATGTCTATATGAACATGAATTTTCACCTCCTTTCAACATGAAAGACTTATCTATAAAATGTGATCACTTTCACTCAGCAAGGCAGATAGACTCAATGTTTCTTCCACCTTCTTGGGATAAAACATCTAATTTTACTTGAAAGTATGTGTACTTACTCCACTCAGATAAGCTTATATTGATGTCTGTAATAAAATACCCCCAAACTTGAATTGCTACCAGCTTTGCATTTCATTAGAAATGTTTTGTATGCCTCTGATAAGTATTTGCCAGTTTGTATTTTACCCAGACTGTTAGAGTCAATGCCTCTGATATCTCAAAAAAGCCCAACTGTTGGTCTTTATTAATAACAGGTCTCCAGGCATCAGGTTTACATTTTACGTAAGAGTTTCATGCTTCCAACAGTATCATGCACTACAGAACAGTGCTGTGTTGCTGATTTAATGCCTGTTTCCCCCTAACCGCAGCAGTGGTGAGTTCCTTTGCAGATCTGCTATCTACAGGTGTGATTCAGAGCTCCTTGTAAATACAACGATTCTCATTGATTTCACCTTTTATAATAACATTTATAGTTTTTATAACACATAAAGGCCCCAGCCAAGACTGTCACTAGTTATGCAGCTCATCAGGAATTCTTTGTGCACTGCTAGTAGCTGTTCTCAGTTGCTCTAGAGCCTGAAAATACCCCTAGCAAGAGGCATCTTTTCTCTAAACAATTTATGATGCCAGCGGGATGAGGCAGACAATCAGAGGCCCAAATAGTTCCCAGGATGACCAGATCTGGGTACAAAACTAAAACGGTCTGTATTTCAAGCCAGTTCCTCAGTGACTGTTATACATGCGACTCTCGTGAGTCTTTCACTCTCACTTGCACTTTGTTCTTCAAGGTACGGCATTCTCCTCCCACCCCCTTGCCCACTGAGTCAAGTGCTGCACAAACATGTGCAGTACTGAAAAGTTTAGGACCTTATGATGTTTTGGGGTCAAGCTCTAAGCTGACAAAGGATGAATTCTGTTTCACTTACTAAACATGACAAGACTGAAACGTATGTCTTTGCCATGCCTGTAACATCAATTTTGTTGGTAATGTGCTTTGGTAATACCAGGAAGGTAGATGCTCTTGTGTGTGAATGTAAAATTAAAAGCATCATAATACTGATTCCGCTCATGAACTCATAGGCATGTCTGAGTACAGATGGGTTCAGACCCTCGGAGATCAGGAGGGAGACCCCCACATCTCAGCTCTGGATATATACAGCAGTTACAGGTTGAGCAGCTTAATCTGAATTAACTCAACCTTGGTATTTTGAAAAAATGGGAAAAAATAATGATTTCAAGTAATTTTCTAACTTAGCCAACTTCTAATGTTTTGTAGAAAATATAACTTTTAGGTGAGGATAGTGAAGTTCTTTTCCATAGTCTACTTTGACTTAGACCTAAAATGTTTTCAGAACTTGTTTAGAATGAGAATAAGGAAAAAAATGAGATATACCACTTCTCATAATAATGACACTGGTTTTTAACTAATGCTGTCTTACAATTTAACTGCTTTGTGTGAGAAACAAAGAATCTTTTACATCCATATCATTCAAATGAATGTTATTGCAGCCAGCAATAACGGAATTCCGAACAACAGAATAACAATTGTTGAGTGCACGTAAAATTTCAACTGATAGATACAGATTGAAAAACAGTAAAAGCTTCAGGCAAAACCCCTCATTATATATTTGAAAGATGTGTAGTCAGATTTATTGAGCTGATTAGAGAGATAGATAATCTAAGACTTGGCAAGGCACCCCCAAATTTTCAAAGATTTACATGTGGATTCAGCTCTGCAGCTGATAGGAGTCACACAGACTAAGTCACATGCATTGCTCTGAAACTGTAAGGAAACGGCCATTGAAGGGGAAATGGCTCAGAGAACGCTGTATAAGGTTACGTGTTGTTTGCATACTATTATATGGAATTGCAGGCTCTGCAGTAACTCCTAATGGGGGAAATTTATCACTGCAGAGAGGACCTGTCAATGCATAGATGAGGACTGACAGACTGTTTGACAGGGAGGAAAGAAGTGACCAACCAAAACCTGTTCCACAAATGGAGGACAATATGGAAGAACAGCACAAGGATATTTGTGGGGAAATACAGGCATCAAGAAAGATGTCACTGAACAGGAATCACTGTAATGGTGTTGGGAGAGTGGGAGCAATGCCCCCAGAATACGCAGGACTGATCAGAATGAGAACATAAGGACTGCATTTTATGTAATCAAACAAAAGGATATGAGAGGTACAGACCTGACACCAGTTTGAGGTAACGAAGGTGAGATTTGCCCCGCAAAAACTAGCCCAATACTTCAATCATTTGTGGTTTTGTTCTCACCTGCATGACAATGTCTTCTCCAGCCCCCCCAGGCCTGAGCCCAGTGCTTATCACCTAGCTACAGGTGTTGTATCAGTGTGGTGGGTTAACCCCAGCCAGCAGCTAAGCACCACACAGCCGCTCGCTCACTCCCCAACCCAGTGGGACTGGGCAGAGAATAGGAAGAGTAAAAGCAGTAACACTCATGGGACGAGATAAAAATAGTTTAATAAGTGAAGCAAAGAGGGAGAAAAAACTGATGCAAAGGCAATCACTCACCACCTCCCACAAGTAGACCAGTGCCCAGCCAGCCTCTGAGCAATGGCTACCTCTCCCAAAACTTCCTTCCCTCTGTTTTGATTGCTGAGCATCACATTATATGGCAGAGAATACCCCTTTGGTCGGTTGGGATCAACTGTCCTGGGGGGACAGAGTAGGAAAAAGAGAAAGCCTCAAGGCTGAGCAAGCATTGCTCAGCAATAGCCAAAACACTGGTGTGTTATCAACACTTTTTTAGTCACAGATCCAAAGCACTGCACTATATGGGCTGCTATGAAGAAAATAAACTCTATGGCAGACAGACCCAGTACAGTGAGGTATATTGCTACAGACAGTACCTCTAGCTGGCTTTTGCTAGATGTATTGCTCCTGCTAAGCAAGAGAGTGCAGTTCCAAGCTGCGCCTTAGCATAGGTCTGACATGACTGGCCTTCTTCTGCCGTCGCCCCATCACACCATGCTGCTCTCAGTTCTGCACTCAATTCTGCTTTAGAGAAGTCAGTGGAGAGGTTGTGCTACTCAAAACTCAACCTGATGTGAGCCTTGGTTCAGTATTGGTCCAGAGAGGAACCAGGAACAGCCAGGAATGAGGAGGGAAAGAAAGGAAAAAGATCCAACTTTAACACCCATATGAAACTTAAAACGAAGAAAGCATGACAGTGTTTTGAGCCAGAGGCCAAAAAGGGAGTAAAAAGAGCTTTCCATTTAATTTGGACAGTGTTAAGTTTCAGGTAATGGGAAGAGAGTTAAGAGGAGATGTGAAAGTCATAGGCTTAGACAAATATGTAAAATACATACTGGATCTGAACAGACAGCAGTACCAGGAGCTGGAAAATAAATTTGTGAGACAGTATCAGAAAGATGGCAAAAGAATGGTGTGACCTGGTGAGATTACAAAAAGCAGAAGTGTAAAGAGAGTTACACATTCTTTTCCCTTCTTACAAATAGGGTTTCTGACTTGATATACCGTCTGCGAGAGTGCCATCTGGTGATCCACAATTACATTACAAAAATGACCTTCCCAAGCAAGCTACAGTTAAAACTAGAATACAGATATTTCAGTAGTTCAACCCTCTGCTGGTTTCATTAGACCAAGGCACTATTATATGCATTGTACTGAGAAAATAAAAGTCATTAGGACTCACAGGGGAAAAGGCTGGAACAAACATACTCAACATTTGAATAAAATACAAGCAAATCTTTAGCAAACCTTGCATAGAAGGTATGCATGCAAAATCCTGTTTATGCTATAAGCATGGAAAGGTGCTTTATATAAAAAGGAGAGTCTGGGGGAGTATTTATAAAGGTTTTTAAGACTCTAGTTAAATCTTCACCCTAGAGTATATAAAATGTTAGGAAGTAAGCAGTAAAGGCAGATTCAGTAAGGCTAGCACTTTGTCTTTAGAGCTCTTTCTAAATTTACTTTATTGTTGTTCAGTTTGTCTTCTAACCTTTATAACTAAAATTTGCTGGCACTTCCCCCTCTGACTGCCTGAAAAAATTCTCACAGCCAAAGTAATTAGCTTTGTTGTTTTCATCTTATACAAAGATTGAAAAGAAAATATGAATTTGAATTAGTGTCGATGATTTCTTCATTATCACAAGGGGAGGTCCCTGTTTCTATCAATTTGGTGTTTATGTGACCTAGAGGACTTGCTTTGTGTAAAAAAGAAAATGCTTCATGCAGAAAACTGAAACAGAATTAATATGTTAAGAATCTCCAGAGATGGTGTTGAGAGGCAAATTCTCATAAGAATTATATAAATGAAAACCCTGTTCATCTCCACTGTCTAGAAAGTAGTGACTCCATGTTTACACCAACGTGAAAGGCTAGGTTAGGGTTGGATCCAACTCATAAAATACACCCTAAATAAGATGCACTCTCCCCTACTGCAGGAACATCAGCTCTGAGCATGGACAAGCTATCCAGAAGGGAGAAAGAGAGGTCCCATGTTAACCCTTCTAACCAGAGGGTTTGACAGCTCATTGGTAAATAAGGTGACTATGATACTACTTGTAAGGGAATGGAGACACAGCGAGATAAAGTGACTTGCCAAATATCATACAGTAAATCCTTACCGGACCTAGTAATAGAGTCCACCTAAGCCTCCAGGTCTGAGTCTGGCCTTAGACGTTAGACCACACTGTCTTTCCACAGAGACCTTTGACATCCCAAAGCAGAACCTGAATCTGGGTTAGGAACTGCAAACACTTGAAAAATAATTTCCATAAACAACACTAATTGTCAACTTAATCAGTCACATTTATCTTCATTTAGATGTAAGTGAAGATTACGTCTCTCCAGGGGGTAGGAAACAGCTGAAATAAACACAAAGCATTGTCTTTTGAGACACTAACCACAAGTAGTTGCTCATTAAAATCAACGATGTTGCAGGAGACTGGGAAGTACTAAATGGTGTACCTAGATCGAAAAAGGAATAGATTCTAGCAATATCAGTCAGGATAGATTTTCCTCAGTACCTGGTAAAATAGCTGAAATACTAATTAAAGATAGAGTAACCAAACTGCACACATGAACAGCCGTTAGCAGGAATTAAGCAATACAGTTTGGAGAAAAGCAAGTCTTGCCCTATATATGCTAGAATTCTTTTATTGCATTAACAAAAGAGTCAGTAAAGAAGAGCCAGTTAAAACGGTTTATTGGAACCTCCTGGAAGCCTTTGATACAGTGTCTTACAATAGGCTGTTAAAAAGACAAGAATTGACTCCACTGGGACCTGGATTTCGCTCCAAGCAGCTGGAATGTGCAGTATTTTTAGAAAATGGAAAGGCCACAGAAAACCAGCTCAATGGAGAAAGGATAAATTTGGCATATGGAAAAAAGTTATCAGTGAGACACTCTGAACTTCCAAGTTTGGCTTAATGCTGTTGAGTGATCTATGTGTAAGAACCACTGAAATTTCTATCAGTAACAGATATATTTAGGCCTCTAGAGAAGACTTCGGGAAAAAATTGATATCTAGTAATGTTATAAAAATAGACATAAACATTGGGTAACTTAGCTTGTAAAATGGGTTACTTGAACCTTGTACTACATTTAAATTAATTATAACAACTAACAAAATGAACCACTTGACAACAAGGATCACTTCAGCTCCCTAAAATAAACAGGACCTCAGGCAAAAATCATATTCTGTTTCTGTTGTCCTTCATTGCTGGCTAATTTTTTTACTTCTGTTAATAAATCCCTGGTTCCTACTTATTTATGTTCCAGAATCCATTTTGCAGTAACAAAAAGAGACTGTAGGCTCACAATTTTGCATACAGTTACTGGGTTGGCATGCACCTTTGGATACTTGCGCATAGATGTTCAATATATGCAAATCTTTGACTGTGGTCATACATGGTTAGGACAGCAAAGTTGTTCTTTTTCTTTTTCAGTTGAATTTACAACAAAGCATGGCTTGAAGACAAAAATGGCAGGGGGATTAAAACCTACAAACTTTAAACAAGTAAAGAGATATCAACACTTTATCTGTGGAACAACATGTATGCCACCACGAAAATCTCTTTTTAACACCTCAGAAACACTGTTAGGGATTCTCATTTTTGCCTCTATGAGATCTCGATTGTCTGCTTCACAACTTAGTGCTCGCACATCTGAGTGATTGGAATGGACTAGAATACAGTTGTATAATTTCAGAGAGAAAATCCATAGTCTACGCAAGTGATCTCAGCATTGATGTAAGTTTTCTGAGAAACCTTAATAGGTAAAAGCCTCTGTCATTCAAGTTAAGTCTTAATTTTGCAATAAAGGCCTATTATACAAGAACTGGACAAATCTAGAAATAAACATTAACTCTGTTTAAAGAACACTTAATCTAATTTGAAAGATCACATCACTATGATAGGAAAAAAGGCCAAAAAATGAAGGCTGATGACAAGAGGACAGTTTGTCAGGTAGCTTTATACAGAAGCTGGTGTTTGCCCCTTATTGGAAAGACTGTGTTTCCTACATAGGTGCAAGTGAGTTAGGACACAACTCTTATTGCTAATACGACTAAAAAGACCTAAAGGTGAGACAGGAGCAAGAACTCTGAATCATCCACACAGGTATTATAAATATACACTCACAGTTATTATAAATACACAGTCTACACTTCTTTTATGGAGGTATACAAATATACATGTTCTACATGTACATGGAGGGCGGCTGGGCACTGACTTCTTGTGATTCCAGATGCAGTTAACCACACTGACAACACAACCACATGACCATGTCTGTATAAAGTGCTCAAATGGATGCCCTTTTTCTTCCTGAAATTATGTGCACATCTTTCTAGAGATCAAGCCCTGGATCTCCTTCCCTCTCAGGTGAAACCAGTTTTAAAGAAGAATGAGAACTGCTTCAAAATGAATGAAAGGGAATTCTATGCTGATAGTGGTACTGAATAATGGCCATGGTTAGCACTATGCATTTTTCTTTTCTCTCTGCTAAAATCCTCAAAATGATGATAAGCCAAAAGCTCCCCTGAGAGCCATTCACAGGGATTTTATTCCTGTGTTGTTATCACACTGTCCCTCAATCCCAGAAAGCCAAAACTACCATCACCCCAAAGTTAATTGGATCTCATTGTGCCTGTTCTCCACCAAGAGTGAGGTTCACGTATTGTTCGCATATTAAGTGTTTAAAGATGGGTCCTCAGAGTGTCTATTTGTATGAAACGTGTATTTTCCGTGATAAAAGGTTACGTACCGAGGTTTGAACTATGCCCTATGACTCCTCATAGTCCTTCAGTCACAATAGGTAAATGATTTCTTAGTAGCTGAATATTAACTCCCCACTTAAAATTTGCATTCATATTCAGTAAAGACTTTCATTACCTGGCCCTGAAATGAATCTTTTTTGTCTTGTCAAAGGGTCATCAGCACTTCTAAAGCCAGAGTGGAGGAGCCATTAACCCTTTGGACAAGTGTTAAAAATTGATATTTTGATCAAGGTATCAAGTTAAGGCTTACGAAATTCTTCGTGGACAATTGAAATCTGTTTAAACCTATGGGCCTGTCCTAAGAAAAAGGATTTGAGAAAAAATAAAGGCCACCATCTGAAATGGTGTTCCTCTTTGGTGGAAAGTACATATGGGTAATTTCTCTTCCCAAGGACTAGAACCCGCATATGAGAACTACCAATTGCAAACCACCCTTACCTTCACTACTCCTTACCTGGGATTTCACTGTCACTCTTTCATATCTACACCGTCCTTCATGACACATGCTCTGCTAAGCTAAATGAGAGCAAGACTGCATATTGTAGCCATTTCATTTAAAAAAATCATTGTTTGTCCTTAACTTCTCCTATATTTCAACTAAATTATTTGGTTTACATAGTGCTTTTCAACACACAGGAAATAATGTCCCTATGATGTCTTATTCCAAGTTATCATCACTTCCAGGTAGCTAAGAACACAGTTTCATAAACAAGCATTTCCTGAGATGTTAAATCACTGAGTCAGGAAGAAACAACAGCTACTGTCATAAGTTTATTCTCACAGATCAAAGTTAAAACACCAAAGAGTAACCAGCTAATGCCTGCATCTGTTTAGTATCATAGTTAACATGAAAAGCTGTTTGATTTTGTTTTACATTAATTGCATATATATATATACGCACACATATATGTATAAATTTTCACAAAACTATTGCTGTGAAAACTATCATTTAATTTCCCTGTGGAAAACACTCCAATAAGTGCAAAATAAGTATATGTGGTCTAGGAAAAGGCAAATTCAGCTGCTCTCTGAGAGGAACAGTACTGAGCTGTAAATCTTTCTGGAGAGAGAAATGCAAAGAAACCCTATTCATTATACTTTCTCTGTGTATTCTAGTTTTCCTCCCTGAGTTAGGTAAGAAAAAGAAGATTGGTTTGGCTGCCAGATGTGAATTAAGAGAGGTTGTACTCTGAACTGATACAGAAGGCTCAGAAAATGTGTTGTGCTCTAAATTTGTGAGACCTGAAAAATTATATTTGGGGAACTAGTTCAAATTCATTCTGATTTTTGAGTCTTTGGAGGGAACACAAACCATCTTTTCAGGTTTTCTCCATAAGGACAGGAAGCTTGCACATACACATTCAGACATCTTACTTTAATAGATACATGCACATATACCTTACTCGCTCATACACAAACACTTCACACGATGAAATCTTTATGTTAACATCACATACACAGATTAAATAATGAGATTCCCTAAACTGCTGCTTCAGAAAAATCTCAAATTATTGAAGTTCTTTCTTGTCATTTCTATGACTTATTTTTATTATTTTGGAAGCATGTCTAAGCTCTACCACATGTAGATGTTGTGCATTATAAAATTGATAGTCAAGGATACTTCTTGCTTGAAGAGTTTATAACATAGACAAATGAGACTTAAAAAGGAGGTGAGAAATAAGAAGTTTTGTCTCTGTCCTACAAATGAAAAACAGAAGGAGAAAGATATTAAATTACTTCTGCGTAGGAAATATATGACCGAGCAGAATAGAAGCTAAGCTGAGCACTGAGGATTTAGTAACGGAAGCACAAGACCATCCTGAATTTCAGAACTTATTAAAAAAAAATTTGGTCCTTCTGCCCAAATCTTGTTTTCAAATCTGTCAAGGTTCAACCACTGAAAGCATAAAATACCATTTTTCTAATTCAAGAGGCAGCTCTTAATGGTTTTCTTATAGATTAAATTTATGATGCAATTTCCACCCTAGTTTATGGCATTTTATCTAAGAAAATCTCTCAAGATTTCTTTTAGCTTTGCTTTACATCTTTTTTTATCAGCACATTAATGATATGTCTATTTGTCCACATATTCTTTAAATCAGCTTTTGCTCCCATAAGTTCTGTAACTCTCAGTATGAAATTCAGAGGGCTAAATCCAGTGAAGCTGTTTGCAAAAGCAAACTTGTATTCATATCAGTATGTAATGGATAGTGAGATAAGCTGGAATTCTAAACTATATGAAAGGAATAAGAAATTTAATGGTAAATCCACCAATGAGCTGAATAAAATGCATCTAATTAGACTGTTTCCTGAGAAAAACAAAATTTAAAGATCAGTGTCAAAACCCAGCTACCTTACCCTTGAGAACAAGCAAGCAATGTATCTATATCCATGCTTGCATTTATGTATCTGTACTATTTACGTATCTCATTCAATTTGACTAGGCCATGCTGCAGGCTCCAGAGAGTAAACCACATTCATTCTCTCCCTGAAAGCAGTTATGTATATTATTGTAATACAAAGATGTTTGGACAGGTTTTTAGAATCCTATTGTGTTTTGTATTTTGAGCCAGAATGACATTTAATAGCATCAAAATGTATCAGCTACATCATAGTGATTTATTTTTAAAACNCAGCTTCTAGGTCATTGGAACAGGAACTAATTACTGATTATAAATTTTTCAGACTCAACTATACAACAAGCTTCTCACACTCATAATAACCTCAATTCTCACACAGTCCCACGTTCTTTTTTCAGACTTACTACCATGAACTGGACACATCAGGACAAATAAAGATACTCATCACAAAAAACCATTTGATACTGGTCTAAAGCAACATTAATGCAAGGAAACCATAAGGGTAATAGGGGTGACACCTCAGGTCTGGCCTGTACCCATCACCAAACAGAGCTCAAGGAATGCAGCACCAGCAGACCCCGAAGGCGGTGCCTTCACATGGTGTAATACAACATCATATTTATATGCCACGTGGACTCTCCCACAGCTTTAGCACAGAGCTGCAATCGTGCGAGTAGATAATCCCATACTTGTGTAACCTTATGCGTGTGTGTGATAACACAGGGGTCACCATTGCTATTCTTGTGCTCAGAGCAAGTTTGGGAATTGGTTGGGTCTTGTNCCATTCTCAACAAAAAATGTAGAGATTCCTCAGAGCCACAGCAGCAATGTGTCCCCCTCCATTTCTCATGGAAGACACAAAAACCCCTTGTACCATTCATCTTTTTCCCTCTTCAAGCCAAAATACATCCTTATGCCATTTCTTGCCCATCCCTATTCAATTCCTTGCACAACCAGCCTCAGACCATCTCCTTCACCCACGTCCCAGGACTTTTTTCTTCTAGGCGTGCTTCAGATGGTTTCTTCTTCTCTCAGAAAACCCTGCCCTTGACATGCT
>WAAD01039291.1:68072-104902 GCA_013389945.1 Fregata magnificens
CCCTTGAAGCAATCAGTTCCGCTCTGCACATATCTTATGCCGAACACCTGGGAGCTTTTATGCCGACATAAATTGTTGTAAAATACAGAAACAAGCGACAACATTATCTTAATAGGAATGGGAAAATGTAGATAGATAAGCCAATACTTCCCTTCTTTTTGATTAGTCTCTCTTTCTTACTGAGCTCTCAGGCTCCAAAACTGTCCTCTGCACTATGTTTCTATCTATGCCAATTTTAATAACTTTAGGGCAAAATTCTGTATTCTCCAAAAGGAAAATACATTTTCTAGTCACTCTTGTATACGCCTCCTTTATGGCAGTCTTACTGAATTATATAGTGAAAACTGAGTAGTTCAGATATAACCACTGCATGCCGTGATTGCATAATCCATGATCACGCCATAAAACTGTTTTCTGAATAACAGCATATAGCCTTCATTTTAATTTCCTTGGATAAAACATGTTTTAAAGAAATGTATAAATATCCACTGAGCACCCACAGACTTCTGTTTCATTGCTTCTGAATCCCAGCACCTAATCTTGCTTGTATGTCATGTACTATATTACAAGGAAATGAAATGCAATTCAGTAAATTATCCACTTCAAGTTGTGGCCATTTCAGTAGACAAAAGAAGGGTCCTTTATCTTCTATTTGTTTTAAATCCCACTAGGATGCTGGCTTTATATTTAGTCTTAGCTTGGGCTTTGCTGTGAATCTTCAAGAAGGCTCCTCAAGTAGAGTTATAATGAGCAGAGCTGTCTCGAACAAAAGTAATCTCTGACTCTTAACACAAACACTATTTATTGCACATCTAGTGGCAGCAGCACTGTATCTAATTCCTGGCAGCTGAGACTTTGGTAACTAATAGTAGTGAACCTAACATTTTACTCTTGCTTTTAACAATTATCTAATCAGAACACTCCAGAAAAGGGATTATCGTTAAACCAGGAAACAACAGCCTGTAATGTGTGAACAGCTGGAACCCAACTGAGTCATGGTACAGCACATCACCTTGGAGTTTAGGCTACTTATCAGAATATTAACACAGAGGATTCCTTTTTAATCTGTTTATTTTAAGACTCCAGAATTATTAGTGATTGTTTGATCTACCAGTTAATAATAGTCAATGCAAGAGACACTGGGAGAATAGTGTTCCATATGGGCGCACCATAGCCCCTTGTCTTTGGCCCCTAACTCACAGTGTACGTAGATCAGTATTTTTCTGCTGGCAATTGTTGACCTAATCCTGTGCTAAAGTAATTCTACTGGTTCTGATCTGATGTTCAAAAGTGCAGAAATTTCCTTTTGAATCCACCCACCCCCTCTTGAAACCAGCCTACTTTAACTGAGATGACTAAACAAAAGATCCAACATGTAATTTTATGCACCCAGATTTGGAAACTGTTTAGTTTTCCAGCAGAAGGGGTACCCATTGCATTCTGAAGGGATCCCTTTCCAGATAAACAATCCCTGGCCAGTGCTTAGCTTCTTGAAATACCTTACTGAGAAAATTAAAATTAATAAAAATGATAGGTATTCAGCTCTTCTGAGAATCAAGCCCTTAATTAGTTAAACAATTATATCCTAATACATAACCACACACAAGTTTTGAAGAAAAAAACCAAACCACATTGACTTTAAAAATGTTGCTATCTACTTTCCCCCATGCATTTGACCTTGAAATTAAAGGCTTTTCTTTTTCCTGGCTTTACTCACCTGATGTATTTCAGAGCAGCAATATTACTGAAGTCAATAGAAGCATTGATATGGGTAAGTGCTACTCAAGATGAGTAAGACTTGCACTATCAAGCCCTAAAATTGTTTGCTTACCAACAGCCTATGGATGAAAAGATAATGGCGTATGTGGAAAGGTGAACTAGGTTTGATAGGAGAACTGTATATGCTTCCTCTGATGAAAAAGTTATTCTAATCTACTTGTAGAATATAAATTGCTGGCAGGAAGAAGTTCTTGGTGGCTAAATTCCTGTTTGCTGAATTTTAAAGAGACCATGGTTTGGAGAAAAGGGAAAGTGTTTCTTTAGGAAAGTATGATATGTTCTCAGAAAGCAGCAGCTCAAAATTAAATGTTCTTGCAAAGTTCACACCCGTAGTGTATTAATAATTAGTACTATAGCCATTTAACCCCTAGGAGAGAAAAGTAATTTCCGCTTTTAAACATTAGCCAACTCTATCCTGAACCAGACATTTCTGACTAAGCCTAAACAAAAGGATTATATTGTATACATTAAACAAGGAATATTTAAACATATATCTGATTCTTCACTAAGAACACTGCTGCAAGTGGACTAGAAAATTAAGCTTTTCATATTTGCTTCCCGGTGGAAGCTATGTAAAACAGAATAATAAATGATTGTCACTTCATTTCAGAACATAAAATTAATCTTAGAAAACAGAAAAGTCATGAACAATATTGCAGCAGTATTTCATGGTTCACTGGTTATTATCACTTGCCAACATTAAGGTCACAAAAGAACATTTCTCATTTGTTGCCTAGAGTATCTGTGACTATATTCCTATTGTCAAACCTAACCTTTTGGAGAACCACAGAGGGGAAAAAAGGAGAGGGGAAAAAAAACCTGTTTAGAAGTGTGTTTTCTTTTGCTACAGTATGTGTAAAAATAATATTAAAATTAAAAGCCTCAAGCTGCTGGAGATAGAGCAGGTCACAAACTTTAAATATTTAGTCCCTGTTGAGAGTAAAGCATTAAGAAATAAATTAGCAGCAACACCAGATGGATTCCCTAGAGACCAAAACCACAACTGCCCAGACCATCACTGGTAGCCAAGCCTTCACATAATTTAAAATTTTGTTAAAATGGGCAATGTAAAGAAAAAATGACTTTGGGGGCTAACACAGAACCGATTATTTCTTGGTCAGCGATTTGAAAGTAACCATACTTATTGGTGTACACGAATAATAAATATCATCTTTATGATTCATCCAGAACACAAATTCAAGAAACTCATTTAAAAGAAGGGTTGTCTATCCATCAGTTATACAGAATTCTGTCCTTCTATGCCTCTTGGGTGAGGAACTGAAATAAATTGCTTTGCTCAGTCTTATGCCTAATAGAAAAGTACCCACTTTATTCACTTATGACATTTATCACTAATTGGTCATTTTAGGGTTTGGGAAGGAGATTCAGCACAGTGAAGAGCCTGTAAGAACTATTGCTTTATTTCTACTTGTATTTATTCTGGAAAGACACTTTCAGCCTCTGTAAAAGGTTCTCAAACGAAGACGTGATTAATGGCAACAGGATGCACCCACTCTTGCAAAGCTTAGGAACGACATAGGTTATGTAACGTCACGGACAAAGAGACTAAGTCTATGCTAGTAAAATTAAACTTTCTTCAGATCATTCACCTGTCAAGAAATAGCCTGAGCCGATATTATTAAACTCTCCTGTCCTCCACAACAAAACGTTTGCACCCAGACAACTGTTTGAGAACGGTCCTCAGCTCATGCTAACTTTCAAAATAAACCCACAAATTATTTGGTAGAGTGCTAGGTGTCACAGCCTTCCAGCATGCCAGAAACACTTCCAGCTATTTAAGAGCATGCACAATTGAACTGCAGTGTCTGGGAAGGCTCAATAGTACTCTTTCCTTTACTAATACAGTTGTAGTCAGAGTCCTCCAGACTTTCGGTGGGGTCCTTTACAAGATATTTCAACAGTTTCACTAAAGAAAAGCAAAGACAAAACAAAACCAACCCACCCTGTCTCCCAACAGAAACTACATGAAACTGAGAATTAGTGATCGAATCATTCATGTCCTGTACATTTAAGAAGAAGAAGTAACTCTTCAAATATTAAAAGGTCAGATTTGAGTTTGTGATGCTGGAACATTAAGCATTTGGTAGACTAAAGTATCTATTTTCCCACTGATGTGTGGGTGATTTATGAACATCATTTCCATTAACATCAATGGAAATTGCCCAAGTCAACCCCCCAGTGCATTGTATCAAGGGCAGACTCCTACATCATCTGAGTTTGTTACTAATTCAAATACCAACTGTGAATAAACCAGTCCACAGATTATACTACAGCTTGAGGAGTGGAAAAAAATCCCTGCATACTATAAACAGACTCCCTACTTTGATTTCTTTTTTTTAATAAGATACAATATTCTCCAAAGTGACATCCTGATTGAGAGTCAGTACTGGAGGGGTAGGGGAAAAAAAACAGTTAGGCTTGTTCCTGTTAGCTGTTTTTTATTGTGGGGTCATGAACTCTTTCCCCTCACTAACCTCACTCTAAAATAAAGTGACTTGCTTGGATATAAAAGCATTTGTGTTTTGACAGCTTTCCTGCTCTACTTTTTCAACCTGAGCATAATGGGCAAACAGTGATGCATTGGCAAAGTGTTTCCAATTAAGCATATAGGGAGCTTCTCTGCCAGTCTCTAGCGAGCGGTCCTGCCTGGAACCCCCAAGTGTTCTTCTTGGCCAGAAATTGATTTTGAAAGCTAATTAATTCTTGCATTAAGCCAAATTTTAGAACATCTTTTTTTGGATATATTATTGGTGATGCAGAGCAAGTATTCAGGAAGGCCACATTATCAGCAATGATAGCTTTTTGCATTTTTTACATTATGGTTTTTACATTGAGGGATCCCCAAGCACTTTATAATTACCAACCTAAGGTGGCAATTGCCACCGTCACTGGGATGAAGCACGATGGCTGGATGAACACCAAAGATGCATATCTCACTGTCTTCCACGCTCTTCACGTTATCTATTTTGAGCAACATTCACTTTTGGGAAAGGCAAATAAATGAATAAATGCATTTATAGTGCATTATAAATAAAAATCCTTTAAGCTCAAGTGAATGAAGCATTACTTGTAGGATGACATCCTCCTGTAGCTACCTGGAAGTCTCTGCAGTAGAGCAGAAGAGGAATAAACATTTTCCCATATTCAGCAGAGAAAGCGTAGAAATTCATACCTGACCTAGAATCTGGTTAGGAAAGTTTTTTCCTGAACACGCCATTAAAAAAATTAGAACGATGATTGATCTTTTTAATAAATACAGCAAAGGTCAGCGTATCTTCTTTCACTGTCATATTTCAGAAGTAGCTGTGCATAAGATTGGCTCTGCTATGAACCCTAAGCTGAAGACGTGTTTACTGATAGGTCCGTTAAGGTTCACGAGGCTTTCCACAAACTTGGACTGAGATCTGAGTCACTTCCAGGTGCCAGAGAAGGATACAGACAACATTTTGAGCAAACCAGGTGAAATACAAAAGGTTTTATTTCATTTCTGCACAAAAGGATTTTAATCATCATCATTTAGGTTTTGCTTTGATATTTTGATTTCTTTCAACCAAAGAAATAATGTCAATCTCTTATCTCTCCCAAACTGAAAGGGAAACAAAGTCCTTAAGTGCAAAACCACAAAGTTTCACATAAAACTGGTTGAAATTATTTAAATCCATCCATAGTGAGATGATTAATTGATATTTTATGATATGATTTCCCTCTCTTTGTAGGCCATCCCCTACAGGATGCTGAAATTCACATGGACACCAACCCTACTCACTGAATATATTTTATTAACACATTTATAAAAAGCCTCCCCGTGGACCACACAGTGTTAATAAATAAGTCTCAAGTAGCTAAAAAAATCAAAGAGAGGCTGTTTGACTGACCAGGAAGCAGGCTTAAAGAAAGAAGGGGATTTTGCCCCAGAGATAAGTTATTCCTCTTTTCTCTCTACATAAGTTAAGGGAGTTATAATTCAAAAAGTTCACTTTAAATTGTTAATGCTGGCTAGTAGTAGCAATTGATAAAGCAGATGAAAAAAAATGGTAAGAAATTCATTAATGGCTTGAAGCATTGTCTCCCACTGTGAATTTATACCCCTTAATCCACAACCTGCCAATGTGTAGAAGCCACGTGTTCACCTACCAAAGACGCATATATTGAACCATCCCTTGGCACTGACTTTGCTGCGGTGACTGTTGTGGCCAACTGGGAGTCCCCAGGTGGAGCCTTGGGGTCTGCTAAACTGTTAGCAAATCGTTTGAAGATTATTTTCTTTTCCAGTGATTTTCAGGGATGCGGTCATCTCCTGTTTGGGACTGGTGGACACAGCCCATGCCCATATCTTTACCTGCAGGAGGCACAGGACTGGGGCAGCCTAAGCTCCCCTACGTCCCTGCCCAGCCAAGGCAGCCCCTCTCAGAGCACAGCCTCTGAGCTGGTGGAAGTAGGACCCCGCTCTCCTCCCAGGAACGTGAGCCATGTTTTTGAGTGGGTAGAATGTTTCAAAAAGTAATGCAGTTTTATCATAATGCAGTTGAAACTGCCTGGCTCGCAAGACAGGGAGACAGATTTCTCCAGCCAGTCAACACTAATGGCATCCGCACTGCCTTTGCTATAGTTCTGTATGGAGTTTCGGCTCTACGCCCTGACCCAGCCATGATGTGGAGGAAGGTTTTACCATTTTTTTATTGTTTTATCCCACAATCCACATCCCCCCTCCTGCAGCACTGGCACCACTTAAACAGCAAAAGGAGGGAGTTAGTGAATGAGGTCTGACTTGGAATCAGTGAATATTTCATTCGCTTCACCTGTTGCCTACTGAGGGGACAGGACTGTATCAGTGTCCTCCTGTTGAATAAACTCATAGTCCTCGAGACACTCATGACAAGGAGGGTTGTGTGGCATAGGACTGGGAGTTCTCTCTTCCTTTGTCCCACCTGCAACCAGCAACCAAAGTTGGCCTGCTATAGCCTAGATTATATATATTTATATGTAAAATTTTTTCCTGTATATGTACACATAATCAATAAACATACATACACATATATATATATATGTATATCTCACCCCACTTTCCCCCCTCAGAAATGTTTGACAGGTAGAAAGAAGACACTGGTTGGTTAGATCAGTTCTCCAATAGGGTGAAATGAACATTTGATTTCTTATATCCTTAGGTACTGTCTCTTGCTTACATGCCCAGGATCAAACATTTCCAGATTTAGTGTCAGTAAGGAATTTCCCTCAGGTAAGGATGGTTGGGACTCAGCAATATAGGATACATATGCCCTGTAAGCTCATCTAGATATATTTTATCCAATTGATTCCCTGCCATTGCAATGACCTCTGGCATTGTTGGTATTTCAGTTTCACCTGATCTTTACTTATGGTGCATCCATATTTATATCTATTGAGAACTAAGTGCTTTAGCTTATAACTGAGGTTACTGGGTTCAGTATAGGGACATATTTCATGTCCTGTCCCTTACGGCTTTAAACTCCTTGTAAGATACAGTGAAACACTTTTATAACCTGCGACACCATGTACTTTCAAAAGCAAAACCTTTCTACAGTTCATGTTTTGCCAATGAAGGTAGGAATTCATCCAACAGGAATATTTTTCCCAAATGTAGAATTCAGAACATAATACAGAGTGCACTGATTTCTTTCCATCACTGCTTTCATGCACATTTCTCATACTCTCTCTCTCCATCATTTACTTCACTTGTTCTTTTCTGCTCAATATACTAACCTGAGGGCAAAATCAGGTTATTAGTCATCTGTTTGTAATTGTGGAAAAAACATAATGAAAGGACACCCTTTCATTAATGTCTTTTCTGTCCATGCCTATTGCTCTGCTAATAATGTGGGAAACTCAACAGAGGTCAAAACTCATCCTGACCCTACAGCTACTGTGTTGGCTTCAGACTCTCTATTATTCTACAAAGAGAAGGGGAGAGGCTGTTTGAAAGTGCTGCATTTCTATCACTTAATTTTCCTTTTCCTCCAGTCATTCTCAAGTTTTGGAAAGTATTGCTCTACAGTTAAATATGCTTTGGACTGCATTTCTGAACAGCTTGCAGAGACTACCACATAACCTAATGAATGTTCTAGTTGAAGGCTTGGCCTCATTAATTGGGACTGTGATATCCTCCTGATCTCTTCCTTCCTGCTTCCCAAGAGAAGTGTCAACATTTAAAACTCAAGATTTGTCTGCTGATATTTTTAAAGAGATAAATAATTTAATTCATAAGACTGTGAAGTACCTATTCAATCATAATTGTGATTACAACAGAGTTGCTCTCTGTAGAGGGAGGATGGAAAAGCTGAAAACCTAATTGGGGTTTTCGGGACTACTCACCCGTCTATTTCTCAGTTATGCTGAGCAAAGGGCTAAGTATTGTGATGTAGGACTGTGAGGAAACCTGAGCTAGCTTGGGTGTTAAGTTCAATATGGACAGGGTAGGATAGATCTCCTGTGCCTTTAGACAGCAACTGCAAAATGAAAACTTTGATCTAAGCTTTGTACGATGACTTTTTATGATCAACAGGGAAAAGCAGGCTTTTCTAGAGCTGAATTCATCTGATCTCTTTTAGGTGTCTGCTCTAGGGAAGGATGAATTACTGCATGGAAGTGCCTTTTCCTCCCTGTAAAGAGAATCAGAGACAGACTCCCATGTTGCAGCAGTTCAGTTCCATTATTGGGACCACGTTCAGTCTGGGTTGCTTCTTCAGCTTCTCCACCAACATCCCAGACTGCATTCCTCACTGACATAGTCACACATTCCCCAGTTCTTGCTCAGAGAATTGTTTTAGGAGCTGTTCTGCAAAAAAAATACTTGCATTTTTAATGTTATTCTGGTAGGATAGGCAGGAATGAACAAATACCCAGTCAATCCATCTAGTCCAACATTGGCATTCCATGTACAGCTAAAGTGACAGTTTGGCTTTCTAAGGACAGGTCTGAAAGCACAAGAGAAAGATAATTTCTGATAGTTTCTAGACACAAGCCAGGGTTCATCTGAAGCTGTCAGTAGCTCTTAGGCTGGTAATACTTACTAGTGTTGTGTCTTCTAGAAAAGTTATGACTTGCTATTTTATTTTATTTTTAAGATATTTTTAAAAAAACTTATTCAATTTCTTAAAGCTATTTCTGTTTCAGTCATTCACATATTTGTTTTTACTTTTCAAAAATTCTGTCAAGAAAATACAGCCATATATAATTCTTGTTCCTCTTCTGCTGCTGCTCATTCTGATTCTCAAATTCTAAGCACAGCAGAGCAATAGACCTCTCTCACCCCAGGAGACTATCTATATAAGGATTACAGCCTTTAAAAAAACACAATTCAATGCATAAAATATATTACCATTTTTTTTTTCCAAAAACTAGTTTTTAAATTACTGAAGAAGAAAAAGCTGTGTATAGAATTCAGGTGGATAAATAATATAAAAATAAATGTCCTTCATAGCACAGTGTCAAAAATATAAGGAAATAGCAATAGGGAATGGCAGGGTGTTACCCCAGGAATGAACTGTGCTTAATCAATCTAACACCATCCTGCAACTTTTCTTCTTTCTTGATACATTCTTATGACCTACAAAGATCTCAGAAATATAGATTCTTTTCAACTTTGCCACTGCCCACAAAGAAATCTAATGGCTGAAAAGGATGGGACATCTCATCAGAGCATGTCAGCCTGAAAAATGTAAAAGAAAATGTTCACTAGAATTTGTGGCCAAGGGAAAAAAAATCCCCTTGCAAAAGAGGCAACATTGTGCTTGTTATCATGTGCTTCAAATACCTCCAAAATAAAAATCAACACAGAAGATGGCTTGTCATGATATCCCAGAGAAAGAAAAAGTATTTTTCAGGCAACAGAGGTAACATAAAATCAAAGATACATTTATGAAGGACAAGAAGAACTATCTGAGCAAAAGCACTGATGTTTGAAGGCATATGAAGCATTTCATTTTTCGAAATACCAACAGCATTTTCCCTTTAACTACACACATACAATCAAATAGCATTAAACTGTGTTTGTCAGACTCATGCATTTACCCCACTGAAATCCAGAAGTAAAACAGATGCCACATGAGCCTCAGCCTCAATGAATTCTACGGTTATTAGTTAGGCTTTAATTCACTGCAACTCTCTTCCTAATGTACTGATGATTAATTAATCTATTGGCTATTCAAAAATTATGGCAGATTACTTGCTGTAGGAAATATATTCCAATTTATAATGTTCTAGCCCAGGAATTATATTGAATATAGTTACTCCATTCTGCCCACTTAATATACCACATAAGGTGCAACATACACTTTTAGCAGATGTCCATAATAATTCAGTCTCCCCATCTCTGCTATGGTCCTGCGTAACAGGATTTAATCCTAAATGTAAAAGCATGTTGTTTTTAACATGGACATCACAGTTACGGATTGAGCAGTCTGAAGACCCTTTTACATCCTCCAAGTGTGCATCCCACAGCCGACCGGTGTGTAATCTTGCACACCACAGTCTGGTCCCATCAATCTTAAGGGACAGACTCAACCAGTAATAAAAATAAAGACATAACTATGTTAGAAACCTACAAAACATATTATTCAGAGACCTTCAAAAATCTCACTTTGAAGTGATTACATACAAAAACCCCCTACAAAAAAAGAAATACATATTTTCATAAGATGCATAGTATGCAAAGTTAAAAACATCAGGAATTAAGGTCTCAGTTAATATTTCCCTTTTTCTTGCAACTTTTTTCAGGCTCTGATACGTTCCATTCATTTGTTGCTTCTATATATAGAAAGACAGAAGTGTACTCTCTACTTGCTGTTGTTTTCATATCCCTTTCCTCTACAGACAGATTTCCATCTGTTGCTGACAATCCACTGAATCCCAACTTTTTCTCTAAGCCAGCATCTTTAAAATATAAGCAACCATTTTCAACCCAGTGCAAGCATGAATGGGAATAAACCCTACCAGCCTGATGAGAGTCACAGAGAGATTTCCCTGCTCATAGGGCATTCAGTATATCCCAGACTGAAGGTTATCTCAGTATTAAAATACATATACGTCCACTCACACATATCCTTTGATTTTACTGCTTGCAGTCAGTTCAGATGCTATCACGAGGATAGCCTGTTGCACTCAATGTATATTATTTTTACATACAGCATCTTCACCCCCATAGCCAAGTAGTTTACACACAGAGTAATCAATGCCTACGATACAAAGACATGGTCCTCCACATTCTAGTATAAAAAGTTCCAAAGTATAAAAAAGGAGGCAAAGTTCTATGAGGTCCCTGAAGATGATATATATCTAAAAGCATATACCCAGATATATTGTAGATTATCCAGACACATACCGCAATGATATAGTTTCACACATTTCCATAAGAACATCTTCCCCTTAGATGTGTCCCCAGACTGGAAACTTCTTCTTGTGGGTTGTCTGCCTTTCTGACAGTCTCTGAACCTCAGCATGGGATTTCCCAAAATCACCTGTTGATCACCTCCACAAATCTACCCTCTATGAAAAACAACTAATCATTTCTTAAGTACATTTTTAAATTCCATTTTATTTTGTTCCAATATTTTATTTTAAGTTTAACCATGTCAACTGCCACAGTAGTTTGTGTTTCTCTTGGAGATAACTGAATATTCAAGAATATCAGACTTTCTTTATAAAAAAAAATAATTCTGGACTCAGTGATGAAAATTGTAAAACATTTAGGCTCAAAAGTCAGAAGGCAAAAATTCTCCCCCATGGTTAATTGCAAAATGAAAAATGAATTAAGAATAGTCTCTAGATTTTTAAGTCAGTTTTTTTTTATTTTTTTCAGGCCTGGATTTTGAACTAATAAATTTGACAAATTCAGCACATCTTCCAGATCTTTTTTTCAACTGCCAAAAAGAAGTTCTTCCTTTCTGTTAGGGGACTCAGACCTTGTAACAATCCAGGCTTTGTTGCCAATTTGGTAGAAGCCTGGAGGCCTGAGTGCTTAATGCACTGGCATTTACATATAAATTGACATATTTTTTATCATTCTCGATATTTGCTTGAACATGTAACCCTATGTGAAATGGGAATAGAAATCTGCTTGTCCAAGTTCAGTACCAAAGCACATCTATAACTGATCAGCTCTGCCCTTACCCTCAGGGGCAGATAAAGATCAGTGAAAGGACACATTTTAGGACATGTTTTCCACACATGATGGTATTGATCAGTGCTGAAACACAAGGTAAATCGGCATGCAATACACCAGTGTTCCTCAGCTGCTGCATCTTTGGAACTAGTGTGAATGGCTTAAGAGCTATTGTATGGAGGACTAGAGGCATTACAGGACATCCTCCTTCAGACCTCTTTGTACTAAACCAAAGTCATCCTGTAAAGACTTTGCTCAAGCATGAAAATAAACAGTGGATGTTCAGAAGACAGTCCGTATCATACCTTATCCTGTTCATAAACATTAACTTTTTAGTGCATACCTCCTTCCAAGTGTCTTTGAAATTCTCTATGTCCTTTTTCTCAAGTGACAGAATGAGAGTAGCTATGAGCATCTGCATGTATATGTGCTTAATACTCATCTCTGCCTCTCCCCAAAGCTGAAGGACAAAAAAGATGGGCTGTTGTCATTGCACTATCATGCAATTGCTGTGCAGCTTTCTTTAGCCTTGTAATGCAGGGGGTCAGATAAAATGGCCAAGAAGGTCCCTTTTAATTGGAAAATCCATTAAATAGATGAGGAGGAGCGGGAAATGTATACTATGAAAAATATCAGCATTAACCTAATTTTTGCTTCAAGATCATATGCTGGAAAATATTTACCAGAAATACACAGAGCTCAAGGCAAGGGTCAAGCAGCAGAGAGCTGAACAGATAGTGTACCATTAATATAAAGGATTATAGTCAGCATATGACTGAGAATAATACTGTGGATGCTCTGGCAAAGACACACGTAGAAAAGGCTTCTAAATGAAATCAATGAAGCAGGAGTTCTGATAGCTTAGCAGCACACTCTGGCATGGTGCAGCTGAAAAAGGAAAAAAAAAACCCACCACGGGAAAAAAGTAATAAACTCTTGCTACCCATGGGCAGACTTCACAGCAGTTGAATAAGACAAATAGAAGAAAGCGTCCGCTACTGCCCAGAGGGAAATGTAATGACCCAAGTTATGACCTGCCATAGAGAGCGCCCTACGGAATAAGACAGAAGCAGAAATCTGGGAAGTTATGTGAAACTAAAATAGGGTCTGAATTAAGTGCAAGTCAGCAAAGCACTGATGGAATTGAGAGAAAATTTTGATAAAGCACTACTGCTCCCTTCCTCCACTCGAAGATAAATTATTGCCCAGTCTACTAAAATCCAAACATAACATGTGTAATGGGAAAAATATTGTGACTGAATTGTCACACTAGCATTGTTTATGCTAGAAAAAGGGTAAGTTTAGGAGTCTCAGAACAGAGATTGAGAGTGGCCCAGCTGTTACACCCACATACCATGAACACTGAGCCAGCAAGACCATTTCCAAGTCTAAGACAGTATTTTTTTGTTCTCTCTGCAGTACAAGCCCTCAAACTTCATAAAGGCTTTAAAATTTTACTGTCATTGCTGAAACAAATCACTGCTGTGAGAGAAGTCATTGCTTGTAGAAAGTTTGACTTATCTTAAGAACTGCTTTTATTTTTCTTCTTCTTGTATATCAATATCAGGAAGTGCAGGCAGGGAAGCTTTCAAGAATAGAAAAGATTTCCCTGTGTAAGTCTTTGGCTAGAGTTCTTCTCAAGTAGCGGGCAAATAGTGCAGAAAATATTTGAGTTATGGATTACAAGAACAGTGATTCTCCTATTTTTAAAGGTCTCCTGGGTTTATTTATTTTCTGAAAATAATAGAACTCATTTTTCATCACACAAGGTAGTTAAGCTAAGCATCAGCATGCACTCATTCTCTATTGCTCTCTCTTTTTCTTTCTGGCAGTCTTTGTCTATTTGACAGGAGAGATTAACATTATTCCTTTGAAAGAAAGTCCCAAATTTTCCTCCACAGCCTCATATCCTACATCTTTTAAAACCAGACTGAAAAAGCAAACTTTCCATGGAAATACTAACATGAAACATGTTGACCCATCCTTCCCCTTCCCCTTGAATTGCTGAAATATTTGTTGACTGTCACCTAAATGTGTCAATCATTTAGCAGTCTTGAAGTTATATTTTTCAGTAAAGAAATTTCTCTGGAAAAAGGGAAAACTGTCCCCACTCTGTCTGTATTACAATCTGAAGATCATAATACACCACCCCAGTGTACCTCCTTTGTATCATTCCTTCTATATTTTTTCATCACAGGCCTTCTTATTGATCTCCTCTCCACATATAACAAATTCTTAAAAATGGACATGCTGACATCAAGATGCTTACCCAAAAGATAGGGAAAGGCATAAAAAGTGTGTATATATTAGCTCCTTTATTTGCATGTGTGATAATGGCAGGAGAGATTTCTCTCCTGAATCAAGAATTATAAACTTGACCCAAAATACACAGGTTTTTAAGCAAGAAAACAAAAATAGGGTTGAGAGGTGGCTGTTCATTCTTTTATTTTTTCTTTATCCTCAATAATTTTGTAGCAATCCTTTTTGCATCACCCTCCTTCTCCAACAGTTAGAAAACATAATCTAGTGTCTGCCTTCAGTTTATTCTTTGGTGATCCGTAACTATTTGTTTTTGTAGTGACGTTGCCCTCTTCCTTAAATAGTTATTTCCTTTCCCTACTGTTTATTCTCCTGATTTTGCTTATAAGAATCAATTATGTCCCTTTTCAGCCTTTGTTTTAAGAGGCTAACCAAGCCACGCTCTCTTGAACACATCTACATTGCCTTCTGTTGCAATGAAGTACAGTCCGGAGATATTTGAGTTAGAAGAAATACAAGCTAGTCTGCCTACATGATTCACTGCCACATCCCATGGAATTACTAGTTTAGATCTGAAATTAATATAGCCTTTCTTGTGCAGTACTACATTCTTGCTAATAATTTACTTCCTTCTGTCTTCTAACCTCCTTCCTCTCGTCCTTCTCTGCCCTGAGTAATCAACTTACACACACATTTCTTTCTTTGCCTTGCTTTTTCTCACCCTCCAATAATGTTCAGCTCCCACTGAAAAGAATCAGTGAATTAGTGTTTTAATATTATCAGTGGAGGAACACAGAGTGCAACAGAGAAGAGGAATGCTGTACTCTTAAAAGCGATCAATTGACAAATGTGTTGCCCCAAAGGCAGAATAGAGTTAAGATAGATGATGTGAATCATTTTGCATTTATTGGGCTGATAATGAAAGACACTGAATGCGCATCACATCTACTAAGCTCAATAAAAGTTGAGAACAGCATTTGTTAAGAACTGGATGGAAGAAGGGGAGGCAGAGGGAGATGAAACAAGTAATTAAGATACCATGAGAAAGCATGATGAAGTCACAGAAATTAAGAACAGAAGGGATTTCAGGAATGGTTGTCTAGTTCATTAATAGCTAAAATAACATTTTCCCTTGTAGGACATATCCTACAGATTCTAAAATCAAGTTCTAAACATGGGCTATAGCATGTCCTTGCATGGTGGAGAATGGGCAATCCCAAATTTCCAGCTCTCTTTTAGCCTATGGAACTGTTGCCTAACTGAAAAAAAAAAAAAAAAAAAAATCCTGCGGCTAAAATGACCATCCCTTCTCTAAATAGCAGACTGAATGCTCTGGACCTGGTTTGTACTAAAAAAAAAGGTGGTTTGGGAAAAAGAGGGGAGGGGGAAAGAAATCACATAGTCCTCTTAAAGACAGATGGAAAACTCTGCTGAGCACCGCCGTGGTGGCCACCACCTGCTGTGCTCTGAATGGTGGGTGATAAATCGCATGCAGCTGTAAAATGGTGGGTCAGGCACTCTCGAGCTCTTCTACTTCTCATCTCTGCATATCACAGACTCGTGTTGTGTGAATTCACGTCTACAGAGATCATTAAATGCGTGTTCCGCACTTCTTTGCTGATAGACATTATACATTCTTTTTGAATCCCTTCCTATAGTACTTGGGATTCAAAAGATCTTCTCAATGAAAAATGGGTTGAACAAGTATCTTGAAAATTTTCCTGAAGACTGTTTAAGTGGGAATCAAGCTACTTTGGTTCGTGTCAAGGAAATCAATGAAATATTTCTTGAAACACAGGAAGATGAAATATGACTGCTTGGAGTTTAGGGTTATCTTTTCAGTCTGAAAAATAGACAGTCGTAGGGTTATAGGTGAAATATGCAAGTACGTCAATCTAACTGACATACTCCTATAAATAAATTTAATTTTAATGGGAATTTTCCCTGGCTAGCAAATGACTAAGGAGCACTGTATAAAGCCCAAAGGTAGGAGCTAGTATTTCAAGGACGTTTTTTTCTTCCCGAAGGGGATTGGGCTATATAACATCTACTTGTAGCAGTTATAAAATATACATAACTGGGAAGGTAGAGATAGAGAATAAAATAGTGAACTGAGTGCATTTGCATATCTGGAAATCATGCCAGTCCCTCATTTCTGTGCATATCCCCACAAGTGAAGAACTGCACCAACAGTCACACAAGTTAAAGGCACAAATCATGTTTCAGAAGTGGCTTTGAAAACTTTAAAATATTCCCTTAGTAGAAAACATGTCCATATACTCAAGATGATGTGGGGAAAAGAAAAAAAAAAAAAAGAGAGATGAGAAAAGAAGAAAAAGGAACATGAATCTATGTAAATATCACTGTACTGATCTAGGGTTTTAGAAAGCCCGGACTCTCTATGAGGAAGCTTAGAAAAACCTGTTTTAAAAAATAAAAAACCCTAAACCCAAACAAAAACAGTAGCAGATCAGAAACACAAAGTTGCTGGACATCAAACTCTAAGTCTAAAGGTAAGGAAAGTTTAACAGACAACAAAAAAGAATTAGAATAAAATGGTTTTGGCATTTTTTTCAGGGAAAGAAAGAAAAAGACTGAGCACCTAAGCCTAAATAAAGGAAAAGATGTTTGTTATTACAGGGCATGGGACATACTGTCACAGCCTTACGAAACAGAAATGCTTAGATGGAAAGGCGGGGCGTAAGCCCAACTGGTGGCCAGCTACTATTGCCATCCTCAGGGTCAGGACTGGGGCTGACGCTGTTTAGTATCTTCATTAATGACTTGGGCAATGGGGCAGAAGGTATCCCCCAAAACTGGGGTGGAGATGTTGATGTGTTGCATTTCAGAGGGACTTTGGCAGGCTGGAGAAATGGTATGACATGAAATGAATGTGGATGTTGTCTACCTGGACTTTAGTAAGGCCTTTGACACCGTCTCCCACGGCATTCTCCTGGACAAGCTGGCAGCTCACGGCTTGGATAGGCATACACTTTGCTGGGTGAAAAACTGGCTGGATGGCCAAGCCCAGAGAGTGGTGGTGAACGGAGTGAAATCCAGTTGGTGGCCGGTCACGAGCGGTGTTCCCCAGGGCTCAGTTCTGGGGCCAGTTTTGTTCAATGTCTTCATCAATGATCTGGATGAGGGCATTGAGTGCACCCTCAACAAGTTTGCAGATCATACCAAGCTGGGCGGGAGTGTCGATCTGCTCGAGGGAAGGAAGGCCCTGCAGAGGGATCTGGATAGGCTGGATCGATGGGCCAAGGCCAACTGTATGAGGTTTAACAAGGCCAAGTGCCAGGTCCTGCACTTTGGTCACAACAACCCCATGCAACACTGTAGGCTTGGGGAAGAGTGACTGGAGAGCTGCCCGGCAGAAAAGGACCTGGGGGTGCTGGTCGACAGCCGGCTGAACATGAGCCGGCAGTGTGCCCAGGTGGCCAAGNGAGGTTGTAGTGAAGCGGGTGTTGGACTCTTCTCCCAAGAAACTAGCAATAGGACAAGAGGAAATGGCCTCAAGTTGCGTCAGGGGAGGTTTAGGTTGGACATCAGGAAGAATTTCTTTACCGAAAGAGTGGTTAGGCATTGGAACAGGCTGCCCAGAGAGGTGGTGGAGTCGTCAACCCTGGAGGCGTTCAAAAAAGGTGTAGACGTGGCACTCCAGGGCCTGGTTTAGGAGTCATGGTGGTGTTAGTTGATGGTTGGACTTGATGATCTTAGAGGTCTTTTCCAACCTTAAAAATTCTATGATTCTATGATTCTATGAAATGTAAAGTCCATAATTTGAGACAGATCCACACCATACAGGAGTGCAGGCAGGGGCCAGCTGTGTAGAGAGCAGCCGGGAAGAAAAGGACATATTTTAGCAGCATAACAAAACACCGTGGCCAGACTTTTCCCTTCCTTTACATAAACTTTCGTTTCTTCCTTTTTGCCGCTCAATTTAAGAGCCAGAATAATACTGAGAAAACAAAAATTTAATAATAGAAATTGAAGGGTTAATAGACTTGAATATTATAGAAAGCCCTGCCATGTGTTTTGAAAGTCATTTGACAACACAGAGCAGGAGGTGTGGTGCCCCGTAGTTCAGAGGGTACATTGTTTACCATGAAATGCTGGATTTGCATATGGTAAGTACTTTCTTTTATTAAAAAGCAATGCAAATAGTCACACAAACTCCTCTGTAAATAGCAAAGGAGAACACTTAGCCACCCATACTGAGGATTTACACCAACTGAAATGGTAGTAGAATCTGGCCTAGATGTTGAAAAATACCCAACTTATGTTTGAGAAATTTCTCTAAGTAATTTTTCTTTCGTCTGTTTGGTGGCAGTTTTGCTCCTTTATTGCCTGTACAAAATCAAAAAGAGGCAAGCTCCTCCTGCACATGAGAAAAAAACTCTTATTTAAAAATAAGATTTCAGACTATTGTGGCTTATGAAACCCTACTGGCAAACAAAGCTCACAGAAACTCTTATAACCTATAGGATACACAGTTTATCTTTGCTCTGATTAGATCTTCCATACGTTTTAATCTCTTCTCTTTCTTTTCACACTTTATAAAAACACTCTTTTCAAGCAAACACTCTTTAATCTTATAATTTGAAAACTAATTCCATTTCAGCTGTCTTTTTGGCAAGTGACCTTTTCTTATTCTTTTGCTACAGGTAAAAAAAAAAATCCTGTCTTTCTGATTTTCATTCTTGTTCAGCATTCTGAATCTCAAAACTGTTCATCTTCTGAGGTTTTTGTCAGCAATAATATTTCTCATTCTGAATTTCTCGGTGATCAAACCTTAGAAAATATTCCTTCATGAAAGCCATTTGATTAATTTGTCTGAATGCATTTCTTTTGTAAACCAGGTTGAGTATTTCAAAATGTCAGGGTCTGGGAGCCGATTTGAGAGCTACCCTGGCAAACACTATTGACCAGATTAAAAACAAAGTGTAGAGACATGACAGCAGGGTGGACCAATGACTGGCCTGCCATCTGTCATGGATGGATTAAAACAGTCTTTCTGTACTGATATCTAGGAGACACTAATTCCAGTCCAAATACATGGATTGGCTCATGCAGAAGGAGATTTACTCAGAGGAAAGTTTTTTTCCGGGTGGTTGAAAGTCAGCTGTCATCTCACGAACACAAATTGCTCATCCTGATTACAAGAAAACTCACATGTCCTATGTATTGTATTCTAACTACCACATCTAATTAATTGGGTGAATCACTACAAATGATTTGCGTATGTCTTGAGTGGACTAAAGATAAAGTAGTTAAGAGCTGTAAACCACTGGCTTAATTTTTGTAGTGTTTTTACCAGTAAAATGGCCATCGATCATACAAAGCCTGAAGGATTTTCCCACAGAGAAGTTAACAAAGGAAGATTTCTCTGTCAGTTAAAGCAGCATGAATCCAATTTAACTCCACTGGTCTCATATACATCCACTCCAGACTGAAGCAGTGTTACCACTACATAAACAAAATCTCAGTCGCTCTACCCCAGAAATTAAGCTGCCTCCACTCTTTGGTGGGGCTTTTAGATGGAGGCTTGAGCTGTGATGAATAAGCTTTTTGGAGTGACAGCTCTCTCCCTTAAACACAGACAAAATCCAAACACTTTATTTAGACTAGATGAGACCAATACTATTTGGTATCTCTGTTAGTAGCCTGGATGATGGGACAGAAGGCACCCTCAGCAAGTTTACAGATAACATCAAACTGGGGGAAGCAGTCAACATGGTGGAGGCTGCCAGTCAGAAGGACCTGGACAGGCTGGAGAAATGGCCGCACAAGAACTTGATGTGCTGTGTTCTTTTTGGGTGCCTCATTACACAAAAGATGTTGACCTACTGAAGCAAGTTCAGTGGAGGCCACCAAGCTGGCTAAGGGACTGGAGCACATGGCGTCCCAGAAGAGGCTGAGAGAGGTGCATCTGTTCAGCCTGGAGAAGAGAAGTCTCACAGGGGAGCTTAGTGCTGTTTACAACTACCCAACTGAAGGACACAGAAAGGGAGAGTCTTCTCAGAGGTGGACAGCAGCAGGATGAGAGGCAACAGAGACAAGCGAGAACGTGGGAAATTCTGATTAAACATACGGAAAAAGAAATGCCATGAAGGTCGTCAAATGACACAGGCTGCCCAGAGAGATTGGGGAACCTCCATTCTTGGCAGTGTTTGAGAATCAACTGGTTAAAGATTTGCACAACCTGATCTGAGCTCTGTGACAGAGGTTGGACTGGATGACCTCAAGAGGTCACTTCCAACCTAAGTTATTCTGTGATGCTATAGCTGATATTTGTATGGCTAAAGTTAGCTCACATGAATCCTATCTGAACAACTCTTCACAGAAATAAGATTAAACTTCTCAACAATGGAATGAAGGAGTTAAAACCTAAATTTCCTGGCTAAATCTTGATTTTACATCATAAGGCTATTAAAGTCACATTATTTTTTTTAGGTTACTGACATCTAAACAACTCATCCTTCTACAGAATATTGGTCAGGTTACACAGAACTAGTAAATATGATAACACTGGACAACAATAACCGCAATGGTACTGTCTGGTTTCATCTTTCCTTTACTTCAGTTCTTTGAAGTTAAGTTTACTAGTAAATATACCTGTCAGGAAAAAGTGCTTACAATACCTAGGATTGTTCATGAGTCTATCTCCCATTTTTGTACCTTGCCTGTACTGTGAACTCACAGATTTAAGATTGGAAATTCCTTGTTTTGATCTCTGTGCAGCGTAACTGTCTGACTAAGCAAATTAGACTTTTCCTCCCATATTTTCCATTTTGGAAACAATTAAAAAGGTATCTTTATTTAAATGGGCTTTGCTAAATCATAGTCAAAAAGGTAGTGTCCGATACTAGGCTGAACAGGGCAATAAATGAAGTAAGTCAGTGCCAACAGAAAAATCCTCTTCATATTGGGCTGAAGACTAGGAGAGTAGAGGGGAAAGCACTGATTACATCTGTGGGTTGATGCCTTAAAAAAAATTGGTGAAAAGGTCATTCAATCACAGGATGGTATCTCTTCCTTATTCCTCTTTGCCAGCCAGCAGAGCTAGCAGGATCTGAGAAGAGAAAGCTGAACTCTGAAAACAAATAATTCCAAATTTATATTGTCAGCTGCTGCCCATGCTATAAATAACCTAATTTGCCCTCTACACAAGACTACAACTAAATTATTCTAACAACACTTCAGAAAAGATGAATTTTCAATAGCGTCTAGATTATTTGCAGTTCCTGAACAACACCTAAAGGGCCAGGAACATTTTTCAGTCTATTGTCTAATTAATTTACAGATTTACGGAATGTCAGGAAAAATGTTTTCATTAACTGAGACGGTTTCTTCATTTACTATAATGGGGGAGAGGGAGGTAAGATTTGGCCTGTTGCAGAGCAAGGCCGGGGTAAGGGCCTCTGATAACCCTCCTGCATCAAAATTCCTCTACAGTCATCCAGGACAGAAGGCCTCAGCAGCAAGTCAATTGTTACACATGCAGGTGACTCAGTGCCTCAGCAAACCACCACATTTTTCCTGTGCTTCCTCCTTCCTTCTCTCTTTACTCCTTGCCTGTGCCTTATCTAGCCCGGGCTATAGCCATACTAGTAATCTCAAGAGGAGCAGGACCTGTTCCTTGGTTTTGAGGTGAGCAGGCATAGTCTGGCTATGCCTACTTAACACCCTTAGGCACCTGGGTAGCTTTGCCCCTAGGATCTTTCAAGAAGGGTCCCTAACTCTGACTGGCTTAGTAACTGTGCTGGAGAATCATTTGGAGGAACACCAGCTGGCCCAAGGCAAAACTGTACCAGGAACCATTTAAACAATTCAACAGTCTAGAATATCAGATTATAATGCCAGGCCCACAGGCCCAGCACTGTTTAACTTACTGAAGTAGAACTAGACTAAGTATCCTAAAGCCCAGGATTCTGCACCTTCAAGAAAAAAAAAAAGAGCAAAAAAAGTGTCAGAAATATGAGAAAAAAAAATCCTCTCTTTTAGCATTAGATTAGAAGTTGATGCTGAATGCTGATTAAAAATCCTTTCTTTCTCTTCTACAAGCCTACCTGACAAACACTTCCACTAACCTAGCGTGTCTTTACATTAGCAGGTGCAGCGGCCCAAAAGGAGAGATCTACAAAAGGCAAGAGCCGGTGTTGGTGCCCTGTCATCCTCACTTTAGGCATTTTGGAGGGTTCACTCCAGTAGCGGTCTGCTGTGGCTGACTGAGCTTCCGTTAGTGGTTGGACAACATTAGCTGTACATCTTTTGGTTTAGTTTCATTGCAAAGAAATCCATTTTGGGTGCTCCAAGACTGCTTCCCAATGTGAAGCAAAGCATGGTAAGCAAGCACTTGCTTCAGTGGTGCACACTTCCTCTGAACTAAAATGCTAATGTAGATGCATGCAAAAGATCCCCCAAAAAAGACCTTGGATCATCATAATGAAGAAAGGAAATGTGTGATGTTCAGTGTAGGTCTTCAGTATAAGCACAAAACATTTCTGTCTGGAAGAATATCTGCATATCCATCTGAAAGCAAAGTGACAGACCTCAGACGTCAGACTGGTGATGGTGGGCTTATGGCATGTGCTGAAAGAGCATCAAGGTATTCACGCACTTCTGGTTTTGGAGTAGGGAAGGTCAGATTCCCCACTTTGAAATGTGGGGAATTACCTGTTTTTAATTTGTGACTCCTGGACGACACACTGCTTTCCGGTGGGCTTTCTCAATTATGTTGCATTACTTTGCAGACCACTTCTCTGATTGTCTCTTTTGTTAGAGTAGCTCCACATTTAACAATAAAACTAATTCCTTAAGGTAATGTTTTATATGGTAAAAACCTGTAGAGTTTTGGTTTTCACATCATTTACACTGATATAAATAAAGATTACCACCACTGTAATAGCTAATTATCCCAGTTTAAGTGAGACCAAGGTGAAAGTGGTTGTGCTTTTTTTTCAGTTATTTTCAGAAACACCTTTGAAATTAGTGTTTTTTTCCACCTGACAACTGGCTACATTCCTGAAGTAGTGGTATCTTCTTACTAGTATAAAGACTCAATTAATTTCATAATGCAAACTTACACCACAAAAAATGCCACTTAAGCTTGAGGCAGTGTAATATAGTCATATCCTCCCCTGCGAGGGGTTCTTGAGATAATAATTAGCAAGCAATTGGTGGGAGCTGGGTACATTTTTACTGAGTCACTGTACTGAGTGATTAAAGTTCCAGGTAATAGCAAGATTCATTTTTCACAGTTATGTGATTCATTTGTACTTCATAAAAAGAGTTGAACAAAGAAATTAAAAAGAAATTAGAATTTTAAAAGTGTCAAAGAAAATGTGTAGGTACACTGTAAATGTGTGTGTTCCCAGCCATCAAACATATTCTATGCATCTCTATAAGCGGTAACAAAGTGGATTTTAAGAAACAAACATTAAAAATTCACATTGTGGTGAGAGGACAATAGGCATAAGTTGAAAAAAAGAGAGGTGCAGCTGGATAGAAGAAAAAACTTTTTCCCCAGGAGGACAGTCCAACATTGGAGCAGGTTGCCCAGAGGTGTTGTGCAGTCTCCACCCTTGGAGGGAAGACCCGATCGATCCTGGTCTGATCTCACTGCTGACCCTGCTTTGAGCAGTAGGTTGCACTAGAGGCCTCTTGAAGTCCCCTGCAACATGACTGAAGCTATGATATTTAGATGTATCAGAACTGCAGGAAGAGGATCTGGCATACTGTTATTTCATCATTTCTCAGTCATTATGTCAGTGCACTAAATGGTTCATACCACCTCGTTCTGACCACAGGGTACACACGTGCATAGATATATACATAGATTTTTACACATGTGGAAGAAGGAAATGAACATGTTAACAAAAGAGGGTAGAACATCCTTTTATTTCTTGTCACAAGGGAAGATTTTTCATAACAGATTTAGAAAGTTTCAGTAAATATTAAGTGGACAAGGTGCTGAGAGTGCTGAGAAGTTAATTATTTCCCATTTGAGGGCTGCTTGTTATAATTTACATGCTACACTTAACGGTTGCACTGCAATGATGTATATTTACATAATAGTATTCAATAGTATACGCTTAGCTGACAAAAAGATAAATGGCTGATCATTTCTATATGTTAAAAGCATTTTCTAACACGTAGGATGATTAAGCCATTTAAAAAAAAAAATCTATTTTCTTTGAGATAGCTTTGATAACTACTTTTTTCCTCCCCTAAGGACCTTTCAGAGGTCAAACCAAACAGATGGTCACACTGATCATTTTAGATGATCCACAGAAACAGGATAATAAAAGTATTATGATCAGCGTGACCCGCATTGAAGGAAGGAGTCACACTCTGCCCAGCTCTGACCCTGTTATTCTGGTCTGTGACAATGCAGGAGGAGTTATTAGATTTCAGATAGCCTCAAGATCTCTTATTGATTGCAAAGGCAGGTTCCTCTTCTTATTGACCACATTCAATTTGTGTGCCGTAAACTTCCCTATTTGTGCTTTCTTTGGATGAGAATTTATATAGGTTGCCTATTTCATTGTTCTGATGAAAGTGGCTCAGAAAAAAATCTGTGTCTACAGATATAGGAGTAATGAGCTAGCAAGCACGTATTTCATGGTCATTTAACTATCTTTCAGAAATAACCTTAAGAACCCTTCACAAGGACATTTTATGCTCCCTCACCTGTGCTTTTTTTAAATGAAGTTCCCACTTTGCAGGCCTCACTTTGCAGGATTCTTACTTTTTGAGTCTTTTTAAGCATTTCTCAGATAATTATGCAGAGTGGAATTAATCTAAAAGTTACATGCCTTATCTAGGTTAGTCATCTAAGGTTCCTCTCCTGACACTGGCGAGAGACTGGCACTTCCAAAGGGCAATTTTCATACCATCCAAAAATAAGTGTTTAAAAGACTATAAAAGGCATGAAATTAATTCTAACAGTAATGTTAAATTTGAGCTTGGATACAATTTCTACTGAATTCATATCATATCTATACCCTACATGAACTTAATCTATTGCTTCATGTGTTAATTATTCTCATCTGTATTAAATATTCTGTGTAACACTTCTGAAAATGATTAGGACAGGCCAATAACTAACAGTAAGAGCTTATCATGGTTTTTAAATGTCCTTTAGGGGATTTTTCTTTGGAAAATGTTGATTAATTGAGACTGATCTTTCGGTCCAGGATGGAATTTCTGGTAAAACATACAAAAAGACAGCTACTCTTCTCAGAATAGCAAGTAGTCTAGTTGTAATACTAATTAAGTGTGGAAATCTTTTTCTTTAGGATGGGAAATTTATCCAATCTCTGCCATTCTAGGTAAGTTACCTATTCCATTGGGATACAAGGTGATTTCATGGTCTAATGAATCTTTAATTAATGATAGAGACTTGGAGAATTCCAGCGAATAGTACTGAGGACAGCCAACAACTTACTGCTGCTGTACCTCACCTGGGTCTCCTGCATTTCAATGAAGTTAGGTACCAGATCTATCTGGGGATCCCTTCATTTTTTTCTCTCTTTTCATTCCCCAAAACAACCAAACAAAAGTTCCCACAAACCGCCCATAGACAGTCTTTCACAAACAAATTTGTTTTCTCCCCCAAATTAATAGGGATATATTTTAAATCTTTAAAAATTAGGATTGAAAATAATTTCTAGAGTTCCCAAACTTCTATTTTAAAAAGATGGTGCATTGGATTTGGCTGGGATAGAGTTAATTTTGTTCATAGTAGCTAGTAAGGGGCTATGGTTTGGATTTGTGCTGAAAACAGTGTTGATAACACAGGGATGTTTTAGTTACTGCTGAGCAGTGCTTACACAGAGTCAAGGCCTTTTCTGCTTCTCACCCCACCCCACCAGCGAGTAGGCTGGCGGTGCACAAGAAGCTGGGAGGGGACACAGCTGGGACAGCTGATCCCAACTGACCAAAGGGATATTCCATACTGTAGGATGACATGCTCAGCAGATAAAGCTGGGGGAAGAAGAAGGAAGGGAGGGACGTTCGGAGTGATGGCATTTGTCTTCCCAAGTAACCGTTGCGCATGATGGAGCCCTGCTTTCCTGGAGATGGCTGAACACCTGCCTGCCAATGGGAAGTGGTGAATGAATTCCTTGGTTTGCTTTGCTTGCATGCATGGCTTTTGCTTTACTTATTAAACTGTGTTTATCCCAACCCACGAGTTTTGTCATTTTTACTCTTCCGATTCTCTCCCCCATCCCACCAGGGGGGAGTGAGCGAGCAGCTGTGTGGTGCTTAGTTGCTGGCTGGGGTTAAACCATGACAGATGGGTAAAAGATGATGCAGTTGGTTATAACCTACAAGCATAATGAACAAGCTTGATTTAAAAGCAAGCCATGATTTACAAGCATGATATTAATTCTTTCATAGAAAAATGATGGAAAGAAAGAGGTAGCCTCATAGGAGCTGGTTAGTTGAAAGATAGACACATTTGTTACAGTAAAGGGTGGCAGAGGATGAAAGAAAGAAAGAATAAGGAGTGTCATAGACAGCAATGGAGTGAAGTTGCCTGAAAGAGGATGAAGGAGCATCCAGTCAGTGGAGGTGCTTTTCAGAATATAAGCCCCAGGTTTTCCTGTGTCTGCCTGGGAGGCTGGTGACTGAATTTTTGTGAAGTATCCTATATCTTGCATATTTTCTCTGATTTCTAATCACATACAGCAGAACTCACCTCAGCTTTTGGCACCGACATTGCAGATATCTCCAACTAAGACAGCCACCCAAGGTTCCTTTTCTGAAGAAAAAAAGCTACGGTTTGGTTGCAATTCACCTGATCTATTTTCATCATATTATGAATCACACACTAGAGGATGACAGTGATGAACTAGTTTGGAAGCTAGCATCATTCTTAATTAGAGCGCTGCTTTGGTTTCTCTGCCTTTCCTCCATTACCTAACATCTGCATCATAGGAAGCCACTGATTTGCCCTTCCAGTCAACTCCTCCCTGATAGATACACCTTTAAACTCTTTATGGTTTAAAGTGTTTCACACAATGCCCATGAGTAACGGTATTATTTGTACATGCAGGTGTCAAGCTGATGAACCCTCATGCATTGTCAGCTTTTGATAGAGTTTACTTCACCTCCACAAAAACACTATTGGAATGGCAATCAGATATAAGAATAAAGTTATTGTTCAGGAATATCTGTGAGAGAAAACCATGTACTCCTTCTGTCCAAGCCAGTCTCTTTTCAACATTTGAGACTTCTGAGTTACACAAAGTAAATTCTGTGACCAATAGTCTTGACAACTTGACATCTATCCCCAAAATTTGCTTGAAAGATTCTACCACTTCTATTATGATTCCAGAATATTTCAGACAGGTGTATCTTTTAGGGTGCATCAAATATGTGCCATGAAGAAAATATTATTAAAGAACTTCTAGAATAATTAGATACCATGGAAGAGGAGTTGAAAATATACAGCTCTTTGCAGAAGAACAAAATATGTGAGAGTAGGAGCAAGAAAGAGACACATCCGCATTCAAATCTGGTTTATCATCTGAAAGTAATTTAAACTCTGTTACTGTATGTTTAAAAAGGGGATAAGAAAGTTTAGACAGTTACTTCAAGTAGCTGTCATGAACATTATTTAGTGAACAGAGTCTTGACGATGTTACATGGGGAAGAACTCTGCATTCCACATTATTTAGCCTTGACAAAGAAGGGTGGAGAAGTCACTTGCTAGAAATTTCAACCCACTCAATAACAGAAGGGATATAATCTGTTGCTATATTTTTTAGACAGCTCCCACAGCTGTGTGATAAAATATATTTGCTTGATACATGTTATATACCTAAAATAACATTGATCTGAGATCTTGAACTGCTCTCTTTTGCTGTAACACTTATTATATAAAATGTTACCAAAAATGAAGTGAAAATGGAAATAGAAATAGGTACCACTGGGAAAAAATTATTCAATGCTACATATACACATAGCTTTAAACACAACAGAAATACTATATANGTCTCTTTATGGTTAGTTGGATATTTGGTTACACTTTTCAGAGAGTTTATTCATCAAGTACACTAGTAGAAACAATGCAAAAGAAACTGAAGACTTACAAAACAGTGTAAGAATGTCATACAACTTTTTACCTCCTAGAGGGAAAGCAACCAGGAGAAACATACAAACAGGAAAGGTGTAGTCCCATCCAGTACTCCCTTGAATGAAACAGAATTTTTTCACTAACTTCACCTAGCAGAGGATCAGGTCCAGAAAGAGAGAAAAACTAGTGGCTAGTGCTGCAGGTAAACAAAAAAGGATTGCAACTCTATCCTGGAGTCAAATTTGGAACAATCAACCACTAAGATTTCTCCATGTTTAATGTATCCATTAAATTATGTGTTATACACATTAAACTTTATATAACAAATTGTGTTCATCACAGAGCATCATAATTCTTGATTATTGTTTATATAGGTAGTACATAAAAATTTTCCAAGTATGGAATAAACTTTTCTACTTTATACTATGAACTTTGAGGCATTTGTACATGTGTTTTTGAGTTTATACAGACACATATTTTCTATATTATAATGTTATGCCTCAATGCTCAGGGCTTTGAGGAATAAAGGAATTTGCTGTAAAGTGCTAGATACAATCTTCCATTTTTTATGGGCTTGTGAAGCAAGCATTCATAGCAACGCCAACCTCCCTTTAGGGATTATTTACATTTAGTGTGAAAAGCCATTAAAATTTTCAGTCACTGGATTTTCCAATAAGCCAACACATCCTAATGATTAGTACCACTTCACATTTCTATTCTTTCTCTTTATCAAAGCTTTGGGAAACATAGCATTATCCTAAAATTTGACATACAGATATACAGGAAAGATTAATAAAGCAGTTGAATAAACCACTTTCTTTATCAGACCATAAAGATATGTTCAAGTCTAAGCATTAAACTGAGCTTCCTCCCAATTACTTATTGTGGAAAATAACTGATTATTAATTAAACCCTTGTTTGCTCTGGAGATTTTCTGCACCAATTGCCACCGTAAGTGGCTAAATAACAGAATCATTGCAGCAAGTGTAGAGAGGCAAGGCTGATATTTGCATTAGAAGTGTTTACCCCTTTTTTCCCAGTCTAAATAGATCCAGCAGTGCAAACAGCTGCTTCATTTGATTACACTAGAGATTTCACGAGGACAACTACACTGATAGTCCCAAATAAAAAACTAAGACCTCACCCCCTTGGGTTTGTGGCTTCAGTTTTACCTCCTCACATCCCCTCGCATACAGAAATATTATAGTTCAAAAATTAAACAGGTGCATGAAAAATGGCAGGTGTTCTCTCAGATGAGCCCTTTTGCCTTGCTGTGCATCTGCTGTCTGAACTTGCAAACTCCCTTGCTGTTCGGCTTCTCAAGCATCTGTCATTTGACTTCCCAACCTTGCCATTAGATGCCTTCGGTGTTATATTTTTTTCCAGGATAGATATTTCTCAAATGTTACCTCTGCCCACACCAGAGACTGCAAGGCAGCAAAATTGCAAGTAAAGATTTCCTTTTTTTCTTTCTGTAAGCAACACATCCTATTAATGTTAATGTTATGCCAAGATGCTCCTTAGATCCCGGGTATTTTGGCTGCTTGTTGGGGGAGTAGACCACATGTGCAAAGGACTAGGGATGTAAGAGCAGTTCTTACTCCTTAAAACACTTAGCCCATTGTACTGTAAATATCTGGGGGATTTTCATGCGCCCTTTGTTTTTTATGAGTTTTTGATTGATTTTGGCTGAATACCAGCCAAAATTTTAACACCTTAGAGGCATCTAAGTTTGTACTTAGGCAGCAACATAAAAAGGTCTCATTATCAGAAGCAGTGAAAAGTCAGAGATTTCTCTGAATTTTGTGGAAACTATAGATCTTCAGTAATTTTGAAAATATGCCTTTTTTACTTAAGTGGTGAACTATGGAATCTAATCTATGTACAGTCTAAATGACAGCTAATGGGAGGGCATATTTCCTGCAAACAGCTGACATGCTCTTCTTTGCTATATGGTCAACTGCTTAATTGCTGATACTATTTCAGCAGTGGCTTAAAGGATCCAAAGAGTCTGAGCTCCTGATGCATACACCTAGTAAGAGAAACTCTCTTCATCCAAAATTTAGAGATACAGAAATAAGGTAGAGTTCTGTACATAAAGTTGTCCAGGGATCAGCCAAAGGAGCTTCACAGTCTACAGATGAGGAGGCAGAGAGAGATAGTGAATGGTACATTTGCTCTGCCTAGTATTTGATATTCCTTGGCAAAGATTATGTGCCTGGGCTGTGACTCCCTACATAAACCAGGTGTGAGTTTCACTGGATCCGTTTTTATGAAAGGCTGCAACCATTGAATGCTTCTGTCTGTGATTTGAAAGTCAATTAAAAGCTTTTGCTGATAAAGCTTATAACTGATGCAAAGAGGGTAAGAATGTTTAACAGTGGTAAGGACTTAGAAATGAGTGATTTAGATAATTAATTAATGTGGCCTATTCAAACAAAAGAGTGTCTAAATCAATGAAAGTACTTCACCTGGTATGTTAATGTATATTAAACAAACATACAAACAAGAAGAAAATGTCCCACAACTTAAGATCTAAAAACTAATGCCTCAGGATTGAATAAACCAGTTACGTTCTATACAGCCAGATTGGAGAAAGGGAAAAAAAGAATTGTGGCTGATAATTATACTTGGGAAAAAGAATAAATTCCTTGGCTGTGTTTAAGCCATCTTTTAAGAGCACCAGGAAGTCTTCTTTGAGGCTGTTGTTCAAAGCTTGCAGATACAGACTTCAGAGTATGCAAGAGAGATGCCCAAGAGAAGAATGTACACTGAAAATAAGGGGGAGGAGAAGAAAAAGAAGAAATAAGAAGAAATTCTGCTATGGCCACTCCCCAGGCTGCTGGTTTAATGTAGTATAAACATAGATCTTGAGTACGGACTATACAATGAGATTTTGGGGTGTGCTGAATCATACTATATTGACAATAGAAGGCATCGTGAAGTATTTTCAAAAAATGAGTCATCGCTTGGTAGGTATAGCAGCCTGACCCTAAGACTTTGTAACAAGATTTGATTGCCATCAGTGTGAAAAAAATACTTAACTTTCTATACTTCGAGGAAGTTAGAAAGACAAAAATGCAACTGTGACATTTGAGGAAATGAAAAGTCAACATATAACAATGTAAATCACACATAGCAAATACAGCTATAATAAACATACCTTTATCCATCTTAGATACAATGACAAATACTTCCAAAATTCAAATTATATTTTACAGCCTATGTAAATATTAAAAGGCCACCAAATCTGCTAGCATAAATCCCCGTGACCTCGTAAGTTTTCAGCAAGTGCATTAAATAAAATGAGAATGAACCATGAAGGCATTTTTGCTCTGCTGAGAAAACACACAGGTAAAAAGAGATAGTTTCACCAGCTGCTTTCAGAAGTGCTGTATTTCTGGAAGACCTGTGGAACTGTGGGTTTGTCTACAGGCAGGTTACATATTATTTTACTGCTAAAGTTATGGAAATGGTTGTAAATTATTTGCATGGTGATGGCACCTGCAGTGCAGGAATGACAATCATCAGCTACCACAGGCCACATCTCAAAGAGCTTATAGTTTGAGAGTTCCACTATGAAAATAATTTATATTGGGACAGGTGTGGTCACTGTTGTAGAGTGGATCACTTCAACTGGCTAAACTGTGTTTTTGCAGATCACACTAGGGAAAACACTTAGCATGGTAGCTTTCCACAGTAATGGCATATGTGCATGCATTTACCTTCTGTGCAATGCAGTGTAACTGCAGTGAGAGGCACGAGCAGTGCCATCAGGCGTGAGCGTGCGCACAGGTGACTCCACAAAAGCAGCTGAAAGTCCTGACAGTTCATATCCTAGTTTTCCCCCATCTTTTTGTGCCCATGCCATCAGATCTCTTCCTTTACCGTTAGTAATCTCAGTCTGTCCCTACTAATAATGTTTGAGCAAGTCTTGCAGAACTGGAGCAGTAATCAGTGTTTCAAGCTGTAACACCAACTGCACCACGTACAGAGGCTTAAAATTCCTTTTTCTCTGATAATTTGAAGCTTTTTGTTTAATATTTATTGCAATGCATAGTCTCAGGAGATGAGAGCGGATGCATGATAAATATGTTATCTCCCCCCCAAACAAACAGACATCCTTCTGTCTATCCAAAAGATGGTACTTGCCAGCTGTGCAAATATAAAAAGTAAATGTAAAACCAGCTGTTCAGTCAGTTCATCCCATATAGTGAGGTTGTCACTGTAATCACTTTGGCTGGGAAAATTTCCAGTCATCACACTGCTGCTCCTCATGAATCACACTTGTCAGGAAAACATCAGCAACTTTTACATGGCATTTGGTTATTTTTAGGATGAATGCTACGAGTGTATTTAGGGCAATTACTTTCAGGACTAGAGAGAAATGAATTGATAACACTAAAAAACATATGTCTGGCTCTCCATTCAAGCAGCAGACTTGTTTGAATAAAAGTATAGCGTTATCCTTCCAGTGTGCTCCATAACAAGCCCCAACAATAAAGCCTCATAGAGTTTCCTGAATTTCTGAAAAATGGACAAGTTGGAACAGTCCTGAGAAAAGCAGTGATGGTGACCGGTCAGAGGTCTAGAAAATATTGCTAGGAGGAGAAATCTGAACAATTGGTGTTGTTAAGGAAAAAGAAAAAAAATGACAGAAGACATGAGAACAAATTTAAAATCAGTTAAAGTTTGTCACAAAAGAAAAGGCAATAATTTGGTCTTGTTTAAAATTAGTGGATAGACTGTGGCAGTAAAGATTCAAGCTGGATATTTAGAGAAAATTTCTATGGATTAGGACAAATAGATTAGCTAACTTAAACTTAAGCATGCGTGTCTAAATACTTGGATAGGATCCCATGGCATCTACTTCTAGAAATTTTTTAATTCTCTTCAGAGATATACAGATATAAGCTATAGATTTTATAAATATACAGCAGTATGCTAACAGCATTTCAGTGGAAAACTAAAAGGTGCCTAATAAAAACTCTGTGGCTATCTGTTAGTACTGCTAACCTACAGAGAATGGGTGGACAACTTACATTTTTAACTGAAACCAGAAGTTTTGATTAGGCACAGGTACTGCAATGTCAGGGAAAACAAGTGAATGGTGCCTTCTTCTGGGACCAGTGATGTCAAATGTGCCTGGTCCAATTTTTCATTGATGCTTTACCTGATAAAAAGGATTTTCTACATCCTACAATAGTACCTCAGCCCATGAATTGCACAACATCAAAGTGTTTTTCTCCTCCTAACTTTTCAGTACTCCAACACTTTTCCAAAGGATCTTTGGTTAAAACTGAAATATCTTTGACGAAATAGCACACTTTCATGACATGTTTAGAGGCAAAATTGCTTCCATACAAAACTATTTTTCTGAAGTGTTCAACATGAGAAAGGTTTGGGAATGTTTCGTTAATTAGCTACTACTTTTTTATCTAAATCAAAATATTCCTGGCTATAGGTTTCAAGGTCTGCACCTGAAAACATTAAGTTTTGGAACATAAGTCTGTTTCATTTTGTTTTGGCTTTCAGATTATATTTATATTAATTAGTTATTACAGCTCTGTACTTGATAACAGGTGAACAGGTGATTTGTATGCTGTTTGAGATTATCAAGACAAATTAAAAGAAGTTGAGTCATTATCATCATGGTTAGTCAATGTTTTCTAATATGAATTGTTGTGAATGTCTGTTCTCCAGGAAACATCAACATTTTGTATCCCTTTAGTTTGAAAACATTTTTGAAATATGGAAAGATGTTGGCAAAGGGAAATTTTGTTTTCACCATAATCATACATAATGTAATCAGGGCTCAGCTGCACTATTCAGAGCTGTACTATCTCAAAGCTCAAGGATAGATTCCTTCTCCATAGATAAAATGGAAAAATGCTATAGGATATGAGGAAAAATGGATTCCTGAATACCACAATAAACTGTAATAAAATCATTTAAATTAACTGTAGTTCTGATTAGCCTCATTAGAGGCACAGATATTTTTTGGATTTCAATCTCTGATATTCTCTTACCCATACAACCCAGTCATATGACAAACCTAAATAACTGAAAATTTACTCATGGTTTTTTTCTATTTTTTGCCAATCCATTTGCCTTTGAATTAACTCTGGTCTTAAAATAGGATTTACCTGGATTTATCATCATTGACTTCTGCAATATAAACTATTCCTCTGGGGTTCATTAAATTCTTCTTAGCGTGGCATTTCTAGCGTGTACACAGTCAGGTGAGTCTGCAGTTTAATTTGGTTGCATTCACACACATGCACATCTGGCCATTCAGACACAGTTTCACATTTAACAGGGTATGGCTAGGAAGAAAGAGGTGCATGAAGGAGGAGTCACGAGGAGCAAAGCCAGGGGAGCATCTAACAAAGTCATAGACAAGGTTGTAGGAAATTATTCCTTTCATAGGCTTTGCAATAATATTTCAGAGTTGGTTACGCAGAGACTTTGATTTGGTGAGAACAGGAGCTGATTAATTACATCTAGAAAACTGGGCTGTGCAAACTCTGTAGGAATTTGTGAGCTGAACTCTGAAGTTTGCTTCATAGTTGTTGAATTCAAGCAAACAGCTTCAGGCTTGCCTGGGGGACAGAGTTTAAAAAAAAAGAAACAAAAGCCTCCAATCACTTTAAGGGAAATCTTCCACAGCCTTCTACCCGTCCTGTCTGACTGACAAAGCCTGGCAAGTTGACCTCCTATTTTAGTAGCCTTCTAACTACTTGGAAGTTTAGAAGTACATGTGAAATGCATGTGACCCATTTTTTGTCATTATACTGTGCTGTAGATGCAGAAAAGAAAATAGCCAGCTTCAGGGCAGGGGTCCAGAGATGTCCAGATCAAGTCAACCAAAACTTGACCAAGATGATGGTCAGTTTACTGCTTACCCTATGAACTATGCCAGGAGAAAAAAGGGTTAGTAACTCTTTCCAAATACATACATAAGTAAAGAGCAGAACAGTTCCCATTGTCTTTTGGAGCGTCCTCACAAAGAGAGATTAGTGTATTGATTTCCATAGAGTTTTACACCACCAGGTGTAAATGCAGTGTATATCACTAAAAACATGAGACAAAAAAGAGGTAAATTGAATGCTCTTATGAACTCAATGATAGCACCCATTTTATATGTTTCTAGTCAGTTCTTTTTTAAATATCATGGTTTCTTTGAAAAAAAAAGAAGTGTCTGGGTGTCGTGGTTTAAACCCAGCCAGCAACTAAGCACCACACACCCGCTCGCTCACTCTTCCCCAGTGGGTTGGGGGAGAGAATCGGAACAGTAAAAGTGAGAAAACTCATGGGTTGANATCAACATTATGCTCATACTAAATCCAAAACACAGCACCATACCAGCTACTAAGAAGGTAATTAACTCTAGCCCAGCCAAAACCAGCACACTTGGCCAGGTGGGGATGTCTGGCTGTACCTCGTGCCCTTGGAGAACAATGGAGCCTCCATAAAGCCGAAGAACTTCAAAAGTTCAAGGTATGGAAATCAAAGGAAAGGTGAGATTCGGGTAAGAGAAGGGAGTCTGTACACTGGCAGAGTGCCTGAAAAACTGCTGAGAGAAGCAGGAACAAATACATTCAGAAAAAAATCCCTGAAAGTCACTGGAGACTTTGGGGCAACCAGAAAATCAAGCTGTTAATAAATGAGTTTTAAAGCTCTGCAAGGCCACAACAAATAGGTGAAGATGTGTCTATGAACTTCTTTTCAGTTGTCTCTCATGTAGTCAACTTTGTAGTCGCCTTAAGTTTTACGGAAGCTAGCTATTCCAGTTCTTGTTCAAACTTGCCTTTTGAGATTATAAATCCCCTTGATGTTTTGAGTATGTTCTTTAATAAGAAAAATGTTTAGGTAGATTCACCTTAGAGCTCTGGATCTTGTTCCAAACTCATTTATACATTTGACCTCCAGAACATCCTGCGGCAAAGATAACCACAGTTTAGCTGTGCATTGCATTCACTTTATCAACAGCATTCTTGATCTTATAGACACTACCATCTTTTTCAGTCCTCTCTTTTTTCTCATACATGGAATTCGTGCCTACGATTGTCCTTGCAGACATCCTCTTTACCTCTTCCTAATCCTTACATAACCTCTTTGAAATGGGATTTTCAGGACTGCAGGATGTATTGAAGATATAGGAATATTATGGATTAATGCACTTACATAAAGATGTGTTCTATTTTGGATAAAGTAAACTGCTGTGATAACTTGATAAAACCAATCTGTCGTATTTGTTTGTGTGATTATAACTTGAGTTCAAGAAGTGCTAATGAAATTATTCCAGTGAACAGTGAATTGGTAACAAAAATATCAGTGATATAAATAAGTGGGTAAATGAGGATTTTACTATTTCAGAAGTCAGACTGAATGCTCTCCTGATGAAAGTCAACAATAATGTTAATGATTCGCTTGGGAAGAAAAATTTCAAGTGAGCTAGACAGTGTTTCTGTTAGACAAGTTAAAAGAAACATGGTAAGACATCTTTGGGTATTCTGGGGGGACAATCGTAGGCACGAATTCCAT
>WAAD01039291.1:104908-165193 GCA_013389945.1 Fregata magnificens
CTGGGGGGACATAGTTCATTAGAACATTTTATGCTACCTGACCTGAGGGAAAGCATTTATTTAGTTGAGGAGAGCTTTGCTGTACGCTTTGTCAAACTTCTTGCCTATAGTATACTCAGGTAGGTCTGATGACAGTAAATAAAAATGATAGTCATAATAATAATAATAGCCTTAGCATTCCATGGTACAGTTTATTATTCTGTTAAATTGATATAACAAGTCCCACAAAGCTTCTGTTGACATCAGTCAATCTCAGATTTTTAAGGCAGTGAATATTGCTGTGTTGAGAAACCTACCATCTGTTTTAATAAAGAAACATGAAAGAATATTATTTAATCGGAACAATGAGCAGACACCATGAAAACAAATATTTAAGAAAATGTAGGGAATGGATGCAGTGACATACAGGACTCAAACTTTATTTTTAAAGTCCAGTCTTTCTGCTGTCAAATGTTGCATATAACTTGCCCTCAGCTGGGATTATTGTGTGCAGTATCAAATTCCTTACAGACCCACAATTGCAGGATCAGGCTGATTGCATTTACATATCGATTTTCATGCTCAGATTCATTGATTCATGTCTCGGAAGGAGAAGGACCTTTCTGAAACTAGTACTGTTAAAGTAACACAAGCAATTGTCAGTTATCAACACTCATGCCTCATGTTTCATCAGCTCTCTGAGAATCAGGTTTGTTACATCACCTCTACACTTATTTATCGCTTGAGTTTGACCATGTTTGCTTATTCCCAACATGTACAGAGGAATATGTAGAAGGGATGGAAGGACAGAAGGATGGACAGACAGATGAATGGAGTGAAGAAAGGAAGAGAAAGAGGGAGGAAGGAAGGAAGGAAGGGAGGGAGGGAGGGAGGGAGGGAGGGAGGAAGGAAGGTTGCTTGATCAGTTGTGTAACCTCTGTGTGTCAGAACAACCCTTTTGGGAAAGACTGTAGAAACGAGTGTGGCATTTGGTCTGTGAGAGGTCCCACTATAGAGAGGTCTTTGGTGCCAAAAGTCTTCTAAAGAAACATATAAATATATGCAGCAGAGCCAACAGAGAGCAGAAAGCTCCTTTAAGAATAATATATTCCCTTCTTGTAAAGGTCAGGTTGTGTCTGCTGTTCTCAGCCAGCTCTGGAGAACTCAAGCTTGGCTCCATGTGTTACCACAGAAGTTTTCCAGAACATTTTCCCCACTTAAAGAAGAAAATAGCAACAATGTTAATTGAAATAAACTGTCACAAGCAATGAAATGCTCATTAACTCTAATTGCCAGCACTTTCACTTTTCATGATAGTTACGAAAGGATAAATCAAGGGAATCAAAAACTTTAACAAACCTGCTAAGAAATCCATACAGTTTGACATCCCCTGCCCCCTTCAGCCGATGCAAGTAGCAGAAAATGAGATCCTTGCTGTGTTTCTGTAAAAAGAAAAAGATAAGAAGCAGCCAGCCTCCGCTGACCTCTTCACCTCCATTAAGCACCAAGTCCATATGAAATCTGTAAGTAGCTTTGTCCTATGTGAGATGGTGGAAATTTCTGGCTTGGAATACAGACTGCACACTTTGTTTTCTGGATTTGCATCTGACTTACACTGGCCTAATGAAATCAGCCAGAAGTGGGTTTTCTTAGCTGTATTACATTGTGATCTATGAGGGAAGAAAAGGTAGGCTAGGTCCCCTTCCTTTGCTCAGTCATCTGTTAACCAATGTTCTTAATAGGAAAGACACTTGATTGGCACTAGTGTAGGATATGGCAGAATCCATCCCTAGAAAACTGGACCTCTCCCTAGCAGCACTAAAAGCAACTGATAATCTACCAGGCAAAGAAAATCACCTGGCCTAGTGGTCACAGACTAATCCCACATCAGAAATAATTAGTTTTATTGCTATCTCTTCTTCTGTAGCCGTAAACAAGTCCTTTCATCTTTCTCTGCTGGTTTTCTTTCCAGACCTTCACTTGTTCTTCTAATTTATAAACTTTTCAAAATTAGTCAGCTTTCCCACTTCCTGTTTTGTAACAACTACGACAGCTAACAGGATCCCTGTATTTGTTTAAGCAGCCCAATAATGTTACAACAATTAACAATAACACGAAGAGGACTGGTAATCTTTCTTGAGTACATCTTCATATTGTTTTTTAAGTTTTTACCTTTGCTGAAATAAGCCTTTCACATGCTTACACCATAATTTTTAACACTATTAATTTGCTGACAATCCACTAACTGCTACAAAAGTCAGAAGATGTCCTGGGTATAGATCTGAATGTGGCTTCTGGTGGTATGATTGACAAGGAACTTCATGCAGAAAATGCTCAAGAAAAGAAAAAAGATTAGATGGAAAGATTATGGTCATATACAACATTTACATTATTAACAATGATTCAAGGGATGTAAATAATGCTATTTCCATATGTCCTCAATGTACTTTTCACTTCAGACATCTATTTGAGAATTACATTACACCTGCAAATTTAATTTTGTTAGAAGCATTAGCAGATGCCAAAACCCCATTTTAACAAACCAGCTCAGTGGAACTGGGAAGTACTAATGCACCATTCGGAAAGAATCCTGGGAGATTTTGAGGAAACCATGCATTTACCATAGTATCTGAGTGACTCGGTTCTTTTGGAATAAGCATACATATTTTCTGATGGTCTTTTTGTTCCTGTTTATGGGAGGGATCCAGTTTATAAGCATGCAGTTTTAACAGTAGAGGCAGATGTTTCTGATAGCCTGGAGAGCTAGGTACTGTGTTAACTTGGATACCTGAAGGGCATCAATCCTGAGAGAGAGAGCTTCAAAGGCACTCACCTGTCTCTGTTGCCTCTATAGAGAATTTTGACAACTCCTTCAGTAGGTCAAAGTCAGATGCTTAAACTGGGTGGGTGGGACACCACTCCATGATTTTCTGTTTTTTACATGGTCTCTAGATGTGTTCAGCCCTCCAGAGTGCTAAGCCTTATATATTCAAAAGGGAGACAAAATCCCATGCCTAAAAAGTCTGCAGTCAAAATAGAGGAGACAGAGACTTGATGCAGGGGGAGATGGAAGTAGGTAAGATGATATGAATTTGAATAACAGGTTAGATGTGCGGGTGAAGAGAGAAATCCCATCTAGAAAGTCCCAGTCCAGTAACTGGGTGTGCAGACCACACTACCAATAACACCATATTAAGCACAGTGCTAGAGACAAAAAAGGGAGAGAGCACATCAATGGCAGCAAAAGATCTAGAATGAGACCTCTGCCTTGGCTATCCCAGAAACAGGGTCGGTCTGGGAATAAGAAGGAGAAGCATACATCCCTGGCTGACTGCACAACGCAATAGGGAGAGGAAAGCGCCAAAGTGGCATCCTGTTCTGAACACTAAAATGTTTCATTTTTTTTACTTTGGTTTCTGATATTTTATGGTAAACTAAGCTTCCAACTTTATCATATGCAGACAATATATAACAAGACTTATTTATACTGCTAATAACTTCTAAGCTACATCCTTTTTTCTTTTTACTGCAGAAAAGATACTTTCTTTATAAAGTAAAAAAAAAAAAACAAACCTGCTGCTCAGGGCTGTCTAGGAGCAATCTGCATCAGTGATTGGATTATGTACTAACAGCATTACTTATCCCCATCTGAGAGGTACCCTACAGGGAAAAGCTCCAAAGAAAGACACTGCATTAAGGGAAGATTTGGAAGTCTGATTGCATTCTGTTTCCATCTCTCTGCAGGGCTGGCTGTCAATGGCATTCAGAGCCGCACAGCAGAAAAGGAAAAACAACTCTCCTTCTTTAGCATTGTGAGTCATCAGTGATTGAAAGCATCTTTACCCCAGTTTAAGGTCTGGCCAGGGGATGTGATCCAGAGTTCACTGAGAATTTGCGTTGACTTCATACAGGTTCAACTATGGCCTGTATTTTTCAGTTGGAAACTGATTATTTTACAGTACCATGAAAGTGAAGGAATAAAGTGTGTAAATCTTATAGTGAAGATGCAGTTCATAACTATAAACATTCTCTCAAGCAGTGAATCTGGATCCAGATGGTATACAATATTAAACCAGAGAATCTGGATCCAGATGGTTATACAATATTAAACTAGTGATATCTCTCTAAGCACATTTAAAAATAATTAATATTACCATGGATTTCCTCCAGACTTCTTCCCTATCATGAATATAGAGCAGTATGTTCCCTTAGGAGGCGAAAATTGCAAAGTTTTCTGTGTTAACCACTAAGTAACTTATTTACTTTCATCATCCAGTGATCCAGTAGGTCGTGGCTTGAATTCTAAGGGTTGGAGAGACCAGCAGATCTCAATAGTTTTCCACTGAACAGCTTCATGGAATAGTTTCTCAAATGTGGGATAGCTTCTCCAAATGTCCCCAAAATTTGTTTTACAGTGTCTTAACTCTCTGGAAGAACCACCTAGAGCTAAAAACTTAGATAATTTACAGAATTTAAAATAGAGACATGAATGTGTAGAAACACATGAAAATACATAGAAATATGCCTCGTCATACCTGAGTTTCAATTTATTTTGACATATATGATCCTATAAACTGGAATAGAAGAAAATCTCCACACTAGAAAGATTCTGACTTTTCTCTCAGAGTATATTTTTAATTGTATTTTTTTAGTTTGAACATAGGGTTACAAGACTGGAAAACTACCCAGTATTGAAATTCAGATCTAATTGTCTCCTAAAATGTTTTATCTGCATGAACAGGAAATAGCTGCATTGTTTGCAAAAGGTAGGAGCAATTTAAAAATCTTCAGTCTTTTTATATCACATATCACAGAGCAGCAGCTGGATGGAAAAACAAGAAGTAAAGATGAAGAATGTAAATACATCTACAAATTAAACCCAAGATTTTTTCAATAGAAGTTATTGCTTATGAAACAGGGAGATTGGTGTCTATTTTAACATTTGAGGGTCAGAACCTCCAGAAGTATCAGATAAGTTAACTCCAGTAAAGTAAATATGCAGCAACTGAATATCTGCCCTTGGGATTTCATATGCATAATTTGTTTATTATTTTCCTTTATGTGAAATAAAATTAGCATAGAATACGTTTTGCCCTTTGTGTATGAAAACATGTGTAGTGCTTTCCATTGTTGAGCACTGGTACTTGTCCTCAGTTTTTATTCAAGTGTTTTAATGCTTAAAAAGTTCTAACATCCTAAGGGACAACTGAATGAGGCTTTGCTTTGCTCAATCAGCATCTTCCTATATATATACAGATTAAGGTCTTACTGATACCAAGTCACACTTACCACATCTGTGCTGGGTTTTTTTCCATTAACATATTTCCAAGTTTTTCTGTCAGTCAAGATTAGCACAATATAATCTAGGAAGATTCAAGTATGACATATTTTTAAATTACTTAGCATCATTGTTTAGCCCATTACACAATCTATTAGGTTTTGATTTTTATTTTTAAAAATTGAGTTTTAATGTTAACTCTGCTACTTACTTGCTTTTTGAATCTGGGCAAGTCACTTTATCTTCTCTTATTGCTGTGTCTTGAGTGAGGATTGCTGAATGTCCCCAACAGCTTCTAGTGTCACTGTCATCAAAGCAACAATAATAGCAAACAGCACTGCATTATAAAAAAACACCTCAGAAAAGCAGAAATGAGAATTTATATATTGCAGTTTCAAATATTTAGACAACTGACAAACATTTCCCTTGTCTCTGCAGCCCTACAGCTTTGAAAACCAGGCTAGAATATGTTTCAAAGGCAAACAAAACAAAACAAAAACCCTCACATAGATTAAAACGTGACAAGGTAATATTACTAAAATGTTAGGTATGTTAGGTATCTACAGAAAAGGAAATTATAGTCTTTCTGATTGAAGCAGCCTCTCACAGGGTCATCTAAAGATTTCAAAACAATGAAGACAAGTGCCAGAATATTTTGAATTCATCTTAACTGTGTTAGCAATGATAGCAGATGATCTTGCTTCCAAAGTCAGAAATAAAACCAATCAGCTGCAAAGGCATTTGCTTTTTCATACTTTTTTCTTTTTCATCTACCTACTTCTTGTCCTTCACCTTGCTGTGTCTCATTGATGAACAATATAAGCTTGGGAAAAAAGTTCTGTATTCTTTATTCATGTACTTTGTTTCTTTGAAAATACAGATTATTTGCAGCTTGAGATAGGGATATTGCAGACTTCAGCTTCATAGGAACAGATATTATGTTTTGATACTGGTTTATCATGACCTGCATTTCTTTAACAGCACCTCAAAACTGCACTCCATATTTACTTCCTTCCTTGATGGCTGAGCTGGAAATCTGTGACTGTGTACGGCACTGCTTACATAGCCTCATTTCACCTGAGACATCACCTTAGTGAGTAATGTGATGTAAGGAGAAAGGGACCAGAAGAAGGGTTGCATGCAGGAAAAGATGGAATTTGTCTGGTCACACGATGGGGAAAGGACCATGACGGTGCTCTGTGCACCTCCCCTGCTATGGGAGATCCGCTGAGCGTGGGGTCCCAGGAGGAGGCGCAGGTCAGGCCATTCTGATGCAGGTGAGGCGTAGTGGAGCTGAGCTGTGGATGCATGGGCTGTACGCACTGCCCGCAATAAGAGAACATGAACTGGGAGCCAAACGGGCAGACATGCTGTGAGGAGCTTGGCAGGCCTGTTGCAGGTCCCAGCCAACACGTGCCAGTTCAGCTGCCTGTAAGACCCTGTTGTGAATTTTCTAGGCCAAATGCAAGAGTCAGAGGCCCAGACCATAGCCCATAAAAGAGGAAAGACTCTGGGGAGCCCTTAGGGGCTTTCTGTTATTGCAACTGATACGAATGTCGTGGTGTTACTTGCAGCTGCTGGCTGGATGAACGCTAACAAAATTGCGTGTTTCTTTTTCAAGCTCATGGCAATAAATGGGAGGAAGGGAGATTTCAGCTTGCTCTGCTGGCTCCTCAGGGAGCCACAGAGATCATCCCAACAGGCAAGAGATCAGCACCATTCATTATTCCTATATAATGCCTGCCAATGACATATCCAGCATGTCTAAGCTTCAATCAGCCTTCAAAATCCTGTACGTCACTCATCCAGCACTACTCATTTAACAGCACCCATTATCCAACCCATTAAGGAGTGCCACATTTTGGCATAAATAGGACCCCTAAGTGTTTGGTCCAGCCAGTTAAAATCCCTGTATAGTCTCCTGCCCTTTTTGTAATATTTAGGCACCACTCAAAAATCAGCTGTGGCAAGAGAGAAAACTGAGCTTTTTTCCTTTTTCTCCTTTTTTTTTTTTTTTAATACACAACTCGGTGTAGGTCACATTACTGAAAACCATAAGCTCACCATTCTTGGAAGTTTAACATTGGAATTAGCATAGCCTAATGACTATCTCTCATTATTAAAGTCACTTGCATGAGATACAATAGCAACTTTCTCCTTCTGGTTTCCCACTAATGTGCTAATGTAATGCAATATAATGAATGCAGAAAAGTTTACCTTCATGCACTTTTTTTCTTTTTTTTTTAAGCCCAAAAGTTTTATCCCTCTAGTTCAGATTGTCAGCTAAATTCATTCAGTGATGATCAGAGCATGAACAACATTATGTGCCTATTAGCGATGTCCTCTGCTTCTCTTATCCGCCCAATCCTTAGATGACATTCATTGATGTAATTACACCAGAGAGACTGTAACGACATGGGTATATTTCAGCTGAGGATCCACCCTACTGAATACACTTGAAGATGGGAGTTTTCCGCTAAGATGTGATGTCAAAGAATAGAGAGCACTTTTTTTTAAACTGGCATTGAAAATTCCCTTAAATAATGGGACTCTCAGTGTAACATTCATTTGTATTAGAAAAGGACTCTGATTTAATCAAGCCATATCTAAATCCCTACCTGAATCTTGCATCTAATTATGCTTTAGAATAAATTTTTGTATTCCCCTTACCCACCCCCACTTAGGATTCAGGCAGAAAATAATGAGCTTTAGCAGTAGGAAGGTGTTTAAACCTCTTCTGATCTTGAAGAGGTAGAAACAGAACAAATGAGACCCTCTGTCGTTGAGCTCTGATGCGTGCGGTGGCACAAGCAGGGCTCTGGGCAAGGGATTGTTTCTATACACTTGATTTGCAGAGCATGACACATGCAGGAGCACCTATTCTCTCCACATTTGTTTGCCTGATTTTGATGAGACACACAATGAAATGGCACATCTAAAGGAAAGACATCAAGCTTTGCCCATGGCAGTTTTGCACCTAAGCCAGCCGTAGCAAATTATATCCTATCAGAGACATCACGGACAGCAACGAAGGCAGCAGCAATCGCCATGAGCTAAAGATGTCAGTACAGACCATTCAGAGCTTGAACTGAAGCCCATTGCAGACTTTCACGTCACAGCAAAAGGGTTTGGATTGCCCTGCTGAACGTAGAACTTGTTGTAAGGATTTGTCCTTCATCTGGCTCCCTTCTTTTCCCAGATGACAACAGCCTAATCATAGAATCATAGAATCATTAAGGTTGGAAAGGACCTCTAAGATCATCAAGTCCAACCATCAACTAACACCACCATGACTCCTAAACTAGACCCTGGAGTGCCACGTCTACACCTTTTTTGAACGCCAGGAGGAGTACATTCTCAGGAAAACGAAATCATGGGCTACAGCTACTTCCAGCTACTAAAGAATGTATTATAATCAAGCATTTTAGAACCACAACATTTCAACATTCATTTTATTCAAATCTTTCCCATTATAGGGGGTATTGCGTTTTTTGGATTCATCCTTACCGTAACCAATATCCCACAACAGTTTTTAGAAAAAAAATATTGCAGGCCTTCAAACAGTTCCTTAATGAGCATCACTTTGGTGCAAGCATCTTCGTGTAGTATTTTAAAAGTCAGTTTCACAAAAATCTGTACTGATACAATGCCTGTTTAGCAAAGTTTTTAAAACATGTGATCACTATGTATTCTTTGCTAGTAGAGAAAAACCAAGAAGCACATCACTTAAGAAAGCTAAAATTTTGGTAAAGTTTCTTCAGTTCAAACATGAGCTGGCAAAGGAGCGAAAACAATTGGATGCACCTTTAACCTGTGATAGATGTAGGTCAATTTGACTCCATCTATGCCATTTTGAAAGAGGACTGAGCTATGTTACATTACCTTGCCTTTGCCAAGGACTAAGATCGAGGTCTGTGAGAGATACCACAGCTCAGCTGACCCTCCATAATCTGCTGAGCTGGAGTAATATATTTGTGATTTGAGCCTTCATTTGCCTTGTGCTGAGAATCTTGAGGATGAGGATAGATAGCGAGACTTAGGTATTAAATGACTTTCTTGGAAAGATAAAATATGCAGCTCAACAGCAGCTGAATAATAAGCAAGAAGGGCTTGTAATGGCAAGGGGTAATCTTCTGGTTGGGCCAGGGCCAAAAATCCATCAATATGGTTAATGCATGAAAAATGACAGGAAAAAACAGCAAAGACTGGGAAACTGCTGAGACAAATACAATTAAAATAGACACCCTGCATTGAATGGGACTAACCCTGATGAAAATACATTTCCGTGTCTCTTGTGGCAAGTTTCCTGGAGAAAAACATTACCTAATTTTTCACATAGGAAAGAAATCTGGAATCCAGCCTTTTGCAGAGTTCATGCTCCTATTTTTAAATCTGCTTTTAGTTCAGATTTCCTCCATTTTAATAGGTTAGAAGTTCACATTTCCAGCTAACATTGTGGACTTTTACATTTGCAGTGAACACTCCTTGGCAAATGTGATATAAATAACAGCAAAATCCCTCTTGGCAGCACATCCCTTCTTTATATTCACAGGACCTGGCTACCAACACTAACACCCTCAGAAAGCAGGCACTTTACCTCTGAACACAGTGAGGTCTGATCTTTCCACCAGTTTTAAGTAGGCTTAATGCCTTGTGTGCTCTTAATTTTTAAGAGATAGATTTTCTACCTACCCACACATCACCTTTTCAGTGCTGCCATTCCCTACAGAGCAGCTGCCAGATGAAAACCCATGGGTGGTTTTGTGTTAGTCGTAGACAAAGCAATTCCTTGTACTGCTGTGCTGAATATCCAAAGCATTTTGACACCTCCCAGGATGAAAGGTGCGATGTAATATGATTATCATGACTGTACCATCGATCCCTGCTGAAAGCATCTGAAGGATCCTTCATTATCTTGTTAGCTGAAAGTGTTTGGTTTCGCTATTTTAATTATTCTCTTAGCTTCAGTTTCTTCTTTTAGATCTCATTGCTATCAATACATCTGGCCTTTTTAAGTGGTTTCTACTACAGGGAGAAGGTAAAGAAGCAAGGAAGTGCTATGACCAACGCTGCATGCAGGGTTACCAAGTCTGAAGACAGTAGTACACTTTAATCACTTCTGAGAAGAAGAAAAAAAAAAGAGAGGAGAGGAGAGGAGANGGGAAGGGAAGGGAAGGGAAGGGAAGGGAAACAGCTACGTCACAAGAATAATTATTGTACCACATATCCACATGATATTCTTCCCATTTGTCAGCAAAGCCTGTGGGGGGTAATCAAAGACCTCTGACCTCTGTTATCCCTTTCCTCAGAGGAATATAAACAGTGTGCTGACCTCAATGTCCTGCTCTAGTTTTCCCTCTTTGCCTCACTCTGCTTTTGTCCTGCCAGTCATGGCTCTTTCAGGAAAATATATTAAACTTTGTTGGCAAATATTCTGGTTTTAGGTTACTGAGCCTTCCAGCAAAGTTCCCAAGGGCAGGGCATGAGAGTGTCTGGTTGGACCTACTCATCAGCAAGCTTTTCCTTCATTTTAACACATCTTTTTATGTATAGTGATAAGAAAGTGGAGAAGGGAGGAAGAAAAATTATTAATTGGAAATTGAACTAAAGCCCATGAAATAAAGCTCTTGGATGTCTACTAAAAATCACAGCTTTGATAATGTCTTCTAACTTAAGATATAACTTATGGTATCATTCATCTTTGACTTTTCATTTCTTCAAAGAAGTTCTTAAAAATAATGGTTTTCACTTTCCAAAGGAAGCAGGAAACCCAGCTGAGTACTTACTTTAGCCTTCACTTGCAAAAGAATAAATAAATAAATAAATAAATAAAGGCAATAAAAATGTGCACAGATACCAAATGAGTGTAAAGTCAAATTTCTCAGATGCACAGTGAAAAAAAAAATAAAACATTTATAGCCTAGACACACTAAGTGAAATTCATCTGCCCTGGCACTGGTGCCAGAGTTAGTGGCATAATTCTATGTTGTCAGTAGAGTGAAATAGGCACCTCCAGGAGACAATTGTTTTCATCCAGAGATAGATGCATGCGACAGGTTACATGAGTTGCCCTTTGGAGATACTTATTTCTCTCATTAACTATGGAGGGACTCTACAGATGCCTTAAATCAGGCTAGATTAATCTCACTGAGAATGACCTTACAATATGAAATCCAGGTGTCTAACTGATCTCTTAAAGAGCTCTAGAACCACCAGAAAACTCTAGTTAACACCAATTCAAGCTCAGAAAAGAGAAAATAAAAAGGCAAAAGACATTATAGCAATTTAAAATAGAACATAAGAATCCAAAGGAAAGAAAATGATGACATTGAACAGGAAATATTAAGCTAGAGAGTAGCAAAAAGCTAACCTCAGCCAATACAAAGTCACCTTTGAATAGTCACAGACAGTTAATGCTGCAGGGAATGAGTTCCAGAGTCTGAAAATGTCACTTTATGCATTGTTAAAAGCACCTGTCTTCAACACAGAAATAAACAAACAAATGGAAAAACACTACGTGTATTATAGCAGAAATGAACTGGGTGTTGGGTTTTTCTTTTTTCAGTGTTGCAAATGCATATTCAAGGCATTTAACTATTAAGAGAAACTGAATATTGATTTAATTTCTATGTCTTGAAATCTTCCACTAGACAAAATCGACTGTCACTAATAAAAAAATAGCCAATGTTGTCTAAAATGTAACATCCATAGTAGCAATCATTAAATTTGCCTTTATCTTAAAAAGAATAAAGTAGGACAAATTCCCAGTCACACTGTAGTGGCTTTGGCATTTAAGGAGGTTTGGAAAAGGACCCTGGACAACAGTGGCTTTGTCAGTGGAGCCTTTCAAGTGCTAGAATTGAGATCAACATTACCCCAGACTTTTGGCAAGTGCCATGAAATACAAAATGTGTTAGTAGGCCAGGGGTTTTGAATGCACCCTGGGTCAAGACACAGATCCTTTCTAATATGCAACTTACCAAAAACTCAGTGGGAATTTTAGAGTGGGCAAAAGGATTGTGGAGAAGATCATACTGGGCACTATTGAAAAGCATTTAAAGAATAATGCAATCATCAGGCACAGTCATTATGGGTTCACAAAGGGAAAGTCCTGCCTAACCAATCTGATATCCTGATATCCTTCTAGGATAAGGTCACCCACCTAGTGGATGAAGGGAAGGCGGTGGGTGTAGGTTGTTTGGATTTTAGTAAGGCTTTTGATACTGTCCCTCACAACATCCTTCTGGACAGGTTGTTCAGGTGTGGGATAAGCGGGTTCACGGTGGGCTGGGTGAAGAACTGGCTGAACAGCAGGGCTCCAAGGGTTGCAGCGAATGGGACTACATCTGGCTGGTGACTGGTCGCCAGCGGTGTTCCTTGGGGCTCAATTCTATGGACAGTTCTGTTCAGTATATTTATCAACAATCTGGATGCAGGAGGTGAATGCACCGTTAGCAACTTTGCTGATGATACCAAACTGGGAGGTGCTGTTGACTCTCTTGAGGGACAAGAGGCCTTGCAGAGGGATCTAGATAGTCTGGAGCATTGGGCAATGATTAACGGCATGAAATTTAACAAGTCAAAAGGTTGGATTCTGCACCTGGGATGGAGTAAGGCTGGCCACAAGCATAAATTGGGAGAGGAATGGCTGGAAAGCAGCCCTGCAGAAAGGCATCTGGGGGTGCTGGTTGACAGCAGGCTCAATGTGAGTCAGCAGTGTGCCCTGGCAGCCAAGAGGGCAAACTGCATCCTGGGGTGCATCAAACACAGCATAATCAGCTGGTCAAAAGAGGTGATTATCCTGCTGTATTCAGCACTGGTGCAGCCTCACCCTGAGTACTGCGTGCCGTTCTGGGTCCCACAATTTAAGAAGGATGTGAAGGTCCTTGAATGCGTCCAGAGGAGGGCAACAAAGTTGGTGAAAGGGCTGGAAGGCATGTCCTATGAGGAGCAGCTAAGGACTCTGGGCTTGTCTAGTTTGGAGAAAAGGAGGCTGAGGAGCGACCTCATTGCTCTCTACAGCTTCCTGAGGAGGCAAAGTGGAGAGGGAGGTGCTGACCTCTTCTCCCTGGGATCCAGTGATAGGACACGTGGGAATGGTTCAAAGCTGCGCCAGGGAAGGTTTAGACCAGATAGTAGGAAGCATTTCTTTACCAAGGGGGTGGTGAAACACTGGAACAGCCTTCCTAGAGAGGTGGTCGATGCCCCAAGCCTGTCAGCTTTTAAGAGGCATTTGGACAATGCCCTTAACAACACGCTTATCTCTTGGTCAGCCCTGAATTGGTCAGGCAGTTGGATCAGATGATCTTTGCAGGTCCCTTCCAACAATATTCTATTCTATTCTATTCTATTCTATTCTATTCTATTCTATTCTATTCTATTCTATTCTATTCTATCCTATCCTATTCTTGGGCAGATGGATGTACAATTAGCCAGCAACAAGAGAGTCACAAGACTGAAGGACAGCAAACAAGAGGAAGCCTGACTCTGAAGCTTTCCAGTTCTGACAAGGCGTTAGGAAGGGGTAAACACAGCAGGCAGCCCCAGCAGAGTTATTCAATACCAGCATGGTTAGGATATCCTTCTGAGAAAAGGGCAGAGAGTTTTTCAATCCACTGGTTTGCTTCCAGACCAAGTATTCTTGTGCCTAGTATAATGAAGAATAATGTCACTGCTTTCTAAAGAATGAAGGCTGTTCAGCTTGCCATGATCATGGCATGTCTGAGCATCCAGGATAAGCACTAAGCTACCCCTCTTTGATGCCTGCATATTATTAGCAGGAAAAGTGGACCGAGATCATAACTTGTGTTGCCTGAGTCATTCTGCTGGGGACAGATATTAACATTTTAAGCATCTAAAAGGGATACCTGAATATCAAGTCCTGCCAGTATTCAGTGGGACTGCACTGCTTATGTGCCAAACTCAACTTAAAAATGAGTTTTGATGTTTTCCTTTTCCAAACCTCCTTAAAGGTCAAATACCATTTACTTCCTTGGATGTATCAGGGACAGACAAGAGTTCAGCTCTACATGCTGCTTCTTAAGACTGTTATTTTTAATGCAATTTGAATTTAGATGCAGCTTGTAGCTACATGGTTGTAAAGTCAGAATAACTTCATTGAAGTGTCTTCTTACAAAGAAGCTGTAACTCTCAGTTACTGTGCAGGTATACTTTTGCTGCTGATTTCAACAGGAGTTTAGGCTCCAGGTTTTCAACTTGCATGAACTAATTGACAGTATCATCACTCACTTGATTTCTCAGTTTACCTCATTATTGTTCAAACAGTTTTATTTATCTGTTTCCTACCTCCACTTAATAATATTTGTAATGTCTTATGAAAATTAGTTTTTGAAAAACACAAAACAAGGAATGAAAACAGGACCTCCTATTGCCTCTCCAAGTAATCAAAATTTGAATCTAAATAGTTCTATGGCAACAGGCTGAGAAAAGTATGTTTTCAATTACTTTATTTCCATGTATAAACTGCACATCAAAATCATGCGTCGTGAATAAGTAAACAATTTAATTTGGTTGGTGGGTTGTTGGGGTTTTTTTTTGGGGGGGTGCATTTTCATTTTCTTTTTTGGTAGGAAATAAACAAGGAGAAACAGGGAATAATCAAACCCACCCAGCATCAACAAACTTTTCTCATTATACTCTGAGTAATAGCAAGATGGGGAAAATAGCAGATCATTATGTCTGATGAGTATAATTACACTTTTTCAAAAAAGGGGGGAAATCTAGGTTTATCACTACACCTGGGTTTTTTTTTAATAGATACCTTTAAATTCCGCTGAACATGCTGCAGCAGAAAAATTATTCCTTCTTGCTGTTTGATGGCCTCCAGTAATGCTTAAGAAAAATTGTTTTCCATTCCACTGAACTGTAAAATAAACAAAACAAACCCTTCACTAAATGCTCTAAAGGCCAAAGGGTCTCAATGAATGAACTTCAAATGGCTGCTTTGCTCATCATAGAAAAAATCCATTATGTGACTGTGTTTAGAAATGGTCTAGCATATTTTGGGTGCTATAGCATTTTAAAATAATAATGTTTGGAAATAAATAATAAACTGTTGAAGAGGCAGAAAGTAAGTTGCTCCCTAAATCTAAATACAAATGTATTTCAATGTCATTTTCTATACACAGAGAAATGCATAGAACTAAATAAGTTCTATCATTTATAGTGAACGTTATGTTTTCCTGTACTTTTCAGCTTACTTTCATTCCTTTCATGAAAGAGAATCTCATGACCTTTTCAGTATTAGCCTCAAGACATAGCTGAGCTATTCTTTTCATATAGAAACCCAAGACCCCAGCTGGCTAGCATGAAAGCTAACTTTGCTGACAAATCTCTAAGAAAACATGTGATAATGTTCATCTGTATTTTGGGGATATTTTTTTCTTTTTACAGAAGCTATCAATGCACCTAAATATAACAGCTTTCTGTAGGTTTTTAGGTTTAACCAAGACCACCTGAGACCAAGCACTAATTAACATGCTGTCCTGAGTGTTATAGGCTAATAAAAGATCGAATATACAGCAGAATCATTAGACTTTCTGGTAACTGCCTCTCTTTTACTGCATCTGTTAGAAAATGTACTACGGGTGTTTTAAGATTCCTAACCTCTTATTCATCACTGGAAAATAAAATCCCTGTAGTATCTGTTCTGTTGTAAGCTCCATTAGGAGATGATTTCCAGCCTCTCAGTAGGATTTCCAAGAGCTTCACTGTGAAGTTTACTTTTCATAAGGGATTTCTTTATAACAGACAAACTATCAGGACAGAGCTTTTCCTTAGGAAATTTCTCTTCCCCAGTTTTGTCAAGTAGGTTTCTTCTAGTGGTATATTCAAAGTCTTCAGGATTATCTATTAACAATGTTAGTAGGTAATGAAATACGTAAGACATGCTTGAAAATCCAGGGATGAACTTCACATAATACTCCTCAAAAAGGGCTTTGGAACAGTATCTAAGACATAGGCAGGGGCTCTTTAAAACCTACCCTTGCACCCATCTTCATTCACAGACATTCAAATCCAACATGCCTCTAATTGTCATCAGAGCTTCTGTCTAACCAAGACAGCCACACTGCTAAAACATATATAGCTGCCAGGAAAGCCTGTTTGCAGGCCTCCAGGTGTAGCTGCCACCTACGCACTCCTACTGCAGCTCTTGGTAAGAACAGAAGCCACTCAGGTTTGTAGTTTCTATAGGATGAGGCATTCAGCTGTTTGGGTTGTGTATATCCTTTACCAGTTGCTGTCCATCATCTTCAAGGGAAAATGGCAGGTTGGAAAGGATTTGATCCGCAAGATCCCCCTGGAGCATGCCGAGCGAGAGGAATACAGCATAGTACAGCTTTTCCTTGCACTTTGGAAGTAGTGGCTATGACACACATTTCAATGAACATTACCTGATCATAGACCTTACATGGAGCTTCTATTAATGGCATTGGACCCTCCATCAAGCCAAGTCCTATCACACCCTACCCACATACAGCATGCTCGTCTAACATTAGACACTCTGAATAGGTTCTTCAGAAAATTACCGTTAAAACCTCTTGGCTGAAGAAGTGTCAGATCACCCGTACAATTGGATTGGATAGCCCCACAGGGCAGTATGTTCTCGATCACACAGGGTTCAGAAACTACAAAGGGGTCAAGCATTCAATTTTGTCTCAGAAAGTACTAGACAAGCAGTTGGGGAGCAGACAGTGCTTAACTAGATAAAGGACGACACAACATCACTGGTCAGGCCATTAGTAAATCATTTCGTCTAGTGTAAGACTCAGAACTATGTGACACAGCAGTGATCAGATGTGGAGGACAACTCAAAATACAAAGGGAAGTCATAGAAGCAGACCTCACACAGACTGGTATTACTGGTGAAGTGGAACAGAATTTCTTTAGTGTCTATCCCTATATAACTTGTACTTGGCAACTGCTGAGCTGCTATTATCAGGATAAGACTGTGACTGCTTCCAGCCCTGTGCTATGTGATTGCGTTTGGACATGGAGGTATAGGGAAATGAGAAGATGACCTTTTAAACCACTGCAAAGCAGTCACATGAGAAATTCAGTACGTATTTATGCCTTGTGTGTTTTTCTAAAGTCTTTTATGACTCTGCTTGGGTTGGCTCCCAGCATGAACTGGTCATTAGAAGGAACAGCTGAAGCAACTGTCATCAAATGAAACATCAATGACATCAAAACCATACACACACTACTCTTCCAGCTTTGCCTCTAGCAGTAACAAATAGCTACTGAACCTGCAATGCAATCTTCCCAAGAAGCATGTAAATAAAGCCACACCTAATAACGCTGGTCTTTCTTGACTTCTCAGATGAAATTCTGTTCTGTACCGGTAGATATGAAACTTTTCTATCATTCAAAGTAAACATATGCTAATTCCAGAAAGCTTTGTTTCTGAAGGAAAAAAAAAAAAAAGCTTTCCTTCGCTGGCATGGAAGTAGTTCTACTAATAAATTAAGCTGCTATATACAATATTTAGAATTGCTACCGACTCTGAAAACTCTGATAATTCCCACAGAAATAACATGTCTGTCATACATTTCTCCTGGGTGATGGTGCCATTTGCCAACTAGGGGAGACCTTTAAAAAGAGAAGAGCTATTCAAGATTATTCTTTCAGTACTCCCACAGAAGTCAAGACCCGAGCAGCTTCTTAAATGTTGACAGAAGGCAGTGTAGGACCAGTTAACGCTTCAGCACATTTTTAATGCACTTTTGATAGTACCATAAAGCCTATGTTGCTACACATATATTCCATCAGAGAGGGGCAAACAGAGCAGGTACTTGAGGGTAGTTGTGTGAGATGACAAGAGGTGTCTATTCACTAGGTATATAGGGCTGTTACACTATCCTCCTTTCTGTTGATTGAAGTGCAACATTAACATTCTTACACATAGCTGTTCTGCAACCAGCTCAAGATTCCTATTCTCTCAAACCTTCCAGTCCCAAAGCCTTTAGGATCCTGGAGATCCATAATCTTCCCACCCTAAGCATCCCTGTCTCCATCAACACACCTGGAGCTATTTCTTTCACCTCTTCTCATTCACCACATCTCAATTTTCCTCTCTCATGAATCCCAAACACCTTCCCTAGTCCTAGCTCAGTCTTCATTTTGATCCATTCCACCTTCTACATTTTGCTCCACCATGTTCACTTTGACAACCACTTCCCAATGATGTCAGGTACAGGTTAATCTATACAGCTGAGCCTGCCCTCCCTCCTCATTCTAGTGCACCTGTAGCCCAACTTTGGGTTCTGATGTAGAACTGCATCCTAGTTTTGGCTGTGATAGAGTTAATTTTCTTCCTAGTAGCTAGTATAGTGCTGTGTTTTGGGTTTAGTATGAGAATAATGTTGATAACACACTGATGTTTTAGCTGTTGTTAAGGAACGCTTACACTAAGTCAAGGACTTTTCATCTTTTTATGTTCTACCGACTGAGAAGGCTGGAGATACACAAGAAGTTGGGAGGGGGCACAGCTGGGACAGCTGACCCACATTGGCCAAAGGGATATTCCACACTATATGACGTCATGCTCAGTACATAAGCTGGGCAAAAGCTGGCCGGGGGGCTGCTACTCGGGGACAGGCTGGGCATCAGTCAGTTGGTGGTGAGCAATTGTTTTTCATTTGCATCACTTCTCTTTCCTGGGTTTTATTTCTCTCCTTTTTGTTATTTTCCTTTTCATTACAATTTTTATAGTAGTAGTATGATTATTATATTATTATTTTATTTTAATTACTAAACTGTTCTTATCTCAACCCATAAGTGTTCTCACTTTTACTCTTGTGATTCTCTCCTGCATCCCACTGGAGTCGGGGGGAGTGAGCAAGTGGCTGTGTGATGCTTAGTTGCTGGCTGGGGTTACACCACAACAAACTGTAAGATTCAGACTTTAACTCCCATCTAGACAGAAACCTAGAGGGCAAGGAGAGGATGACATGGCTGAGGAAGACAATCTTAGTGGTGTTTGAAAATTTTTATTGGAGTCTGATCTTTGGTCCATAGTAGCCTGAGTTGAGCATTTAGTTTAAAGAATGAAGTTTTGTTTTGTTGTGGGTTTTCTCCCTACTAATTGCTTGGTAAAGGGAAAGAGAGTGAAAAAAAATATTTTGGGAGTTGTATGATTTCTGCTGAGAGTTCATATTGCAGTTTGTGAGTTCTATTAGCATTAAACATTAAGGGATTGAATTTTAGAGCTCCCTGTACTGGCACCTCATTTTCTTGCATTTTTAAGAAAATTTGAAAGTATCTACAGCTTACATACAAGCATATGATTTTCACACATTCAAATAAATAATGTAAAATGAGGAAATATCTACAAAAGTAATCAGAAGATCAGCTTGCAATCTTACACTTAAGCAGCTTTGTGACTTGAGTCAAAATACTGAGATCATTCAGAGGAATATTTATGTAATAAATAAATAAGGCTTGCTTGCTTTCTATGAGGAAAAAAAGCCTTTGCAATAGGCTTCATAGTGTGGTTAAGGGCAAAGTAACAGCCACTATCTTCTGAAAACTTTTAAAAATTAATTTTATGAATATTATTTTACTTGCTCTGCTGAAAAAAAAAATTAGGTTAAATCAGAATCAGGTCTCTGTGCAGAAAGCTGGAAAAAAAGTGGTTCTAATACATAATAGGTAGTTTTTCTTGGGCGGATAGCATCTCTGGTCAGTTTTGCATTTATGGCTCAGTACTAGTGAAACATTTTATTTTCACATCTTAAAAGATCATTTCAGGGCTGAACAAACACAGCAGATTCAGCAGCAGCTGGAATACAACTACTACTGTTCACCCTTTGGAAGGTTTATGAAAGCACTGGCCTGGGTCTGAAATATTAAAAGGTCTTCTGAAACTCAGAGAGAAAACAGCAATGTAAAATCAAGGGTCTGGTCTGGCTGAGTGGATAAAGTGCCATCCTTTTATACTGGGGACCTAAATCTTTCAAGTCAATATGTGGTATAGAATGGCTTTTATGGTCATTGGCTAGTGGCTGTGAATTCATATCAACAAAAGTAACATAATTCAGACCAGAACAGAGGAAGAAATCAAAGTGTAACAAGGCTTGCGTTATAAAAAGACACAGTCACTCGCTTGGAAAGAGCCTTGAACAGTAACACCTGACCCAAAGCTCTTGCTCCTGGGAGAGAGTTCAGATCACAATTTGCATTCGGATGTTTCAGCTCGACTCAGCTCTCTACATCTAACATATTTTACACTTTACATGGTTCCATATTTTATATGACTTCACCACCACGGCACCAGAACACCTCAAATTTTGATGCACATATTCTTTTAACCCTGCGGGATAAGGAATACTTGGACAGAGACATTACTTACATTTACACAGACATCTTAACTTGCAGCCAGAATATCCAGAGTATTTAAACACCCTGGCACTAAAGCAGGAAAATCATTCGTCCATAAAGTTTGAATTTCAGCATAGTAGCTCTGGAAGTCCTTGGGAAGCAGGCCAGTGCTCCAGATCCACCTCAGGGCATGCCAGCTCATCTCATGCATGTGTTCCAGGCTCAGTCCTAAGAGAAGGCAACTTGATGCTGCATGCAAGATTCAGGCTGAGGTCAAAATGACAAAACAAAATCACTCGGTCTCCCTCAAGCCCCCACCTCCCTCAGCCACATCTTTAAACATCTCCCCAAATTTTCATTGCAAGAACTTGTACAGCCCTTGGGCAATATTCCTGTATTTCATGCCTGATACCTTTGGGTACCTTTACAATTTCCAAGAAAAGAAAAAACCTTTCTTGTTGCTCCAACAGTTCCACAGTTATCCCCATGTGCAGTGGGAGAAGGGAAGTGCTATTTAAAATTATTTTCAGTCTTCCCACCTGCTACAATCTAACAAGCAGCTATCAGCCTCACTGCTCTGTTTCTCACTGGTGGGTGGAGTGAAAGCTCTTTTAAGAAACTTATTGCCCCCTCCACCAGACCAGATAAGGGACTGTATTGATCTGTTCCTAACTGGTATCATTGAACTCATCTACTTCTAACATATCTCCACAAATATTTTAATTTCCAACAATTAACTGCAGATATAGTTGGAGGAAGGTAAAAAGATTCTCCGAACTGGATTCTTCCACACTTCTAAATGGATTTAATGCTAGATAAGATGCAGGGCTTGGATGCGAATCTGACATGAGTGATCCCACACTAAGTTTATGTCTTAAAGACATGTCCCAGAACACACCTCCATTGTCCTATACTCTAAGGATGTTTTCCTTCCTAACTGCTTATCTTCTGATCAACTCACAAATAATAAGGTCACTTTCCTTCTTACTTTAAATGAGGTGGATTAAATGAATCATTTTTTAAATTTAGTTTTCTTTCATGAAAATTCCCTTTGAATGTCACAGTACACCTTCTGTGGACTGGGTTCAGTTCTGTGACATAGGAAATGTCATAGTGGGTAAAACAGTTTCATCAGACCCAGCAAACCATCTTCTGTAGCATAGAAGTCACTGTTTGTGGTTGTTTAAAGAAGCAGCATAAGAAATATTCCTCCTGTATATGAATCAAAAAATATTAATATCGTATAGGATAATCATTGATGGTCTTTTTGTCTAGCTAATTTTCTGAACCCTTTTTAAATCTACTTTATCCTTTGGGCACTACAAAATCTTCTGACAATGAGTTTCAGGGTTGAAAAGTGCTGTGTGAGAAAAGTGCTTCCTTATGTTTACCTTAAACTAGCAGCATGATAATTTCATCAGTTGGTCCCCAGTTCTTCAAATATTTTCAATAGCAAACATGGCAGTTCATCTACTCTGTGATATTTATTATTTTATGTACTCTATAATTTTGTCCCTCAGTCATATTTTTCTCCCCAAAGACCCATAATCCTAGCCTAATTGCTCTTCACACAAAAACTTCTTCATATCTAATCTTTGCTGCCCTTGTCTGTTTCAACAATTTTTTCTCTTGGAAAAAGGGGGGACAGAACTTCTTACAGTATTCAGGACACAAGGTGATCCTGGCTTTATACAGAGGAAAAATGATGTCTATTATTCTGTTCTTGATGCTTTCTTTGTTGTTCCTATGATCTTCAGCTTTCACTGAGCACCTTTCAAAGAGCTAAACACAATAAATGTCTTTCCAAAATATCTATACCTCATTTATGAACCCATGGCAGTGTAAAAATTGTTAGGATTAGGATTATGCTTTCTTGCACGTATTACTTTTCATTTATCAGCACTGAATTTGGTCTCCCATTTTATCTCCAACCACTCAAAATCACAAGATCTGTTTACTCTTTTGTCGTCAGTGTTAGTTTTTGTCAACTTGAAGAATTCTGTAGTATCAGCAAACTTGGTCACCTCATTAAGCACCTGCTTTTCCAAATAATTTGTAACTGTGATGAACAGTACAGATCCTACCAAGGTTCCCTCTGTTTTTACTGACAATCTCTTTGCATTGCGAAAACTGTAATTCGATTCCTACACTTCACTCCCCATCTTTTCACCTACCATTCTGCTTTTCTCCATAACTTTAGTTAATCTTGGATGTGGTTGACAAGAATTTCATACAGGATTCCAGGTCCATTTTTCCCAATTACAAAGGGGTTGAGTGTAGTTGGTTTTATTTCATAAAACAGGAGATAAAGCTGCTTCTCTGACCTTTCAGAGCCCAGCAGCAGAGCAGCAAAGCGAACCCACATCCTCTGTCTAGTCCTGACCATTAAGCTGCCTCCTTCTTTGTACCACTGCTGTTGAACCTAGTCAGGACACAGTTATACTGAGTTTAAACATGTGTCACCAATACTTTTCCCCAGAAAATGGGAAGAGAAATGCGTACTTCAAAATGGACACCAGTCAGTATCAGCAGTCAGCAGTCATCTTCTTGACTGTCCATTCCTGTGTTTCCCCATAGCCTTCCAGTATTTCAGAAAACCATTGATTATCTCCATTGTATATTTTAAATTTCTATCTAATTTCTATTCAAATTAATTTTCTTTTTCTAGTCTGAGTTACATACACAGCACAGAGATACAGTAGCTGAATTCATATTTCTTAGCTTTATGGGACAGTTATTTTTCCTTTTTCTGGTCTAAACTTCCTCTGTCATTACTGTTTTTCCTTGTATTTTCTACAAGGAAATACTTAGCTTAATATGCCAAGTAAATCGTCTTGCAAATCTGGGTAAGCCCATCCAAAATCAGAAAGAAAGAATTGTACATAACAAAATCCTGATGTTTAGAAAATCAGCACTTTCCTTCATCACATAGTATCCATTCCTAATCAAAAGGAGTATTTCAACTAGCTGAATCAAAGCATATCTATGCTTACTCCTGCTCTTCTTTATGGCTAGCCCATTTCAGCAATTCACATTTTCACTAAGCATGTTGAGGATATGAAGAGACATTAAAACTTAGTGGTGTGACAACGTTGTGGAGGTGTATTAACTTAGTCGGCTTTCATGCTGACTCTGCAGTGATAAAAATGAGATGAACCAGTGGGTAAAAAATACATAGAGATATAATAACCAATCTGCTTCTTTCCTACTCATCTCTGGCTTCATGATGCTGAAAATCTCACTGGTTCAGCCTGGGGAAAGAAATCTTTCCATAATCCTAGAAGAGTTTACAATCTACCGTACAAATCAAAGTAATATGGTAATCAGCAGATAAGCACAATAACACATGTGGCGCTAAATGGAGTCTCTTGTTCTCTCATGGGGAGGAAGAGAGAGACTTATTTGTTCAATATACCATTATAAAATTATCTACTTTTAGGTAGAAAAAAACAACAGAGAGCACATTTTAAATTCCTATCTTTTGCTTTTTTTGTGAAACTTATTGATGAATAATTTAGAACTGTGTTTTAGCTATTCTCCTCTCTCTATAAAAATGTAATCGGACTTAATTATGCGTCATCACAGTAATAATAGTAAAAGAAATCCACTCCAGGGATGAGTAGAGCATACAGTGTTTTATGAAAAGTCCAAAAGACACTATTTTAATTTATACAAAGTGGGGTTTAGCACTTGAAATGCTTTTATTCATAAAATTGTTTCCAAGCATTTCACAGGCCTCCTACCAGTAAGGGGAGTTGCACAGCAGATGAATACAAAGGGTGGTGGCAGCCTTGGTTAAAGGCTGACAAGCTGATCAAGAGGATTTTATGCACTCATTCAAGAACTTAAGGTTGTTAAGGAATATTTTAAGCACCAGAAACAGATGAGATGATGGAAAACTTCTATTAACCCAAGGCAAATCTATTTAGTTGACCTCTATCTATGCCACGTCAACAAATCCATGATGTACAATTAATTAAAAACAAAATTAGCAACAGCTTTTGCTGTTGTTTCTTCAGCCAAGTGGAGAAATGTGTAAGGACCATTTCAAATTAGATCACACCAAGACAGTATTTAAAGCTATGTCCTAAATCCAAATTCACGTACACATTTTCATCAGAAGCAAAGTAGATTGGATACATACTTAGTGACTCAGAGGTGTAAAGTCATAAACAGTACAGCCAACGGCAATAAACATTGCATCATCTTAGAGGATAACATTTTTATTTCATTAAGGTACAGTAGCACATATCGCCAAACAGACATTCTGTTGCTAAACGATAATAGCCACAGTGGCTAAAACTAAATATTGTGTTACTGAGAGAGATGAGCAACTACAGAAAATGAAGCCAGCAGCTTTCCTGCTTTACATGCACACCCTTTCTCATGTGAAAACTCCAGAGCTCCTCTCTAAAAAGGCATATTCAGAACAATTTGCATCATAGTTATACTATCTTTATGTTCAGGTCACACATGCCATGGGAGTTTACTGTATTTCCTGATGGAGAAGGGGTTCACAGCCAGGTAACTGAGATGGCCATACTGTGGAAAAACAGAAGTTTAATAATCAAACAATGACCCAGCTCATTAACTGTAATTGCTTCTGTCCTCAGAGAGCTGACACAAAACATCCTTGTTTTCTAGCACAGAACATCTACCTATTCTGAGATGCAGTCTCTCAAATGCAGAAGGTTAAAATTTCACATATTAGTGCAGGAAAATCTGATTTATACATAACTTATATATTCATTATCGCTTAGACTTCCCTAGTACTACCATGATTTGTTTCTAAGACAATCCACACAGAGGCAATTTAAAAAGAGAAGTTGCTGGAAAACAGTATTCAAAGTTAATTTTCCCTTGTTAGTCCTTTTATCCTGTAAGTTTATACCAGACATCAGTTACTCAATGGACTGCAGTTATTGCAAAAGGGCCAGAATTTTGTTCAGCAATCTAAGTTACTTTAAGACAGTTCAAATGGACCAAGCTAAAAAGTGAAGCTCAGCTTTCAAAAATGAACAATGATTTTGGGGAATCAATTAAAAACCCTTTCAAACGCCTTGTCCTTAAGGAGGAAAAATGATCAGAACCTTCTGAAGGCCAAACCAGCAAGCCAGCGCAATGAGCACGCAACTGTGTACCCAACCTCTCTAATCACACTGGGACAGATGTTTGGTGCCAGCCCTCTTTACTTAAGAGCCTTTGAAGACCTTTAAGTTGTGTCACTTACGCTTGCCAGCCATGGCTTGCTCTCCTTCTTCCTTTCTTCACCTCATTTCAGAGAAAAGATAGATTATTGCCATTCTTTTGTCGTGGTTAAATAATTAATGTACTGAGCTCTCTATTCATGTCACAATCTCAGTAATGGCCTTTGTATTATTTCTTCTAGCAAAATATGCAACTTGGAAGTATTATTGTAATACAGATTAAAAACTCATTTCATCCAAACTGAAATCCCTTTGCATATAGTCTCTCCCAATCAATAATCCTTTTGGAGGTTTAGAAGCAGATTTCAGTTCAGATTACAGTTTCAGAGAAAAACTCATGGAGGTTTTCATGATATTGAAGCTAGTTCAAGCTACAGTGAAAATTTGCTTTCTTTTATGACAAAATTGATTCACTGCAAACAATACGTAACGCGTATGTGAAGTCTGCTTATATACCATTTCCTTAGTGCTATCAGGCTTCCACACATTCAGAGGGAACGGAGGAAATTGTAAAGTATAAGACACTAAGTTTTGCGTGGCTGATTTTCTTTCTTCTTTTTTTTCTTAGGTTCATAAAAAGTGGCTTTATAAAAAGTCAAAGGGCAGAATGAGTGTAACTAACTATGCTAATTGCATGGCGGGTTTCACTGCATATCACAAGGGAACAAAGCAAAGATAAAAATGGCATAAAACAATGGGCCCAGGAAAAGAGACCAAAAAAAATACCACGAAAGTCTGAAGAGATGCTGTAGCAGAAGGAAATAATTCACTGAAAAGTTGATGCTGAAAAGAAACAGAAATGAGTGGGTTGAATTGATGGGCATCCTTTCTCCCTTTAGCAATGCAGAGTTCAGCTGAAGTAAATTGAGTGCAGACTGTAATGTCAGAGACATGCATAGAAGAATGTCTCAAATGCACAGTTGTCTTCTGTGGGTCCATGATCCTCTTTCTTTCTCCACTTTCAGCTTTGATTCCCCATTTATTGTTTGATTGGTTTGGTGTTTTAATTGACATGAATGTGGAAGTGAGGCTAATATGAAGCCAAACTTTGTCTAAAGTGTTTATAAAATACAAGATTTCTGGAAAGAATTGGTATTTTCTGATAGGATTTAGTCCTTTCTCTTTAACCCCATCCTACTTCTGTAGGTTGGCTGTCAGTAGACTGCTAGGTAAGTAGGATCTTGGGCATCTAATTTAGATACCTAAGCTTAATCAACAAGAACTTCCTTTGTAAACCTCCAAAGGCACATATTTTTCTCTAGACTGCTAAAATGAAAGACTGAGCTCCCACACAGCCCTGTGGGAAATCACATGGCCAAGGCTAGCGTTGGCTGTACGTTGCCTGGTATGCTGGTACGTTTTATGGGAAAAATCAGCATGCTAAAGAACCAGCAGACTTTTCACATGTTCTAAAACATGCAGCAACCTATATAAACTTTGCATTTGATTACATTATTTTTTGAAGAAAAATCATTCAGCTCAAGAAACGATCATAAAAAAGCATGATTTTAGCAGCACAGTTCCAGTTTGCTACATAAGACAGTATGCAGAGATAGTTTAGCAGAAATTGATGCACTTAGCATTTGCAGCATCTTCCTAGTGCTTTAGGAATTTCAGGGGACAATAAATGTAGGCCACCAAAAGCTCCTAAGGCTAAATGTATGGATCATACTTTCCTAAACTCTCTGCTAATAGAATCACTATTGTTAAAGAAGTTTTAAGGAATTAATGTGGTTGCTCAGATTCTCACAAGGAACCTACCAAGGCTCATTACTAGTTGATGGGAGATTAATGTTGTGGAAAAAGGAGAGACTTCATGGAATTTATTAGCTTGCATGAGACATCTCTGAGATAGAATGAGAATACAAAAGGGGTTAAAGACTGCTGCAAAGTCTCCTACTGAGATAACTTGTTATACAAAAGGGTAAGTGCTAAAAAGCTTTCAAGCACTGCCTCACCTGACAAGGCTGGGAAAGTACGTATTATCTGAAAGGCAGACCATACTTTTGAGAAGTAAGAAGGATGATTCTTTTTTGGCTTGCAAATGTCTACCTATCAGACAGGAGGGGATTTAAATGGGAGTGTTCATTTGTCTGCTGCTGAGACGGACTTACTGGAAACAATTTTAACAGACAGCAAAAGGATAGTTAGAGTAGCATGAGTTCATCTTTTTTCCATTACAGAAGGTCTCACATCCTTGTCTCTCCTCCTCCTCCCAAAATAATAAATATTAAAAAAATTCTGAAGGTAATTCTTTTTCATCATCATCACTAGGAGCTGCTGGGTTCATGCTAGTCTTAACGACAGCATACTTCTTAAACTTGCCTTATTAAACCCATGGGATCAGAGCCTTTAGGTCATTAACTTTATCTTCAGACCAGCAGCCCACAGGAACAGCTGGGAACAAGGCCGGGGGCTTAGAGTGTTTGGAGCCTTATAATATACAAGAACAAGCAGTTATCTGAGATAAAATTAACTCTTTATGAAGTCACACACCATACAGATTGGGTTTTCTGGTGTCCTGTTTCAGTGCCAAGCTATGGAAATCAGCTACTGTCTTAAAGGCTTGGGTTACCTCAGGAAGGATGAATTAAAATGTATGGAATTTCAGAAGGTAGGGGAGCAGCCCGATCACATGAGACAAGTCTGAAAGTGATGACTGTGACATTGGGTGCACAACTTGCCCTGGATGGTGCTATAACAGTATCTTCTCTGTCCAGCTAATAAAATTTTAGGTGTTACCTCACAGGATGGTTGAGGTTGGCAAGAGCCTCTTGAGATCATCTAGTCCAACCCCCCGCTCCGGCAGGATCAGCTAGAGCAGCATTGTATCCAGTCAGGTTTTGACTCTCCAAGGACGGAGACTCCACAAACTCTCTGGGTAACCTGTTCCTGTGATTGACCACACTCATAATTAAAAAAAAAGAAAATTCTTGTGTTCAGATGTAATTTCATCTGTTTTAACTTGTGTCCATTTCCTCCTGTCATGTCACTGGGCACTAACCGAGAAAAGCCTGGCTCCCTCTTCCTTATTCCCTCCCATCAGGTATTTACACACATTGATAGGATGCCCCTGAGCCTTCTCTTCTACAGGCTGAACAGTCCCAGCTCTCTCAGCCTCTCCTTATATAAAAGATACTCCAGTCCCATAATAACCTTTGTGGCCCTGTGCTGGACTCGCTGCAGTATGTTGATGTCTCTCTTCTACTGAGGAGCCCAGAACTGGACACAGTACTCCAGCTGCTGCCTCACCAGTGCTAAGCAGAGGTGAAGGACCACCTCTCGACCTTTTGCTGTGAGCGTTCTTTGCTATAGATCATGGTCATCTTGCTGTCAAGGTTTTGCTCAGCAAGCTGCTTTCCAGCCAGTCAGCCCCCAGCATGTACTGGTGCATGGGGTTAACCCTCCTGAGATGCAGGGCTTTGCATTACCCTGAGCTGAACTTTGTAAGATTCCTCTCTGCCCATTTCTCCAGCCTGTCAAGGTCTCTCTGAAGGTGGCACACCAGCTGGTATACCACCCAGTCCCCTCAGTTTTGATCATCTACAAACTTGCTGAGGGTACACTCCATCTGCCTGCCTTTTTCCTGGTAAGGTTATGTGAGATGAACTCCATTCTATGTGTGCATGTTTTTACAGCACCCACCTTAATGTGACCCTGAACTTAATGCAGATATATAGCTTGTTATAATGTAAATTAATAAAATAATAACTATGTTCTGTAAATCTTCCTTACCCCTCAGAAACTAATGAAAGCCACCATCAGAGCAGAGGAGTGACAGTCAAACATCAAGAAAAGGAGAGAAAGAGGAAAAAATTAGGCTGGAAGAAAAATATTATTCCTATAGAAAAGAAAACTGAGGTCTTGTCTACAAGAAACTCAGGAAATTGAAAACATTAATAAAAAGTATGAAGCTAAAATGGATTTGTTAAATCTCACAAACCTTTTGTAGACACATTTGTTCAAAATTGAAGTGGTTAAATTTGACTTAGCTTAATTCATTTGTAGTATGTATTAAATTAAACAAAATTAAGGTCCTCTCTACTTCTAACAAGGCTGTCTACACAGGGATTTAATGCAGCTGAAGTGTGAACTTTAACATTTAATTTGGATTGACTTTCCTAAATGTCCCAATGCAGAAGAGTCCTATTAGCTTCCACAGTGGCAAAAATTAAAATCAGACAACAGGCAATGGATGCTAGCCGGGTAATGGTAAAAAGTAATTAAAAGAAGACAAAGAATCTTTCCAGAAGGAATTATGAGAAGCCACAGATTCTGGCCAAGAGGTGATCAAAGCCGTTACCAGCAAACAGGAAAAGAGCCAGCAACAGATGAAGGGTAATCATAAAACAGATCAAATACTGTCAGTTAGAGACTGGCATTGCAGAAGATCTGGAGCATACGAAAAGACACAGAATTACTGTTTTTAAATGCCCAGATGGAACTGGCAAAAAGGAAGAGAAAAAAACAGCTAGACTATTACAGATAGTCAAAGAAATGGAAGAATTTTTAAAAACCAGAAGATTCTCTTGGCTCTAAAAAAAAAATTAAGAGACATAGTTAACGAGCCTTTAGAGATGCAGATGTGTCAAAATTGGAAGCTGGAAGACCAATTACCTTGTAGAAGGGAAAGACACTTTGGTTACAAGTAATAATGACTATGGGGCCTTCCACCTTTATTTCATGGCACAATGAAAAGACACTGGGACTCGTATTGTACCTGCTCAGGTAATAGAACTATTTAGTACCTGTAAGGGAAACAGTGACTGATGCACACAGTGCTTGCTACCTATTTCTAACAAGTAATAGACTGTACAGAAGTGAAAACTGAGCAAGATTTCTGATTTAAATAGATTCCAAAATAAAGCAAATTCTTAGCCAAACTAATCATACAGCACCATAGGTGTATGCTTTGACTTCTTCTAGAATGGTTCTCTGCACCTGTACAGAAAGACTCATTACAAAAAATTAGAGCTTCACCTGTTCTCCAGATGGGTCACAGTGACTGAAAAGTAAGGGTACAGCTCCACTGATGAGCTTTGCTATCAACTCATGCTGTCCCATGTTGCAAACAGCCCAGGGACTAGCCAGCTGACACACTGAGTAGCCTCTTTCTATGATGCTCATCACATCATTCTTCTGTATATGACAGAGTTCTGAAAATGCTATTTTTCAACCTTAGCAGCCAAATGGGACAACTCTTTTGAGGGTTTGTCCTTTGTCTTACTCTCCAGAGTGAAATACTTTTTTAAAAGAATAACCATCTGATACTTTTTTCCTCACAAATTTCTGAAGCCATAACATAGAGTCGAATCACGCAGAGCCAAATCAAGCAGATAAACAGGTTTCCATAAAGCACCTGCCTCCTTCTTACCTTACATGCTCAGGTCCAAAGCAAGAGATGAACAGAGGCAAGCTTCAGCCTGGAGACTCCTTGGTAGTAGAGCACAGCAAGCCGTATGAAAATCTCAGACTTTAGTGATATGGCAGTGGAGCCTACACTGGTAAATTGAATAGTGCAGGAGATTAAATATGAAGAAAATGAACTTAAATGAATTCTCAGTGTTTGGGTGTGCTGGTTTTGGCTGGGATAGAGTTAATTTTCTTCATAGTAGCCAGTATGGGGCTATGTTTTGTATTTGTGCTGGAAACAGTGTTGATAGCACAGGGATGTTTTCATTATTGCTGAGCAGTGCTTACACGGAGTCAAGGCCTTTTCTTCTTCTCACCCCACCCCACCAGTGAGCAGGGTGGGGGTGCACAAGAAGCTGGGAGGGGACACAGCCGGGACAGCTGATCCCAACTGACCAAAGGGATATTCCATACTGTAGGATGACATGCTCAGCAGATAAAGCTGGGGGAAGAAGGAGGGGCAGGGCATGTTTGGAGTGATGGCATTTGTCTTCCCAAGTAACCGTTACACGTGATGGAGCCCTGCTTTCCTGGAGATGGTTGAACACCTGCCTGCCAATGGGAAGTGGTGAATGAATTCCTTGGTTTGCTTTGCTTGCGTGTGCAGCTTTTGCTTTACCTATTAAACTGTCTTTATCTCAGCCCACGAGTTTTCTCACTTTTACTCTTCCGATTCTCTCCCCCATCCCACCAGGGGGGAGTGAGCGAGCAGCTGTGTGGGGCTTAGTTGCCGGCTGGGGTTAAACCACAACATTGGGTTAGAATTAGCCCAGAAGAGTGCAGCACAGACAGAATCTGAGAAAAGCTTAATTTGGCCTCTCTGTGAAAGACAGTTATACATCAGTTTTGCCTGTGTTCTCAGTTTCGCTGAAAACTTGGTTTGCCATTTATAAGGCATAGGTTATATGTAAGTATATTTTCTATACCCACCACTAGAATGCCGGAAGAAATACAGTTTGTAACCAAATTTATGCCAATACCTGCTCTTAGAGCCCTCATCTGTTACCTTGCTGAAATTTCACACTTCATAAAGCAGGAACTAAATCTAGCCATATGCAATTTATTCTTGCCTAAATTAATTTACAGCAAAAAGACTTATTTATTTCCTGCCCTTGGTATAATCTGATTGGCTTTTGTGACAGCTGTAAAAGGAAAGCTGCTAAGAGAGACAATCACATCCAACAAAGAACATGCTAATGAAATCAGACTTTCTAAAAGGAAGTGATTTTGACAGATTAGAAATTATAGCTTTGTATGGATACTACCCAAGTTGTCAGCCCCTCTTCCCACAGTAACAGCAGGCTCTGTTAAATTTGAGGAACACTCTGTCTGTTCACCATGTTATATAAAATCAACCTTTAGCCATATCTGGGTGATTTCCTACAGTGAAAGACTCAGAAACAGAAGGTAAAAATTCCCCATTTGGCATCTTAATCTTCTATTAATGATGCAACCTGTACTGTACCATCTGAAAAACATGAATCAACACTGAGCCCACCCTTCCACAAATAGAACTCTTTACCCTATAATGTGGTGATCTTTCTCTTTCTAATTGCTTCTTACAGGTTTTTAAAAGGCACTTTAGTCCTTAAGTGTAAAATTTGCATTCAAACTACTGTACAAAGAAATACTAACAATGATTTTGAAGTAATTCCTTCTAACAAAGAGCACAGACTTCTGATCACACACCATCGGAGAAGATGGAAGTGTACATGGAGCATTTTTCTTATCTCATTAGCAGCCATTAGAAACCCACAGGGGGAGCATAATGACCAGTGGAAAAAGGGCAGAGCAAACTTCAGTGAACAAAACAGATGTTTAGTGCATATAGATATTATACAACACCAGCATCAAACTAGTGAGTTTGGCCATTTAGGGCATCTCCTAGGAAACCATCAGATAACATTAAAAGATATTGACTAACATAAAAAGAGCTGCAGGGGAAACGGTGTATATTTGATAGAAATGGGATGTGCTTCTAAATGCAGCAGTTCTAATTTCTGCTGAGGAAAAAAAAATGGTTCTATTTTTCTAGATGCATATTGTGGGTTTGGTTAAAAGGCTTAAAATTTGCTGTATGTTTCCGTTTCTTGACATTGCAGTCTTTAACTAAGCAGCGTATAAAATGCAGTGCAAAAGCACATTGCAAAGCAAAAGAATATAAAAAACATCTCTTAAATCTGTTGCAACTTGTATGACACGTAACATTGTTTTGTTGTTCTTGTTATTATTTTCTTTTTCCTGCCAGTTCTTTCTGGCAGGAAATTTTCCAGAATTGTCTGAGAGTTATAAACTGGCAAAGGTATTGGGCACTTCATTTCCTTTATGGTCCTTTAAGGAAACCTTCTTCACATTATGCCAAAAAACACTTTAATTGACCAGGACCAATTGGTAACATGTCCATCACACCATGTAAAGTATTGTCACTCATAACTACAACATTTCACCTCTGTGTTTTGTCTGGGAAGAGAATGCATTTGATTCTCTGATACATTTTCATTTCCTCTATCAGATTTTGTGTCTGATCAACAATGTTTATTGCCTGATAGTTTCTTTTTAGAGTGTTAAGGACACCTTTTCCACTGTGATTACTGGTTTGCCCTCTCTGCAGTCAGCAAGCGGAAAGGTTAGCTCCGATTTTGGCTAATGAGAACTTTGCTGATCTGTTCAAGTTGGCTGTTACGCCTTTTGGGCATGACCAATCAGAGCATAAAGTGTCGGGAGATTTGCTGTTTCTCTCCAGCCCTGGCGAATTACTTCCTGCGGTCTACCAGACCATCAATTCTCTGCCCAGTTCTCTATATCTGTGGCAAGGGATAGTGGCACGTACTCACCTCTAGATAAATCACAAACTATTCATGCATGTTGTGCTCCTTCTTCAGTTTGGTACATTTGCTTAATGTGTTCGGGTCAAGTTGTATCATCAGTTTAGCTGAATTCATAAAATTAGGGGGGAGGCAGGGATAGAGTATGAAGAAGGGAAACACTTCATGAACACTGGTGTTTTATTTTTCTGAGTTGAGACTAATCTAATATATACAGACTTCTCTACAGTACAGCTGCATTGGATCAATAAAGGTAGTTTTAAAGGCAACCAACCCAGCCCCTGCATGCCATGGAGTTAAGCTTGGTAGAGAGCTGGGGAGAACTGAGGAGCAGATAGTGGATCCATTGCTGAAAAGATCATAGAATCATAGAACCATAGAATCATAGAATCATTAAGGTTGGAAAAGACCTCTAAGATCATCAAGTCCAACCATCAACTAACACCACCATGCCTCCTAAACCAGGCCGTGGAGTGCCACGTCTACACCTTTTTTGAACGCCTCCAGGGATGACGACTCCACCACCTCTCTGGGCAGCCTGTTCCAATGCTTAACCACTCTTTCGGTAAAGAAATTTTTCCTGATATCTACCTGATCTACCCTCTTAATCCTATAAACCTTATGGCTGCTCCAGCTTTCCCTAGCTCCTGTATAATACTCCTGTATATATCTCAAGTTCTCCTGGGAGGCTACACACATTAGTGTGCAGAGTATGAGCACAGCACCAACACGCTGCTTAGGTGTCCCTATTTTTGGAGGTGATTGTCATCTGGCTAACTCAAGGATCAGAGATTTATGAAGGACAAAGGTCTGCCTTCTTCTAATTTGACCCAGGAGACTCTGTTATATAACAGACAAGCTATCAAAAAACCCTCTCTGAAGTATAAACCTAGCTGAACTTCTTTTGATGTTTGTGTTTTATTTTCCAGATGGAGCACTGCCAAATAACAGCTGCATAGACAGTTAAGCTTGATCATTTACAGAACTGCAAAGGGTTTGATTGATCAGCTTAGATTTCAGCAATTTTGTAATATGCTTGGGCACCAAAGGAGCAGAGCAGGTTGGGAAATGCAAAGAGGAACAAATATTCTATATTCTGATTGTGTCCTTCACACAAAATTACAAGCATTTTCAACAACAAAGTAATTCACTTCATCCAATAGACTGCCTGCAAGTTCAGGACAATAAAACTGAAGAGCATCTTTAACTGACAATTTAAGCTCAAATAATTTTTGACTGGCAAGGTGTGGTATCATCCAGAAGAACTGATGCTATAGTAGTAGCTTCAAATTACGGGGTTATAGTGTGTCTACTCAACATGCAGCTCTTATCAGGGGAGATAAGGGGAGGGATAGGAAAGAAACAGATAGCAATAAATGATTTCTGTAAGCTCTACAGTTAATTAAGGGTAAGAATTTCTATACATATTTATACTTGAGTAGAACTCAGAATAAAAATTAAAATGGAAGATCTTGACTGACACTGAGTACATATTGTAATTCTCCTTTCAGCACCATTTTCCTATTCAATCCTCTGCATGACTTTTTTAAGAGAGGTCTGGGGAAAAAATGCATCTCCCTGTCAGCAAAGGAAATTTGAAACAATGTCGTTTTCTGAAAATGGTGGTTTACTGAAATTACATGTTTTTGTTAAGCCAACCCATTCCACCCCCTACCCCAAAATAATTCAAGGCAGGTTGTTGTGTCAGCAGTTGTCAGTCTTTGTTAGTAAGCGTCAGGGCTGAGATAACCACTAATGTCCTTCTCTAGCTGATGAGTATAAAGGACATTAAAAGCAGAGACTAAAACTCAGTATTTTGGAAATAAAAAAGTAAAACTCTGTCCTAGGTTTTCCATAAGCAGTAGAACTGTTAGCACATTTTGTAATGGGCTTCTCACCCCAATAGAGCTAAATAATAGTCCAATAACTGTAACCTAGAAATGCACCCCATTGTAAAAGTTAATTAAATATTACAATAAATCAAGCAAAAAGAACTACGTTGAAAAATCCCAAGTAGTTTAAACAGAAATGGACCACTAATACTAGAATATACATCTAACAAGGTAGAAACATGTGAGATTAGAAATCCCTGAATCAAGATGGATGGGTTAAAAGTTAGACCTAAGCAGTAATCAGACTCTGGTCAGTTCACCCAGAAATTACGTTTTAACATTTTCAAGAAGAGGCTTTTTGGACTAAAATCATTGAATATATGGTCTCTAAAATTACTGCTTCACATCACAAAACCTGGTCTTAACTGATAAACTTTACTGACTGGGACATTCATATCAACACAAATACACCCAATGATCCCCACTGGATCAGCAGGAACGCCAGAATGATACAAACAGGAATCCATTTTTTCTTATATCCTGAGAGCATTGATATTGGCTTTTCCCCAGTTACTATCAGAATGATTGTATTGCTTCTCCAAATGATGCATCTCTTTTGTCAGAAAGAAGGAAAGTTTCACAATGACTATCTCAAGATTCAACGTCAGAATCATCTGCCACTTCTCTTTAACTGAGTAGCTTTTAAAAAGGGACACACATAGACACTGATTAACTAGCTCAATGCTTTCATAGTACCACAAATGTTTTTTGCTTAATTCTTCTTTGTTTGTGCACTTTTTAATTATGTATTTTCTACTTTAGAAAGTGCATTTCTTTTCTTTAGTATTAATTTTCTTGCGCCTGTGCAAGATATGGTGGTTGAAGGACTCCTCACTATAAATCCCTAATCAGGTTTAATAGTTTAATGCTGCACAGTAACAAGGTTGTGTTAAAGCAATTGACCCTTCAGATCAGCTGATTCCATGGAAATTAGAACAGCACGTCTTTACTCCTTCCCCCTCCCACATGTCTCACTTAAGCATAGCTACCTCAAAAGTAGGCATCTATTCTGGAGAGTTGGGTCCCCTCTACAGTGAATAGCAAGAAATAGGTGCAATTTATCTTACAGTACTTATCTCAGGATAGGGTCAATTGCCCTCTGCACTGCCTACATCTCTCCATTGACTTTACAGGAAGCTTAAAAGAATTCGCTTAGAGAAGACATCTAACTTTTAGATGGATAATGTTAATCGAGGTGAATCCTTGCTGGATGTCAATATATGATTGCTACAATGCTGGCTGTCTTATCCGAAATGCCACCTCCATCTCCATTGTCATAGATGACTCTGACTGTAAAGTGCAGATCAAAAGATACAGCAGATTGGATGGGTTTCCGTTGTAATGTGGATTTGCCTGAAAGATACTTTGATTACTGTATCTATACAAGTAGTGTTAAAGATACACCTGTGTGCTATTAACAGGACTTTTAACTCAGAATATTTCCTAAAAAATACATCTATTCACTGTTCAGCATCATCTTCACTATGTTCCAGAGCTTGGTATTTTTATTGTATTAATGTTTATATTTTATCCATGATATTTCTTCTCATAAACAACCTACCAGCCAAAAGCTTCTGGTTTATTGCACCAGAGCTTGACTACGTCTGGCTTTCAATCACAGTTTTACCATCTCTCTGAAAACATCTTTGGTCTTCTGGGTAACACAAGTCCTGTGGCAGGCTAAACAATTCAGAGAAAAGGTCAACTAACTGTCGAAGCAAAGCATGAAGAAAGCAAAACCCACTGCACAGCTCAGAGCTGTGAAGTTGCCAGGAGGCTGGGGAGCTCATGCAAAGAAACTCCCTGCCTTCCACGCTACGCTGTGCTTAGGTCTCAGGATTTTTAAACCTTCAGATTTTCAGATGCTCTCCTCACTTTAAATAGCAAACGGGAATCAATTTGTCTGTCAGCTGGAGAAAGCACTCAATATGTGAGACAAATGGGGATTTGATTTGGGGCCCGGGGTGGGAGACAGTTGCCTGAGACAACTTCAGAAGACAACTGCATAAATAATGCCAAGATTTTTTTCCCTGCCATATTTCTAGGTTTCCCAAGGAAGACATCAAGGCACGTTTGACAGCAATCACAAGGCTGGGCCTACGTACGGTCTGCCAGGGTGTGAAAAACTGAGAGACGTAACACTTGAGAATACCTGAAGAGGACAACCCTGCCATGGGTAGGAGGTCTCGACGATCTTTCCCACAGCCGATTCATGCCAAGAGAAAATCCTGCTGTGCTCTGCAGCAACCTGGGCTCCATGAACCAGGCTCTGGTTGCTGTAAATCCATTCAGCTCCAGCAAGACCTTCACAACAGCCAAGCCCTGGCAGTAGAGCAGGGATAAAGAAACTGTCAGAAAGCCATTTTGACGGCCAGCACTTTATCCTCTGACACAATACAGTTGTAAGTTATACAGGAATTTCACAGTGTGTAATAGTAATATGCACAAGGTAAAAACTTTAAGTCATTAGCAGTATAATTTATTAGCCAAGTTGTGCCAATGCCTATCAATCAGACTTTAAGGTTGGTTCCAGAGAGGTTTTTGATCTTCCTCATATTGCTTTGCTTTTCTTCTTCCATGGCAGCATTAGCAGGCGACAGTTACATTATATATCTACCCAGTACTCTGGTGAGAGACCATTATGTTCACAGATCATTACTGACATCCTGACATTTGTCATCTCCTTTCATAGCAGTTAAATCTTGCTTTATCTGTAAATGTCACCACGTCATTTATTCATGAAAAGGGGTCACATTCCCAAAATAGTACACTCAGCTTTTAAAAGGGAAGTTGGTTTTATTCACTGTGGTAATCCTTGGACAAACTTCACTGCTGCTAAGTACTTACTTTTTTCCCTGTGCACTTGTTTACATCTCCACATACAGATTTCAGGTTTTTGGGGGTTTTTTTGTTTTGTTTTGTTTTGTTTTTTTCAATAAAACCTTAACAGGAAGGCAAATGATCTGGATGAGAAAAATAGGTGTTTATTTTTTCAGCTTCCTACATTTAATCCACATGGATTTATCAGCACTGAATTTACTGTTGCGAAGTATAATTTTAATTTGACATCGTACTGGCTGAAAACCCACTGGTTGACTATTTTTACTAAGGCTTTGGCAAGTAGTTCTCAGCTGGACTGTATTTCAACCTCACAAAAAGGTAGTTTAAATAATCCTTGATAATAACACTTTCTCTTTTTCATCTTCAAAGGTCTTGAAAGTTTAATTAATAAAAGTCTAGGCCTACCCTGTGAGATATGTGGATATTCTTGTCTAAAAAGTAGAGAAAAGAAATAGAAGCTGAGGCAAGCAGGATGCATAAAGGACTCTTACTGTGTTCTTGGAGGAAAAGAATCAATCCCATGTGCAGAGTCTGAATTTAGGAGGGCAGAGGCTCCCTCTTACACTGTTTATGTACCAACATACATCCTTCCTGCAATAGGATTTCCTTTATCAGCTAAACTTATATCATGCTTCCCTTTTATACCTGTTCAGACACTGACATTTTAGGGGATGTCTTGAGGTGGTTGCGTTTTCTTGGTATTTACAGATTTCTCTTTCAAGTTCTTGTTCAGTTTTCCCTTGCACTCATCCTTAACAGCCAGGTCTATCATCTGGAGCTCCATCTTACTCGGGTTATCATTGTAGCACTAGCACTATTTCTGGAAAAAAATGGGCTGTGGCCAAATTTTAGGGCCAGATTCTGAGGTAGCATGAATTATCTTAACAGTTGGGATCCATATGTATATTTATATATGTATATACATATAGCTTATCTAGTGATCTGCCATCTTGAGGTTTTCTATAGTGATAAAAAAGTAGCAGCTCCCTTCTCTATGGTAATTTCCAAATAATTTTACAAGCCGTATGAAGTGTATGCAGCAATTATTTTTCACACCACTCACAGCAGCTGCTTTATGAGCTCAGCAATGCTACACAATAGCTGAAGGTAGAAAACAATAAAAACTAAGGCCTGAGTTTACCAGAGGGCTAAAAGGGCTGCAGCTCCTCGATTAACGTTGCCCCCTGAAGCATATAATCAACAGCTGGATCCATTTCTGAAACTGTCACTTGTCTTTGAAAACAAAGAGAATAATTTAAGTAAACTGAACAGTATCATACAAACACAGGATAATTCAGGTTGGGAGGGACCTCTGGAGGTCATCTTTGCTGAAGGCAAAGCCACATTAGATCAGGTTGCAGGGCTTTGTCCATTTGAGTTTTTAATATCTCATCAACAACTTGTTTTCCAGTCTTTGACAACACCCACGGTGAAAAAAAACATTCCTCATATCTAATCTGAATGTCCTGTGTTCCAGTTTTTGACCTTGGCTTCTCATCCTCTCACCACACCCCTCTGATACCCCAGAGCCTCCTCTGCAAGCTGAATATACCCACCTCCCTCAGACTCTCCTCCTACACCTTGTGCTCCAGCCTCCTGACCAACGGTGTCCTCTGCTGGACTTAACTCCAGTTTGTCCATGTCCTTCTTTTATTGGGATGCCCCAAAGAGCATGTGTGTGGATGCCGCTTGGGTTGCCATCTCACACATGCCAAATCAAGGAGGGAATCATTCTTCTCAGCCTTTTCCTGCACTGCAAGACAGCGCTGCTGAGGTGAAACCCTCTTCCTCCAGGTGTCACTGGCGAAAATCCTGCACATTTCATTCAACAAGTCATTCAGGTTGCCATAGTTTCTGCTTCAAATTTTCAGTGTCTCGTTTCCTGCCAAGTTTCCTGCCACAATTTTTTCCCCAGTATGTCTTTACAACTTCCAGTTATGTGATTTTTGAGACCAGCTGGAACATAAATGCTCAGAGCTAAAGAATAAATAAAATGGTTGCTTTCAGAAAGTTAACGGACTAAATTCTCCTCTGTGCCAACTATCTGTTGAAGTCAGGGTCATTACATCTACTTAAACCAGCTGAGAATTTCATCAAGTATTTGACCACAGTTTCCGATCACACCAGGTGTGGGACCAGCTTTCCTGGGGAAATCTGTAGTATTCCAATTATGCTGAGTACTCAGTTTAGACACACGCTTACTTTTTGACAGCATTGACCATATCATATTTTCCAAACAATAACAACCTCTCTTCCCAACTGAAGATTGGCTCCTGAAATTTGTCTCTACAGTACTTTTTGCCAAACCAACAAAGAAGGTCACAGAATAAACCTTTATTTGTAACTATTATATTTGAAAGACTTCAGTATCAATATAAGAAAAAAAATACTGTAATTGCACAGATTTTTATAGGATTTATTAAGAATAGAATATGTCCATAAAACTTCCTGAAAATAGCTTTACTGGATTGTAGATTCATAGAATAGTTTGGGTTGGAAGGGACCTTTAAAGGTCATCTAGTCCAGCCCCTCTGTAGTAAGCAGGGACATCTTCCACTAGATGAGGTTGCTCAGAGCCCCGTCCAACCTGACCTTGAATGCTTCCAGGTATCGGGCATCTACCACCTCTCTGGGCAACCTGTTCCAAAACAACCAAAATGTTCTAAAACAACCTCTACTTAAGGCTTCAGGGGAAACTTTTTCCTTTCAGGATCTCTACTGATCATATTGTGCAAGACAACAGATTTACTCTAAAGAAACACATACAACTTTTTCCTTTTGAGATGAAGGGTAACACATTGTTTAAAGATTTCACTACAATAAGGCAGAGTAAGTAATGACCATCAGCAGGAGGGGGACTAAGGCTCTGAAAGCTTATTTTGCTGTAGGTGTACTTTGCCATGTGAAAAACATAATGGATGTAATTCTGGTTTCATGAAAGCCAATGGGAGGTTTGTCACAGGCTTGAGTGATGTCAGGAACTGACACCATTTCTCAGGCTGCCAGTAGTTTTTTCATATACCATGCAGTATTCTTGGTGTGAACTGAAAGATCCTACAATTAACTTCACTTTAGTTTACAGAAAGCCATATTTTTTTCTCTCTCTCTTTGCTTTCTTCTGCTCCATTTTTTGTAGCTTTCCTAAACATACTGTAAAGTCATACATGCAGGAAATGTTTTTGTTTGAAGCATATTATTAATATCTCTTTGTGTGTGTGTATGTGTGTGTGTGCGCACATGTATGTCTATATGTGTGTGTACAGAATCTTTTATCAACCATTAAAACGATATTGTGGATATTAAAAGAATTCTGTTTTCTCTACTCACCATGAAGCCTATTTTCTCCTGATAACTACAGCAAACTCTATTGACCTCTGGAGACTTGCACTTATATTACATATTGCCTGTTAAAACAATTGGAAAAACAACTCCCCACTTAAGCAGAAGCTGCACTGGTTCATGTGAGATTTTGTTCCTGAATCTTTAAAAGGAATTTTGAGATCAAATGCTGACAAAACAAGTACTGTATTTCTTATTGCCAGATTAAACTAGTAAAAATGATCACACTCCCCCCCAAAGAGTCCCTTTTGTTTAGAAAATTCTTTTATTTTTTTCTCAGCACCTTTAATCTCTATTACTTTCAGAATTATCCTTCTTTATGTATTCATGTAAATCAAAATCATTGGCTTCAAACATACATCTGCTTTCCCGGTGTTACTCCCAGCTTACAGCATGTTTGTATTACCAATTCCATCTACCCACTGATCAATTGTTTGACCAAGCACCTCTCCAGTTTATGGTCTCAAAATGTTTGTTTATATCAAATGCTGACCAGTGACAGTGCCGCTTGTTGAACAGTAGTGCCTATCATGTACGAAAATTGGATCACAATAAAGGACGCTGAAGCAGGGATAATCCACTTTTTTACTGACATCTGGCTTATAGCTATGGCTCACATTCCATGCAGAGACATCGCTCACAGTGAAACTGAATGAGTGGTAAGTGACAAATGGTGGAAAGACTACCTTCTAAATTCAAGGTTTGGTAGACATTTTTATGCTTTGGTTCACAAAGATGCCTACACATGCCGGTGGTATTCTGGACAACATTGATTACAGACTGGAGCACTAGAGGTGACTGCATAGAAAATTAGGGTAATATGTCATAAGACATAACTAATGATGGATGGTCTCCTGCTCCATGGCAGGCATTCAACTGAGGGTCTACACAGTGAGGCTCAGCACAGTCACAGCTTAAAGTCAAGTGCCCAGAGGCAGGTAAGGAAGTCCTGCTGTTAGCTGAAACCTCCAGATATCTCTATCCAAGGAGGAAAGTTAGCTCCCCCGAGAGGTGGTTCACATCTGGGAGAGTTATCAAGCACAGGGATGCCAGAGCCAACCCACAGGGTTTGCCAGCAAGGAAGGCATCTCAGAGCTGCCACTTGGCATTTCTGTGAGACTCGGATGCAGAACCTGAGCACATTTCTGAGCACAGACCTGTAGCTCTTCCTCTGCCTAGTCAGTCGTTAAAGGATTTGGCATTCAGTTACAAAAGCTAGGGATTAGGCTACCCCCAGCCTGTGGGAGAGCAAGCAGACAGCTCCTATGTTCCAAGAATATCCAGATAGCTGGCAAGGACTCTGCCTGTAAGAGCTAAGTCATGTACATGAAACCAAAAGGAAAAAAGCCAAGACTTATACTGCACTGTCTAGGACTTACAAGTCAGTAGGAGGAAAATCCTATGATCTGACTGTCTTCTCTGTAGACTATCCAGTTGTCTGTCATTGTGAAAAAAAGAACGAATTCACCGTTCTCTTACTGCCAGGCCCTTACATCACTGCACAACAGTTTTAGTAGAACTTAATACAATCAGAGAAGTTCACTCAACAAACTGGGCTCTAGAGAGACCCTAGGTGTATGAATGGCTGTTTGCTGAATTACTCAGGAGACAGATTTCCTAAGCAGCAAGCATAATAAATATGTGATCCTCCTGTGCATTCCCAGTGGTAGAATTTTGGGTGTGTGGCGCAAGATTTTCCCCAAAAACCTTTAACAGCTGGGACAAATCTGATGACAAGCAGCCTTGGAGAAGTTTTCCTGAATTCTACAGAATTTAGACTTCATCATGTTGCTTGATTGACACATTTGGTTTTTAAGTGTTTTGCTGATTTCCTAACTGTACCATAGACAGCAATCATTTTGGTCCACTATTGCTGTCAGTGGAACACACAGTGGCAGCACTGTTGGTCTACAGAAGACGTGAATTTCTGAAATGCTTCAGAAACAGTTCAGTTTTCCCCAGCAGAAATGTGTTCCATACAAACCCCAACATTCAGTGAAACTTGATTTCCTTTTCCCCTCCATGCAGAATATACAGTAGCATCAAAGGGAACCATTCACGGTCATGGAGGAGAAAAAAATATATCTGTATATTAGGGAACCAGGTGGAGAAAAGCCAGCCTTTATATAAATGTAACATCTGTGGCTCACTCTCCCAGCTGTAGAGTGTGCATATGCTGAGGACTTTTGACCAGACACATACACAGCTAAAAGCACGAACAGTGAGCCTGTATAGTATTGTATTAGAAGGTTCTGTCTCAGCACAATATGTTCAAGTACAGAGAAGACATCCCAAAACACATTTCATCTATTAAAAAGAGTTATGTAGATAGGCTCATAAGGTAAGTTTTATTCCATGTTCTGAGACATGTGTTATGGTTTTTATGCTAAATTTTGAATAGAAGGAATTTGATGTGGGATGAAAGATTTGAATAGTCCTAAGAATAGCAGAAGGGATTATTGGGTAATTTGCTTCACCATCTCTTTTACAACCCTATTTCTTAAACATCCCCCACCTGTGCTCCTACCACGCCATCAAAAGTTGGCTGACATTTTCCACAGTGCTTTACAAGTGTGGCAGAATAAGAAAAGAACAGAACAGATCTGCAATTATAACCTACTGTATTTCAAGACACTTTAACACAGGTAACTGCAAGACATAACTTACTGAATCCTAAATAAATCCCTTTTCTGATCCTCTGAGGATTACTGAAAATCCAAATAAACCATCTGGCTATTACACATTCATTTGCCTAGCAAGTATTTTGGATGCCCTCCCATTAATATGTCATTTGAAAGAATATTTAGTTCAGTGGGAGATGAAGCGTCACAACACAGGTCATGCCTAAATCAACAGAACAGCTTGTCTCTCTCATAGCCAATCTACATATAATTGATTTTCAGCATCCACATTCAGTGAAGAAAACTGTTTCTTTGAGAGATTCAAGTGCCACATTTCACAGCTCTCTACGCACAACTTTGGGCAAGGTCCATCTTCCACTGCTAAAGCATCAGTGAAAAATTATATATTGCAGCATTTCCAGATGATGTTCTACCTATTGCAGCTGAGCAAAAAGTCATAAAACAAAGTTAGAAAAATGATAACTGAATTTATTAAAACCTACTTTCAAGCTTCTCTTTTCAAATGACTTACACTGACTGCCACCCACACAGCACCATGTTCAGTGTTAGTGAGAGGTATTAAGTAGACTCAGTTTCCTCTTCTTCCTCTGCACACTCTTGGTTTTGGGAACAAAGAAATTCGCACATAAGTTGAACATATGAGCAGACATTTAACATTATCACCAGTCTGAGGTAATTTCCATAATAACAAACCGCCATAGGATACCAGCCTAGGCCACAGTACTAGAGCTGAATTACACAACATCAGTGTGTAATTTGGATTCCAGTCTGATTACAAGTCTTAGCACGTAGCTACTTCACTGCTAACAAGGCGTCACACCACTTTGGTACAAACACCCACAAAACTGCGAGGTATCTGAAATAGACTGGGTAGAAATTTGTGGGTTTTGGATTTTCCAAGCTCACCCACAGACAATGACGCAGATACATATACAGATCCTTGGAAACAGCCCTGTTGTGAAGGAAGGTTGCATAGCCAGGATACTGCACCACTCTTTGGAAGAGGGGGCTCCTGGACAATGCAAACTGTGGGGAGGAATCACCAGGGCACTTTTCCCTCACCATTCTGCTAAACCCACACTTGAATCTGCTCCAACTGCTATTGATATCAGTGGAAATCCTTCCTGTTCTTTCAGCAACAACGGCATTATGTGAAAAGTGCTTTTCCTCCAAAGACCAAATGTTCTTGAACAGTTTTGTTGTTGTTCAATTTGTATTCTTATTATATTCACTTCAGCATAAGAAGTGCATGGATGAGTCTGGGGGGTAACACAGGAGGCAGGCACAAATGTCGGAATTCTTGAGCCATAGGAGATGAAAATCACAGAAATGCAATCTTATCTGCAAATTAGCATGACAGAAAGAAACTAAAAATGTTCATTTGAACTTATCCTGTTATCCAACATTATGATAAAGCAGGGACAGTCAGAAGAGATTATTTTTATTTTAATTCTTGGGAGATAATTATTATTTTACCTGAATAATCCATGAGTCATTTGAAAGGAGCACTGGCAGAAGGAAGCCAGATTTACACTGTAAAATGCATTGCTATTAATGAATATATACTTTGTGCTTCAAGCCCACAGACAATAAAAATACAAGTAAAATTTCAGAAACACACAAAAAAAATTAGTTTGTGGCAAATAACGAATCGCCAAGTCAAAGACTATAGAAAATATTAGGGATATACTTTTTCTATAAACGATGCTCAAGAGAGAAGAGGAAATGGGAGGAAAAAAGAACTGCTATGAAAGTAAGATGGGTCTTCTCATGGGTACCATTAATGGAACAGCAAGAGGAACAGTGAAACATATTGCTCACTTTAATATCCATTCCTCTTGCCCTCTCTTCTTCCTTTATTCTTCTAGACACATTCATCAATGAGAAACAGGTTCATGTTACAATCATTTACCTATCCACCAACCTAAATACATTAAATAAAAATAAAATGATATTCTGGAACAGGATGAAGTAACTGCACTCAAGCTTTAATTTATCTTTTGAATAGCATTTGAGTTGAGAAAAAAATTTTTAAAATCTATATTAAAAGTCCTCTTTCCCTCCAAAAACATGTAGCTGTGAAGCACTGGCTGAAACATATATCTTGAGGAAACAGTTCTCTGGGGACCATTTCTAAACACATTTAATCTTGGAGGCTAAAGCCACCATCTCGCTATTTCCTGGTAATATGCATTTAAGAACCTAGTAGATCCCAGCTTCACAGCCATTCTCATGTAGAATGATTGCCAGGGAGACAGGGGGGGAAGGTGTAGTGGATTTCACCATGGGGCTTTAGAGACGTCTGACTCACACCAAGTGGGGCACATACACAAGTGCATTGTGACATCTGGACTAGTACATCCAGACCTGAGTCCTGGCTTATGTATCCTGGACAGGAACTGAGCATCTGAAAAACCTGGGGATTTGCCAGCCTTCCTGGTTCTCTAATACAATTTCTAATGTCATTTAAATATTTTTTAAAAAATAAAAGCAAAAGACTGAACACAATCAGACTCTATAACCAAAATACAAATCCAGCATTGAAAAGGTCAGGTTATAAAAACCATAGGATTGAGTTTAAAATAATTTAAATGTAGATTAAAATGTATTTGTCTCTCTCCCTTGCCCTCTCTGTCTCTCTTTCTCTCCTTCCCTCTGCACCACCCTCCCAAATACATACAAACACTCCCCTTCTTTAGCCTGAACGTTCATTTTTCTCAAAATTTTGTCACTAAATTTATTACCTATTTTTTCCTTTAGAAAATAAACATCATCAGACTCACTAGTACTAGCATCTTAATATTAAAATAATTTAATATATTTCATACTAGTAAAGAAAGCCTAAGAGTTGGCAACTTTACAGGGAAGGAACTTCAAAACTACATTTTTTCTTTCTATCTTTTCAAGATATTCATGCATTTCCCTCTTCCTGACTCTAGTCCCTTTTATTCTGCTCAGAAGCTCCTCTAAGCTGCTGGCTGACCTGGCCATGTCAGGAGCACACGCTGTACTGCACACTTTGTTGTTGCTTTCTCTTCCCTGCATCAAGGAAATAGTTGTTCTTCTTTGATCCTTCTCTCAGCTGCATGACTTTTAGTTCCATCTGTCCTGTCTGCTGTTTATAAAATAACATTTTTTTCCCAGTTCCTGCCAAATAACCTTATTTTGATATTTCCCTCTTTATGCTGAGTGCCCAGGAATACATCTTTCATAACTGCAGGGTGTGTTTGGTTCTTTAGATTGTAATTGAAGGCTTAGCTTGAGACCGAAGGGTGAAAACTTATGTTGTTGAGAGCAATTTATCTGCGTGAGTCCCATTAATGTGAATGGAAGGTAGGTGGTTAAATCCCAATACAGCTCACAAAAAATATATAACTGACTCTCCATTCTTCAAAAATAATACACTGGATGTATTATTAATTGTATAGTCCAATTTACGAGGACTGAAATACAGAGTTGTTTAATTTTGGAGGTTGCTTTATGTGGGTTTAAAATTAAAAGGGCAATTTGCTGAAGATTAAATAAAAACACAACACCAAATCAACAGCAATACATCAAAAAATAAATGTACCTAGATAGCTTTAATATTCCTTTATAGTTAGAAGTAAGAACTTCAATATTTGTATTGTTCAGGTTATTTGTCTGAATATTGACAAATTCTTCTTGCTATGGTAGGAATTGGCATGCTGAAGATTACCAAGGACAAAAACATCCAAGAACTTTTTTTTTTAATTTACAGTGGCTAATGAGGAAAGTTTCAAAGAATAAAAAATAGGCCTTGCACTTCTGAGCTAGTTGTTTTTTATTGTCATTAATTATTGACTTGTCTATTTGCCATTTATGCGTTGCCCTACCTTTCATTCTTGCCTTTATTTGTACCTCTTTATTTTATCTCCTCAATTTTTCATCAACTTATGTCAAGTTTGTCTCCTCTATTTTGCATTCCAAGAATCACATCACTATTCCAGATCACTAAGCTGTATGATCCTTTCTTAATCCAATTGCTACACGGTGACACAGTACCAGAAGGAGTCTAGTGACAACCAGGGGATGCGACAGGTTGTAAAATGACCTTTCAGTCACACCATGTAGCACAATGAGGCCAAAACCACTTAAACTGGAAAGAAGAAGCCACAGAGAAGAGCAGAACAAATAAGTAATTCATGAGTACCAATATATATCTGAAGTTTGTTTCACTATGCAAGTGGCAAGCTTTCAAGTGCCATGACTAGCTACGGAATATATTTCTGTGTATCCAAATACTTAATAATTACATCCTATTAAATAATGATAAGGAATCTGTTACGTGGTCTCTGTATTTGGCTGAAACAAATAGCTTTTGCCATTCTTGTGTGGCATATGGCTTCTGATGGTTGTACTATCACCTGAACTCTTCATAACATATTTTCTATTTTAATTTTTTGTGATGCTAAGCAAAACCTCTGAGTTACTTATCACAAGTGATGACCGACACTCCATCTGCAATGCAAATGTGTGGGAATATCTATGAAAAAGAGCTTTTTCACAGCTTCATGTGCAAGCTAAGACGCAACTGAACAACTGGAGACATACACTAACAGAAGGCATGGGCAGCAGCCAGGACAGCATCTCCAGGCACTCCATATGTGGACTCTCTGTTGCCTACAGCAAATAAACTTTTGAAGCCAGCAGTGGTAGGAAAGCTGACAGAATGAATTAAAAAGTGGCAGCGGGGAGCCAAATACTGCTGTAACAGAGGTAGCAGGGAACTCCCTGAACTCTGGGTAGGACAGGCAGTAAGAGGGTTGCCAGTGACAGAGAAAAGCAGCAGAGGACAGGGATGGGTATACAAAAGGTACTTTCAAGGTCAGACAAGGCAAAAGTAGAGGACAACTGCAATTACTACAACTGCCATTTCCAGGAAGCCATGAAGGAACAGCTTCCCTTGAGGGCTGATGGAAATACACATTCCTGCATGGAAGTAGGTCTGGAACAGAGGACAGCCATGAACGTACGGAGGTGATTTACTGGAAACATTCAGGAGCTGTCAAACAACTGCCAGAAAATACATCAGAAGAGAAATCTCCAGAGAGTGAATGACAAGTGGAAATTAGGCTCCAAGTGGACAAAATGCAAGCGTGCTAAATTTGCCTAGAAACTCCTGAAATCCTATAGTTAGGTAACATTACTCATTTTCCAATAAAGGAATACAAATGTTCTGAGCATGCTCCAGATTTGTATTAAAAACTGATAGAAGAGGTGCCAATGCATGACGGTCATGAACCCTTATCAAAAATTCCAGCAGCGTACAACCAGCAAAACGCCTTGTTGTGCACCAGAAAAGGCTTCCTGCGTGTAGTTTTTCTATACGTCATTCTTAACACCACTGTCTATTTTCTCATGTTTTATTATTTACCCTGTGAAGTGCAAATTTCTTCTTCTGTTCTGAAAGTCTTGTCACATGTATACAGACACTGTAAGATAAAGTGATAGCTTTCGACACAGTTCTATTATAAGAACTTGAACATCAGCCCAAATTACCTGTCATCAGCTGTTCAAGTCTTCTTTCCATTACTGACAAAACAAATGAGCAGCTGCTTGCTCCACAAACCTGCACACTGAAAAAAAAGGCACGCTAATAAAAAAGGCTGTAAACAGCAAGCAAAATGTATATATAAAAGTTCTAGACATAATACCAAGTGGGTTAAGGCTGCCTGTGTTCCCGGCTAGCTAAACAGAAGAGTCTTCTGTAAGATGCTATTTTATAAAATGGCCTCATTTATAAAAGCATTTCAGCAGCAGCTGCTGCATAAAGACATAAAGAAACAACTTCATTCTTTGTGGATATAAGCCTATGGTAAATTTTTTTCTAAGTACTGGAAAAAAAGTAAAAGTATACAGGTATCATGAAAATCATTTAATCATTAAATACTAGGACATGAGTTTCTATTTATTTAGGACTGTTTATAATTTTTTCAAAGTTCATTAAGTTTTGAAAAAATGTCATTGTATCATTTCATTTCTGTTCTGTGTGTAATGTCATGAAGGAAAAGGAAAATGTGCTTTTCACTTAATTTCCAGCCAAATAACTTTTTTTGTTAAAAAACTTAAAACATCCTTCCTTTTCTGGTCTTCTATTTCCAACCTATTTTTTGTGAAAGAGGGAAGGCTAAAAAGAGAGACAAAAAAAGAGAGAGGGAAAAAAAAGAGAAAGTGGCAGGTAAATAAAAATATTTTTTTTTTCCCAAAACATAAAGAAATTAAACTGGAAATAAAGCAAAATATAAATTTTAGAACCAAAACCAAATTAAAATTATTTTAACCAAATGGATGGCAGCGGGAGTGACAAATCTACGTAATTATTTTTCATTTTACCTCTTTATCATCTCCCCCATTTTTCACCTTCCTTTTTTGCCTTAGTTAATAATTTCTCCCAGGCCTCTTTGGAACTTGAAGCAACACTGATAAATGTACTATGCTTCTTTTCTGCCCTGTGAAAGCAGGTTCTGAAATTCATAGGTTTCAAAGCCAGAATGAATAATCATGAGTATTCAGTCTGTTGCTTGGTGCATCTCAGGCCACAAAATCTCACCAGGAACTTAACCAAGCTCATCTCTTTGCTTTGCATGGTAGCACATCAGTTAGATATGTACTCAAGGCAATGAGAAGCGTCTACATCCTTAAGCTTTTACAGTCACTAGCTGTGACAGCCACACAGCTTCCTCCATACAACTACCTCTATTGTATATAATGTGCACTTTAATTCCTACACTTACTTTGTGCTAGTTTAAGGTTTCAGCTGTTGGATGTTATGTTGTGGGGTTTTTTTCCCTTTTTTTTCTTTTTCCTGGAAGATTAAAGAGCCTCCTACTATCAAATACTGCTTCTTCGGATGTAATCATAGGTTGCAACCGCTTAACCTTTCTGGACAAACAAAATTGATTGTACTTCTTTAGTTCCACACTACAAAGCACCTTTTCCAAACCCTGAAATGCTTCAATAGATCTTTTCCAAACTCTTTCTAGATTGTCAATATTCTTTTTGTACTGCATTGGGTTGATATCACTGAATTTCAGTTTCATTGTCTTTTCCCACAGTTGATGGAGGGAAATTCAGCACCTTACAGTGATGTTTCACCTCACCCTAAGAAAGGCATTTCAGCTAGGTCAGCTGAAGCACACGGGAAGGTGCCTATTTTCTCTGTTGACTTTAAAAGGAATCTAGTTCCACCTCAGGCATCTTAATTTTTGGATGCCTTTAGTGAGGCAGCTGAATCCCACTCATCGTGGGCACCAGGGGATGATCCAGCTGTCTAGACATAGAGGTTTTATGCCATTTCAGACACCTCAGGCATCACACCTGGTTGCTAGCTGACACTGCGCCCATGGATGTCATGGCACATCTGCCAGCTGCACGCAATGTCTCTGAAACTATAAAACGTCTAGATATGTTCCATCACAACAATTACTCTATGAAAATATTTTATAATCTCATCAAGACAAAGGATCTTTGGAAAAAAAAATATTTTCCGTAATGTTGTACTGACTGGCATCAATTATAATTTAAATCTAAGTTCAATTCATCCAAGAAATTCTTCCTAAGTAAGGTTTGGGCTAACTAGCAAATTGTTGTCAAGGCCAATGAACTTACCATTTGTGAATGTTGTGCCATGACTACTTTTTTCAGGCTTCTGGAAGTTCCTCAGAATATTTAGATTTGCTAAAAAATTGGATTAAATCAGGCAGCTCCACAGACAAATAATCTTCCTGACTGTGAAGTATCTAATTCTGTAGATTTAAAAATATTTAGTGTTGCTGTTTAGCACTCTTCCTCAGAAGTGAGAGAAAATAAAATATTTCATTCTACTTTTAGAAAACAGATGTATTTACTTAATTCTGCATTTTCTCTACCAGGATTAACAATTTTACGATCCATAGTTCTATAATACTGTAAGCATTTTGTTCCTGCTTAAAGAAATTCTTGTTATCTTTGCCCTATTACCCACAGATTTTCAACTGATCCCTTTAGGTTTTTTTATCAGTTCTCTCCATTATCTAATACTGATTTTATTCATTGCTATCAGGCTCCATATTTTTTTCCATTATTTTTTATCACGGACTTCACCTCCTTCTTAGCCAGCATTGCTTTCTAACCGAGGAAAAAAACTTTTGTCAGTGCAAAACTCCTTTTCTTCAGGTATCTAACACAACTTTTAAAAACTTCCCTCACCTATCAGCCATACCTTTTTCTTAAGTAATTTTCCACTCAGTTTTGGTGCTAGTACTTTTTCTTTTGGAGTGTCCATTTTATAATTAAGGAATGAGGAATCTGGAGCTAAGGTCTGTGTATAAAGTCAATTAATTTGCTTTGTTCTAAACAGCCCCTGAATCTTGTAATAAACCACAAATCGTCAACTTTCAGAGAATGAAAAAACAATCTTTTTTTAATTCTAAATTGTACTGGTTTTGCATGGCAAGGTTTTGGTAGCAGGGGGCTACATGGGTGGCTTCTGTGAGAAGATGCCAGAAACTTCCCCTATGTCTGATAGAGCCAATGCCAGCTGGCTCCAAGACAGACCCACCGCTGGCCAAGGCCAAGCCCATCAGCAATGGTGGTAGTGCTGCTGGGATAATGTATTTAAGAAGGGGGAAAAAAACCTGCACAACTGCAGCCAGAGAGAGGAGTGAGAATATGTGAGAGGAACAACTCTGCAGACACCAAGGTCAGGGAAGAAGGAAGGGGAGGAGGTGCTCCAGGCACTGGAGCAGAGATTCCCCTGCAGCCCAAGGTGAAGACCGTGGTGAGGCAGGCTGTCCCCTGCAGCCCATGGAGGTCCATGGTGGAGCAGATATCCACCTGCACCCTGTGGAGGACCCTACGTCGGAGCAGGTGGATGCCCAAAGGAGGCTGTGACCCTGTGGGAAGCCCACGCTGGAGCAAGTTCCTGGCAGGACCTGTGAACCTGTGGAGAGAGAGGATCCCACGCTGGAGCAGGTTTGCTGGCAGGACTTGTGACCCTGTGGGGGACCCACGCTGGAGCAGTTTGTGAAAAGCTATAGCCTGTGGGAAGGACCTATGTTGGGGAAGTTCATGGAGGACTGTCTCCCATGGGAGGGACCCCATGCTGGAGCAGGGGAAGAGTGTGAGGAGTCCTCCCCCTGAGGGGGAAGGAGCGGCAGAGACAACGTGTGATGAACTGACCACAACCCCCATTCCTCGTCTCCCTGCACCACTCAGGGGGAGGAGGTAGAAAAAATCGGGAGTGAAGTTGAGCCCAGGAAGAAGGGACGGGTTGGGGGAAGGTGTTTTAAGATTTAGTTTTTATTTTCTCATTACCTTACTCTGATTTGATTGGTAATAAATTAAACTAATTTCCCCAAGTCCAGTCTGTTTTGCCCATGACAGTAATTGGTCCTTATCTCAACCCACAAGACCTTCGTTATATTTTCTATCCCCTGTCCAGCTGAGGAAGGAGAGTGATAGAGTGGCTTTGGTGGGACCCTGGCATCCTAATTAGAATTTTAATTCTAAATTAACATGAAAATCTTTTTGCTCTTGAGGGCTTTTTAGGGCTACTGTAACAAATCAGACAAAGTAAGGATACTCTAAGATTCTGCAGTCATGCATGGGATCCATCTTACTTGCCCCAGCTTTCTTAGACACCTATGTTTGTGGCACCCTAGAGCTATTTATCATTCCCTGTCAATTCCAGGAGTCTAGCCAAATAACTTATACTGGGTGCCAAACTTGCAGATGGCTAAAGTTACATAAGAAGAATCCATCTTGTGTTGGGATGTCTCTAAATTATCTCCTTTTCAAAGATCCCCAAATATTTCCTCATCTATTTCTTCACTAGATATAGGAACAGAGTCGTGTGGAATGGATTAGTGATCAATAGCGCACTTAAAAGACTGACACTGTGAACTCATCAGTGAACTAAGCACAGATAACAGCATGGGTGGCAATGATCATGCACTTAGACATCTAGAGCATTTGTACAAAACTAAAATAAGGTGTCTGAATTAGAATCTGAATCCCTCCAGATGCCAGATGACACAAACTCTAAGAAATTATTAAATTAGGGACAGATTTAAAAAATATTGAAAGCGGATCCATGGAAATGTCTGTTGTTATTGGTTGAGCCACAGAAACTCATGTAGAAATGAAGAAGGAGATTTTCATTCAGTAAAAACAGAAGCCATAGGTCCAAAGCATTAAACCAAGCTGAAATCAAGCAGTAGAGAAGAGTGCAAACACATTCATATTGCATCACATAGCTACTACTACGTCATCGAATCACTATCTCAAAAGGATGACAATGATGAAGAAAACATAAAGATATAAAATGACATTACTGTGTTTCAAACTACCTCAGATATTAACCCTTTTTGCTTGCTTAGAATTACTCTATCTCTGTCAATACTTGCTTAATACTACAGTATCCGGATGTGTCTCAGGAGCCATCAAACAGAGCAGAGGAAAACTAAAATACGGGCTTGGGGAAGAGTGGCTGGAAAGCTGCCCAGCAGAAAAGGACCTGGGGGTGCTGGTCAACAGCCGGCTGAACATGAGCCAGCAGTGTGCTCAGGTGGCCAAGGCGGCCAACAGCATCCTGGCTTGTATCAGGAATAGTGTGGCCAGCAGGAGTAGGGAAGTGATCGTGCCCTCGGCACTGGTGAGGCTGCTCCTCGAATACTGTGTTCAGTTTTGGGCCCCTCAGTACAAGAAGGACACTGAGGTGCTGGAGCGTGTCCAGAGAAGGGCAACGAAGCTGGTGAAGGGTCTAGAAAACAAGTCTTATGAGGAGCGGCTGAGGGAAATAGGGTTGTTCAATCTGGAGAAAAGGAGGCTGAGGGGAGACCTTATCACTCTCTACAACTACCTGAAAGGAGGTTTTAGTGAAGTGGGTGTTGGACTTTTCTCCCAAGTAACTAGCAATAGGACGAGAGGAAATGGCCTCAAGTTGCATCACGGGAGGTTTAGATTGGATGTTATGAAAAATTTCTTTACTGAAAGAGTGGTTAGGCATTGGAACAAGCTGCCCAGAGAGGTGGTGGAGTCATCAACCCTGGAGGCGTTCAAAAAAGGTGTAGACGTGGCACTCCAGGGCCTGGTTTAGGAGTCATGGTGGTGTTAGTTGATGGTTGGACTTGATGATCTTAGAGGTCTTTTCCAACCTTAATGATTCTTTGATTCGATGATTCTATGATAATTGTTTCATATTCACATTTGGAAATTCATTAGTTTTTTTCTTTGGTTTGTTTCTCTACTAAAATATTTTGTCCAGGAGTATAGTTGGAAAAGGTTTGGGAAAAGGCAACCAGGTTCACTTTTTTTTGTTGTTTTTTATTTTCAAAATTTGAGCAAGTCTCAGTTTAGGCTATAGCCTTACCCTCAAAGGGACTACAGCGCAATTTATGCTTTTTGTGTTAAAACAGTGGTAGTGCTGATTAAGAAGACTTGTTAAGTACAGCATACAGAACAGTCTTGGGAACTCTATATCAGTTAAAGAACCCATGACGAAAGAAACTACCATGTTTCTGAAGCTCATCAATAAAACATTCATGTCCTTGACTCAAATTTTCCATAAGGTACTTAAAAAAATTAAAAAGTCTTTTGACCATGTTATTTAATGGCATGAGCTGCAAAGAAGTAGAAATTGTTATTTCTATTTTTTTTATAACTATGGGCACAGCATTGAGGAGATGCAGAGGAAATTACACACCTTGCACAAAAGCAGTTGAAGCAATAACTGGTAGATTTTCATTCTTTGGGTCTTTCCACAGTGACAAGAACTCCTCTTGGCTACAGGCAGCAGAAAGTCATTGTGGGTTAGAGCAATATGATTTTACAATGGCTCAATGCCGTAACTGTTACAGCAGGAATACTTAACATAAATAATAAATTTTGCAATCTAAATCTAAAAGCCAGCCAAGTACCCTAGTTTTGACACTTTAAGTTAGAAATGGATCTTCAGAATAGAATTCAAAAGTGAGTAATATGTCTGAACATTCACTTTCTGATTGAGAATTAGCAATATTTACTGTTCCCTCTGTCTGTTTATATGTATTTCTGTTACCATGGCACTATTAGCAGCTTTCTCATGGATTACAGCCTCACTATGCTAATGAAATGACAGAACAGAAGACAGTTCCTAGGTATTAAGAAGAGCTCAGCACCACTGCCCGTTGGGCCAGATAAGTAAAGGGACTACAGTAAAGGTAATGAAGCCCTGGAAACAATACCTATTGAGAACATGTCCATAAATGTCACAGAGCAGGGATCTTTTCAAAACAGTGTCACAATTGTACACAGTGAGCCCTATAGTTGACTTGTTTTGAAAATGTGGTCCCTGTATTGATAATCAATATGTTACATTGTGGCAGAGCAGACACATAAATGAATGCTTTCAGTTTAGATTGGATTAAAGGAGGCTGCGGTAGCGAGTGGGCTGTGTGGCAAATGCTGCTTCTTTTCTAATTGAGCTACTTGCTTTTGAAAGAGTCAAAGATCTCCCTGGTGGACATAACATGGGGTGTACTAGAGGGATAAGGTTAAAAGAAAGGAGGCTAGAGGAGTTCAAGGCACTGTTTATTACTTCTGAACGTTTCTGAATAAAGGGAGTGTTAGCTTTTCAGTGAGGAGAATGCAGCAGTCTCACTCCTGACTGTACTGATTTGTAAGAGTGTCTCTCCCCTTAATCTTATTCTTTTCTCTTTAATCTGTATGTTTTATAAACCTTATCTTTTCTCTGACCCTACCTTTTGAGTTAATCCCCAGTGTCCTACGCCTCTATGCCCATCTAGGTCTATTCAGTCTTAAAAAGACACTCATCATTTCCAGTGGCACCACAGGGAGCAGGAATGTGCAGCATCCATCCTAAGGTCTTTCTGTTGCCTCTCCAAAAACCCCATGTTCTGTATCCACAACCAAAAGGGTTAGCACTGACATATGTTGAGTCTCCTGTGTTTCCTAAAAAACGAGATATGAGAGAGAGAGAGAGAGAAAGAGAAAGAGAAAGAGAAGAAAGAGGGGCACAGGGGAGAGAAAGAGAGGAAGAGAGAAAGAGGGAAGGAAGGAAAGAAAGAAAGAAGGAAAGGAAGAAAATAAAAATTCTTATTAGTGAAATGAGAAATTCAATCCAAACTAAGTTTCATTTATAGGAACATGTTAACAGCAATATTGGAAAAACTGGTTGCAAAACACAATCAAACTCTGGAGGTTAGGCTTCCTGGGCTCAGGGTATGAGAAGCACTGCTTACATTTTTAGTCATCCATTAAATAACCAGGGCCTATAGCTACATTCTCATTTTGAAAATAAATGTGGGAAGTAGGCAGAAGTTTCAGGAAATGTCACAATAACCTGAGAGAAGAATGATGGACAAGAGATAAACAAAGAAGTTCTGTGCAAACCTGAATCAGACAGGCTCTTAGTCCAAGACTGGAACTGTGCTAAGATTTTGTCCAGTAAATAAGAGAATAGAATAGGCAAATCATGTTGCCAAACTAGAGTTCTTTCATAAACAAATTAGTGAGGGGATGGTTCTTCCCTCCTCATGCCTTTTTCTTCAGTTTTAAAAAGAAAGACTTTGCAGAACAAAATAGCAGAGTGGATTCTCAAGGCTGCAGACAGTCTGAAATTTTCTTCAGGGCTAGGATCTTCTCAAGATATTCTTTCAAAGAACTAATCAGGGTTCATTATTTCCCTAAAAATGCAGCTATGGAAGGGTAAGATGTTCCTAAACATAGCCACTTTTGTCTGTAGTAGATTGACACAGAAACTAGGGGGTTTGGGTTCCAGGCCTGTAACACACCACTGTACAGTTATTTTTCTACTTGTATGTGAAAGGACTTCTAATGTCTTTGATATCATTATAAAAGAATGACAGAGATTCTTCTTGTGCAACTTCAAGTAATAACTGCAGTTGTACCTTTTTGGGCCAGTCCCATGTCACATTCCCATGTGTGGTTTCTGGCATGTGCCATTGCATTGGAAGGTGCATTTTTTCACTTAACATCAAGTGGTCATCAGTTTTATATATGCAAATTGAAAAACTGAATACATAAACAGCCTTTCTGCTAACATACTTGTCTTACAGGAGATGACAGCACAATATAGAAGACTGAGATTCAGAAACATGAATTTGTCAGGAAAAAATAATTTTTCTTAGCTGATTGCAGTCTGATTCGTATCATAGTTGGTTTGGTTTGGGTTTTTTTTCTCCTAGTTTGCTCTCTTGTCCTGACCTGTTTTTCCTTCTTGTGTTTCCATTTATATACTGCTGCCTTGATGACATCTGGAGAACAAAGACACAAGTGCAGATCATCAGATAGAATACTGTGCAAAAACACTTTTTTCCCCCTGGTCTTTTGAAGTTTTTAACTTTCTTTTCTCATGGACAAAAAAAATATTCCTCCCCCGAGCTCTGTTCCGTAAATCTGTGGAACATATTAGTGGCAAAGGGCGTAACTTTGCCTTATATTCTGTGAATAGGACTATTGGGCTGAAATGGGCACAGTAGTTTACCATACTAATCAATTTTCAGTAAGTGTGAAGGCAGAGGGGGCATTTGTAAATATGCTGGCAGAACATAACCTTTCCACAAAGGCACCCATCAGTGAAATAAAGCACAGATCCAGAACATGTCAAGGAGATGAGCTGTGGAGCAAATAATGCCATCTGTACTGCTCATGATGTTCTTGGACCAAAGTATCAGAAAGATGTAAATGAATGCCACGTTTATGTTTACAGAATACAGCCATGATTGATAATAAGCTACCTATAACAGTGGGACTTCTTTTAATACAGTGGAAAATAAACAATTTTGGATGAGAAATTTTCATGTGCATTATCAGAAAATGAATAGTAGCCTGCAGAATTGCTCAACATATAACCTTTCATTATGCAACATATCACCCATGGAAGAGAAAATAAATATTTACAGATGACTCCAGTAAATTCCTCCATTTAGAAGTTTGCTGTATTCACGATTTGCAGATGAAGATTTTTCAGGAAATATGTCATGAGAGGCCAATTTTCATAGAATCATAGAATCATTAAAGTTGGAAAAGACCTCTAAGATCATCAAGTCCAACCATCAACCCAACACCACCATGCCTCCTAAACCAGGCCCTGGAGTGCCATGTCTACACCTTTTTTGAACACCTCCAGGGATGGTGACTCCACCACCTCTCTGGGCAGCCTGTTCCAATGCTTAACGACTCTTTCAGTAAAGAAATTTTTCATAACATCCAATCTAAACCTCCCTGACACAACTTGAGGCCATTTCCTCTTGCCCTATAGCTAGATACTTGGGAGAAGAGACCAACACCCACCTCACTACAACCGCCTTTCAGGTAGCTGTAGAGAGCGATAAGGTCTCCCCTCAGCCTCCTTTTCTCCAGATTGAACAACCCTATTTCCCTCAGCCGCTCCTCACAAGACTTGTTCTCCAGACCCTTCACCACCTTCGTTGCCCTTCTCTGGACACACTCCAGCACATCAGTGTCTTTCTTGTACTGAGGGGCCCAAAACTGAACACAGTATTC